>LPNX010597713.1:2263-115040 GCA_001517045.1 Pseudotsuga menziesii
CGATGATGTTGAGGATGAGGTTGTCGATGAAGATGATCTGACCATGATGATGATGATGATGATGATGATGATGATGAGGGTGATGAACGATGATGATGATGAGGATGATGATGATGATGATGATCAGGATGCTGATGATGTTGAGGATGAGGCTGATGATGAAGATGATCTGACCATGATGATGATGATGATGATGACGATGACCATGATGATGATGATGAGGATGAGGGTGATGAACGATGATGATGATGATGAGGATGAGGGTGATGAAAAATTATGGTAAGGATCGAGGTTGATGATGATGAGGATGAGGGTGATGATGAAGATGATGTTGAGGATGATGGTGATGATGAGGAGGATTATCAGTATGATGATGATGAGGAGGAGGAGGGTGATGAGGAGGAGGAGCAGGATGGTGATGATGACCATGATGAAGCTGATGAGGATGAGGGTGATGACGATGATGATGATGATGAGGATGAGGATGATGATGATGATGAGGATGAGGATGATGATGATGAGGATGAGGATGATGATGAGGATGAGGGCGATGATGACCATGATGATGATGATGATGATGATGATGATGAGGGTGATGAATGTGATGATGATGAGGATGAGGATTATGATGATGATGATTATGAGGATGCTGATGATGTTGAGGATGAGGGTGTCGATGAAGATGATGACCATGATGATGATGACAATGATGATGATGAGGAGGAGGAGGAGGAGGAGGAGGAGGATGGCGGTGATGAACGTGATGATGATGAGGATGAAGAATATGATGATGATGAGGATGAGGATGCTGATGATGTTGAGGATGGCAATGATGATGATGATGACCATGATGATGATGAAAATGATGATGACGACGATGATGATGATGATGAGGATGAGGATGACGGTGATGAACGATGATGATGAGGATCGAGGTTGATGATGATGAGGATGAGGGTGATGATGATGATGAGGATGAGGGTGACGATGAAGATGATGATGAGGTTGATGGTGATGATGAGGAGGATGATGAATATGATGATGGTGATATGAGGGTGATGATGATGATGATGAGGATGAGGGTGGTGATGATGATGATGATGAGGGTAGGTCTATCAAGCCATGAACCATAGATCACCTATGATATTTTCTATTAGATCTATCAAGCCATGAACTGTAGATCAATGTTCCTTACCAACTACATAATGTATTTTTTGTTATACACTCGAATATTAAATACATGTTTTTTCTTTGGAATCAAAATTGGGAGGCAAAATAAAACTAGCATCGAGATGAAATTCATCATAATAGGGATGATTTTTGGGAACAATGGAGTAATTATCTACTCCCAAATTTGTCCCCTCTCCACTAAATATTTCTCATAAAACTTAGCAATGTTTATAAAATGAACAACTAAGAGAACTTTTGAGAATATATATATACTTTGTTGTTTGTTATCCAAATAGAGTAAATGCAATGGTACAACTCATGGATAGAAGGAAATAAACCATCAAATCAACATATTGACACATTAGATACTTAGTGTGAGAGTAGATCAAAGAATTCATGTTTTGATACTTTCAACATTGGAACTTTATTTCTCAATAATATAAGCACTAAGTGGATGGGTAGAAACAACTAAAGAGGGTTTGATGTTGATTGCGTCTTTGAAGCAACAAATCATTGAGAAGGAAGGTATACCTTTACCCCATGCACCTCCATGAATTCGTAATACCAAGAAAGTCATTAAATCGATATAGATGCAATATTTAGAAAGAAAACATAGGTTATTCAATTACTTTCCAACACACAAAAGTAGTGGTTGAACTAAATGGATTCCGACTTTTATATGCATATTTTACTTTATGGGTTCACTAAGGATGATTAGATGATTTAACATGTAATGTGATGGTATTCTGCTCAATAGATCTCACTAATATTTGATATGTCTCCCCATGGTCAATACAATTCCCATATGTTCTATTAACACATATGCGATATAACGCACATGTGTTATATCGCATATGCGATATGGATAAGCTATATCGCATATGCGTTATTTGAAAATTTAAATATTTGGCGGCATTAAGGTTTGGCATTAGGTTTGGAAGCAACTATAGAATACCGAACCTATTGGCTAGGACAAATCAACCAGGGCTATTGCTCAAGTCTTTTAGAACTCTATCAATATGCTCAGATTAGATCCCATGTTTTGATATGACATACACAATATTTTTTTATGAAAATGTACGATATTGTAAAGTACGAAATGACGATTCTGAATATATAATTGTTTCCTTCAAAACTATGTTTTATTTATTTATAGTTATTTTTCTAAATGACACATGTTAGTTTTCGATAATACATACATCGATTGTTTCTTATATAACTTTTGATTTCCATCACCATTTCCCATAAAAACTATATGGTGCACTAGACGAGATCAAGCTCTGTGATCTTATATTAATAAATCAAGGATTTCATTAATTTTTGCCCCTAAAGTGTTGCACCTGCACATAAGGTTTTAATTTCAAGATTTTCTGACTTCAATAATTAATAATAATAAAAAATAATTCATGAAAAATTTCGAATAAATAGTGTTGCACTAGGCCCATATGTCCTTTATATGTCTGCAAGATTTTATCCCAAATGGACATCATTTACCTCATATATTGCTACACTCGCACAAACATATATGTTAAGATGTGCTGAAAATTTGAAAACCCACTTTCACGGAAACTAATTTTATAATCATTTGCAAACATTTTCTCTGCATAATCCCTATATATTATGAAAGCTGATTCAATTACCTATCTTTTCTCTTTTTACTTCATCTTCAAATAAGTTAGGTAAGTACCCCTAATTGTCACCTAAAATCAGAGTTTTCCATTTATTCTAGTATTATGTGGCATCTAAAGTGTCCTTAAAGGAGTCCATGATTGTGCATCAGCCCCAATATTTTGACTAGACATCCCAAATGGCCGTGGGGTTGACTAGAAGATCACCATGCTGGTCATTTAAAACCTCCATTCTTCCTTCCACTTCATTTCTCGTTTCTATGCCATGTGTCCTTTGCGAAAATTGACCCATGTGGCCCGCGCATGTGTCACATGCATCCAAGGGTCTCTCAAATCATTATTATATATACATGCCAACGTCATTTTAAAATTTCATTGTATAAATTCTGTGCTTTTATTGGTCCCTAATCTCCTCGCATTATGGGAAAGTCTACCACATTGTTGGTTAGTAATAGTATAAGAAACTAGGACCATTCTCTTTCACACCTTAAATATCATATATTGCACAACATAATAAAATGTTGGGTTCATGAGAAGCTCCTTGCACTAAGAAGAAGTTCCATAGTTGTAATTTTCCATTGGGACTAAAGTCTAAATAAAATAAAAATAACAATTTTGAAAATGGTATCTTCCAAAACCAAAAGAAGCAATAAGTTATTTTCAAAAATTAATGTTTACAAATTTGAGTCTTTCAGGACTTATTTTTAGACACAAAAAAAAAGAATAAATGAGTAAAAAAAAAGAATAAATGCTTAAGAGTGTCTTATCCAACCACCAATTGTTCTCCATCTCATATATAAAAAGATTATTTGAATTTTGAATTAAAAAAATAAAAAAATAAAATAAAATTCCAAAACTTAAAATTATTTTAATTCTTAATATAGTATATATAAATTCAAAACAAAATCTCAAATTTAATTAATTTTTTAATTTATGATTTTGGGGCGATCATGTATATTTCAACATAAACTACAAAACCTGAGTCTGCCTTTAAAAGGTACAATGCATGATTAAACATGTAGTTAATTGATATTGAAATTATTATATTTAAATAAAATTATTGTTATTAAAATTATGAATCATGATAAATGTTATTATAAACATTATAATAGATATGATTGATAATTTTCACCTCTGTATCCATTCACAAGACGCCCTCTTTGTTGACTAGCAATAGAAGGTGAAATGTGCTTGACTTACCCAATTGCCACCATGGATTCTCTCCATATATGTAAGGCATAAATCAGCCATAAATCGAACAGAAATTACGAAATTAAATCTATTTAATTAACAATACCGTGTTAATCAAGCCAAGCTTTGCGTGGAGTGGCATCGATATTAGTATACAGTGGCCTTGCGTGGAGTGTCGTCAATAGTAATATCCAGTGAATCGATGTCACACCCTAATAGAAGATATACAACTCAAACCCTGAGTCGACAAGTAAAACCCTAATAGGTGAATACATAGGTCTAAAACATTTTGGATGATAATATCCACATCTCCTCCTTGTCAGATCCCCTTCATGGTGCCTTTCATGTTTGAAAGATCGAACAATAACAATAGCTGTTCAGTGGTGCTTTTCTTCACACTTCCACGTGTAGCCTCCACATAGCAGTTATCGGATCTGACAAATGGCGGTTCTGCTACATCGGCTCTCTACTCTGTCGAACCTTTACCTCTGCATACAGCTAACTCTGAACTCTTTTCTCTTGGTCAGCATTTACGGCCTTCATGTGCCCTCTCCATCCGAACAGATGGGCGTTAATATTTATAAGGTTGGGTGGTCATCGCCTACCCAAAACAAGTATATATTTAATGAAAAATAAACAAATAATATTGTGAATAACAACAAAATTAACATATTTTATTCTTGGAAACCCATCAACACACATTCCTATTAAGAGAGACTAGCATAATGAAGATTTTTATTAGCTTTGGCCAAAACCTAACCTGATAATATCTAATCTCATTTGACAAGAAAATGGAAAATATTTTTCTTATTTTTTAAACATTTACAACAGAAAACCATGGTTGGTAACATTAATATTAATTTTTGAATATTTATAGGGTGGAGGTGCAAGGAGATAGCAGGAAAACATATAATATGCTCTCCCTACCTCGGCTGAACAAGGGTATGCTTAATGAGGAGAAACAAATAATAGCCTAATACAATCAAGATCTTCATTATTGTCAAAACCAATCAACCAAGTGGTCTCACTTGAAAATCTAGCAGAATGAAGATCTCCATTATTGTGGGTCAAAACCACTCGAGCAATTGATCTCACGTGCTCACCCAACACATTACAATGTAGTAACAAAAAGGCTTTTTAAAGGATTCATTATATGCATTTGTATGGGCACAATACCATAGGCCCAATAACAACTTGTTTTGATTGAATCCAAGATTACGTGGATGACTCATTTATAGAGTCGAGGTGAACCTAACTATATATATATATATATATCACTTTTTACAATTGAAAACATGGGTGGAAAAATTCATATTTGTTTGTAAATATTTAGAGAGTGGGGATGGGGATGGGGATGGGGATGGGGATGGGGATGGGGATGGAAAACATATAATATGTAATTTTCCTTACAATGTAGTGGCCCTGAGGGGGGTTTGAAAAGAAAAGTTGTAGATCTTAGTGTAGGTTTTTTAGTGATCAAGTATTGTAGAGAATATGTATTTAAATAATAAGGTGCTAGGATTTCCACTAGATCTATGCCAATGGAAGCAAGGTGTTTGTGAAATTTCATAATAGCGATGTAAGCCAAAATTGACTAAGCTATGCTTATTTAAAATTTGTCATCTCAAAACCCTAGTCACTCAAAGGAGATCCATTGAAGATTAGTTATTTATTCAAAACCTTATTTTTATTTTCACGTTATAATAAGGAGGGTGTATTTTACAAGAAAAAATAATTGTTATAGTATTGAATATTTCATAAAGGATTACAAGGAATGAGCTCTACATAGATCTCTATCTCTACAAATATTTTCATGATGATGCTACCATATGATGGAACTCACATGAATCTAACAAGAGAATTACACTTCTAAATGAAGCACATAAAGAAACATTTTATGTAATATCTCATATCAAGAAAAATGATAAAAATATTTGTAGTTTTCTAGTTTCATGTAAAATATTCTATCTAGAAGTTCATTGATGTATAAGGAAGAGGTACGTACTTATAGAAACCTAAAGACAATATAAATTCATCATTGTTAACTTGGAGAAAATATAGAAAGTCCTCATACATAATATTCAAAGCACACAAATTGAAGTTGAGACTATTCAAGTTTTTAAATATTTGAATATTACTACATGTACATATGTTTTTCATTTTGATTTACATGCTACAAATATATTGTATGATGTGTATATTATTCGTGAGTATCCTTGCACTGAATTGGTCTAGACAATTAATATTAATGTGTCAAATAAATATATGAGGTTTTGCTACCATAAAAAGAAATAAAGAGTGTAGGATTTATGTATTAGCTAGTCAAAAGAAAAAAAGGTGCTTCGTGAAGAATTTGTTCAATGAAAACTAGTTGCATTACCAAAAAAAATAATCATATGAAGAGGTTGAGGGGAACTAAAAAGGATATTCTATATAATAACTTGAAGCAGATACATGGGAGAGCCATAAAAAGAAAGAAAAATATAACAAGAAACATATTTAAGAGTTAATGAAATAAAATAAAAAAAACCTAATTTTATTGCATATCACTACCCACACCATTAGGAGAGACAAAGGTCATCTAAACAAGGTCATGAGCATCAACAAAACTTATTATGGACCAAAATGGAGCATAGAAGGAAATAAATATGAAGGCACATGGATAATTGAAAGCAAGTAGTGGAAATGTCAAAGTAGCACAATTACAAAAGATGAAAAAATGGGGAAACCAAAATCAGTACTAAGGTGGCAAGGAAATAGTTTGGATCAATGCCCACATTTCAATAGGATTGTGGTTGGATGTTCATGGTATGTACCAATAGACAACATTTGTTAACTTATCATATTATATGGCTTCCATTCATGATTTGAGAACAAAGTATGTGAAGGGGGATGGAATGTAATGTGCTAAGGGAGGTAGCTAAGGGGAATAATTTATGTAATGTGGATATAATCATGGAACAATGTCCACTTGGTAATTCATTGCAATAAATAGAACCACTAGGTAATTAAAGATAATGAATTTAACCAAATACTTAAGATATTATAATATAACAGAGTACCGATAATGTACAAAAATCTAAACGTGGATCACAACTCTCATATAGATAAATGTATGAATATACAATAACTCCTTAAGGAATAACGAAACTTCCTCTAAATACCCTAAGGCATTCATATATCCAATTCGCATGGTCACTCAACAATGACTACATTACTTATATATATGCATTGTTTACTCAATTCACTTGTGGGACCTTAATGAGTATGACCTTTTTTTCAATAAAAAAAAAAAAAATGTATTTGATGTTTTAAAATAAGAAATCAAAATATTTTTGTACTAACCAATCAAGCTTCGCTCCCTATTCACATAATGACATTACGTCGTATTAGAAAATACACAAAATTATTTTATCATGGTCCAAAAAATATTCATACATATACAAAATGAATTAACAATGCAAATTGTTAAAATCATAACTATCTAAAAACTACAAATCAACATTTATGCAATTTTTAGTAAAAAGAAACCTATTTCAAAAGGCTGACACTTGAACTGCTACCAATTGATTGTCGTAACTAGATTATTTTACCATGATCATGCCTTCTTGCAATATTAGACCTTTGTTTGATAGTTCATCAAACTTTTTGTTGAATGTCCATGTAACTATGAGCAAATGATATTTCATCAAAATGTGTTTTCTTTTCCAAACACAAGGCCATAATTTTCCCTAAATCCAAATTTGTAATTTGACATTTCACATCATCCAATTATATCAAAAAATTTGAGTCACCAAGGACATGTAGCCTTTTATATTATTGTCACAACATTTTTCAACAACATACAAAGGGCATAAAAATATGCATTATTATTGATTCCATCCCCGCCTCCATATTTTAGGGTGAAGTAGTGATGATTTAATTTTAGGGTGAAGTAGTGATGATTTATAATGAAGAGAATGGAACCGACCTCACACTTCCATGGAGTACGTTAATAGGTACCATCAAATAATCCGCATGGTTTAGAGAAGTCTAAACTATATTCTTGTAATATTCAAGGCATAATATGTGACATACCCAAATAACCTAATAATATGCATAAGAAAAAAAATATGTTGTATAAGGAATGGCCAAGAATATTCTTTTAATCATTCATTCCTATGTTTAAATGTTCTTGCAAGAGTCCTTTTCGCAATTTAAAAAAATATTTCTATGATATATTCTTTGCACCTTCCGCATCCGGCCATTGCAGATCTCCGGCTTGCAGAAACCTCCAAATTTTATGATCTTCCTCTTCTACTTCCACCTTTCACCTTCTGTATTTTTCCATGTAAATTGTGGTAGGAAGAAACTCCCTCGCTATATTTCTGTCACTATCAAAATTCCTCCTTCCACCTTTTGTATTCCAAAAAGATAATTGTGGTGGGTGAAAACTCGTATCTTCCCCTATAAAATATTTTAACTTTATACCTTCCACCTTTCACTTTCCGTACTTCGAAATATAGATTGTGGTAGGAGGAAACTCATAATTTCCCTTATAGTTCTTTAACTTTCTTCCTTCCACCTTCCTCCTTCCATACTCTGGAATGCGGATTGCGGTAGGAAGAAACTCTTAAATTTTCTGATAATTCTTTTAAATTTCCACCTCCTGCCGTCCATACTCGGGAATTCGGATTGAGGTAGGAAAAAAACCAACATTTCCTTATTTTCTATTCTATTTTCCAATTTCTGCCTTCCATCTCCCTCCCTATGCCGCAGAAACAGGGGTGCAGAAATCCACTTTTACCTTATTTAAAATTTCTTTTATCCTTCCGCCTTCCTCCTTTCATAGGAATATTTTTGGGTTCAGAAATGCTTAAGTCAGATGCATTTTGAATCTATAACAAGGCTTCTAGCCTCCATTTACTTAAGCAAAAGTCCTTGGAAACTCTACTTGAATCTTTACACTATCCTACGGTGTGTTTCTTTAAGTATATTCAAACTCATGAATTTTGAAGTAGGTTTCACTGGTTTGTTTGCCATACTTTCCTTCATGATTTACCTTCATCTAAGTGTGAAAGTAATATATAGGGACTTCCCTAAGATGGGTATGGTTTATCCCATTAGTACTTAGTATTTCTACAGGGATCCCTTACAACAGGAACTTAGTAGGAGAACCATAATACAACCAAATAACTCATCATAGAACAATTAAATACCATAGCTAGAAAGGTCATGTGACCAAGGGGAAAATATCAAACCCGTAGAACAAATCCTAGCTTCTATAACTAGAGAGTCTATATATCAAATACAGTCATAGAATTTCAACCAAGCAGGAGTAATAGATTTAGGGAAACTATATCAACGAGTTGTTTTCAATGAAGTAAATAGAGTAGGACCTGCATTACTTCCTCCATGATCTATGCATCCAAATGTAGTCATGACCATCCCCTAACCAAGCATGAATAATTCTCTTTCGAGAAATGCAAGATGCATATGCAAGGCATCAACTAGAGTAGGTGTATCATACCATTAGTAAGATATATAACCAAGGAAACCATAGTCATTCCAGATAGGGCATAAGCATACACGAGTTCATGAGAAATGCTCCCATAAACATAATTAGAGTTGTTCTTTGTCATTTTTATCAACATTCTAACACACTTTGATACACAGACAGACATTCCCTGAGCTCATTAATCAAAGGGAATCATACAACATACAGGTAACTATGTATAGAGCAATAATACACCATTTGAGTTACCATTTTACCATAGGCAAGGCATAATCATTCAAAAAAGCATATTAGTAGACCGATTCGTAAGCATCATTCCCACCAATAAACTAAAGTTGTTATTCACCATTTTCTTGATATTGAAAACACACATATACACATAAATGCCATACTCTGAGTTCAATAGAATGACAGAACAAAGCCAGTAATGAAACCAGCTTGTAAAGTGATTCATAATGAAGAGGGAATAACTACGCTCCACCCAATCGTATATTAGGCATAGATATCTAAAACCTCAATCACCCCCAAGCTAAGCTATACATGCCAAGAGTAGTGATAGTCAAACTTAGTCCAATTCTATAGTGAGAAATCACTTTCCTCACCCAGCAAGTATCTCTTTCATATTTCCTCACACCGAGTTCTCACACATTGAGTATTACTTGTTCTAGCATACTCAATGACGTCCCACCTCCTAGGATATGCTTCCTTATTTATCGTTTTTTTTTCCTTAGGTATTTTGCAGCTAATGGCCAAATCCCCCTAGGAATTTATGTTCCACTACATGTTTGATTCCCTAGGGTGGGTCTAGTACCATACTGAAATTCCCACGCCTGGTGTAACTTCCTTGAGAGTGACCCTTCATGTCCCCCGCTCTCGCATGCATAGTTACTCATTCAATATGGTTGTCCCTATCATTCAAGTTTTTAATACAATCGTAATGTTTCAATTACATTTTTCCTCCAAGGACTTATCAACATATTCCAGGTCCTCTAATCACATTCAGAAAAATAAAATAGTCTTTCAAAAATATTATGAATAAAGTTTATCACTTGGGGGATATTACATCCTTTCCCCCTTATTGTAACACTGCCAACAGTGTTCTCAGTCATCTCCTGTACTTTTTGGAAATAGACCAGGGTACTTCTTTCACAGAGCATCTTCTAATTCCTAGGTCGCCTCCTCCGAGATAAAGTTATTCCATTGTACCTTAAGCCAAGAGAGGACTCGGTTCAAAAGCATAGTTTCTTTCTTGTCCAAAATGTGCACAGATTCCACCTAGAATTCGCCCTCTGGTTCCACCTATACCACATTCCAATTAATGATGTGAGTGGAATCATATACATATTTCTTCAGTAATGAAATATGAAAAACATTGTGAATTGTTAAGTGTGTTGGAAGAGAAATCTTGTATTCCACTTGTCCAAACCTTTTCAAGACATGAAATGGTCCACATAACTGTAGTGCTAATTTGGTACAACTTTCAAGTTTCAGGGAGCTCTTTTTGGGATTGACTCGAAGGTAAACATGATGTCTGACCAACTCTTTATGTTGTCTTTTCAAGTCAACATAAATCCTTTGGAAATCCTACACCATCTTTAAATTCTTTTGTACTTCCCGAACAATTTGTTCCATGTCTTGCAACATTTCAAGTTCTATCATCAAACGATCCACAGGGATATCCCAACTGCTAGGGGTAGTACACCTCCTTCCATACAAGATTTCAAATGCGATCATATTGGCAGAGGCCTAGTAGCCATTATCGTATGCAAATTATGCCAGATGCATATAGTTCTCCCACTTAGTGGGTCCTTCCATGACATACATCTTCAACATGTCCTCAATAACTTGGTTTGTTTATTATGTTTGTCCATTTGTTTTAGGGTTATAGCTAGTGCTGAAGTTTATATTGGCTTCCAATCCTGAAAACAATGACTTCCAAAATTTTGATGTAAACTTGACATACTGATCAGAAATTACCACCTTTGGCACTCCATGAATTTGAAATATGTCCTTCAAGAATATTTTTGCAACATTGATAGACTTATAAGTCGATTCCACAAGTATAAAATGAGCACACTTTCTTAATTTATCAACTACAACCATAATTGAATCATGTTGTTTTTTAGTGAATGGAAAACCTATGATAAAATCCAAAGTTATTACCCCCCATTCCCATTTAGGAATTGGTAAGGGTTGTAACCAACCTGCTGAATATTGATGTTTGACCTTCACCTATTGAAATTCCAAACATTTAGATAAGTAATCAGCTAGGTCTATCTTCAAATTTGGCCAAAACAATTGCTTTCTGAGGGCTGTTATCATCTTTTGGTAAGCAGGGTGTCCTACATAAGGAGGTTTTTTCATTTCATTAAAAATAAACAGTTTTAAATATGCAACATTAGGAATGTACATTCTTCTTTTAAATTAAATTAATCCTTTTTGGTCCACCTTGAATTCTATCCCATTCAAGTTTACCTCTTATGTCAACAATTTATTCAGTATATTTCCATATTCAACATCATGGATGCTAGCTATTTTTATTCATCTCAACATATCACCTTTTGGTTGACTTATCATGATCTCATACAATTTGTGAGTTCTTTGGCTAAGTGTATCAACCACATTATTTTCCATACTTCTGATATGCTTCAATTCAAAGTCAAGTTCACTTAAGAAGGCCATCCATCATGATCGAATGGAATTGAATCTAGGATAAATAATCAGGTTCTTTACACAGGTGTTATCTGTCAATAAAAGGGACTTTTTCCCTAACAGGTAGTGGCACCACATCTTTAAGGCTTGCGCTACTGCTTCCAATTCTATATCATGCACTACATAATTTAGTTCATAATCCTTTAGCTTGCCAGATTCAGAACATGTAACATGCCCTTCTTAAAATAGTACTCCTCCCAATCCCCCCTTTCTAGCATCAGTACATACTATGTAGTCTTTATAGGGGTCAACCACCTTGAAGATTGGGGCCATGGTTAATAGTATTTTTATATTTTCAAATCTCTCCTGACACTTCAAAGACCATACAAACTTTTCTCCCTTCTTTTGTAAGGAAGTAATAGGGTATGATATATTTGAGAACGCTTGGATGAACCTTTGGTACTACCCGATGAGTCCCATAAAATATTGAATGTCAATGACATCCTTAGGCACAGGCCATTCTAGAATTTCCTTTATCTTCTCTGTATCTACCAGAATCCATTTTTTTGAGATGACATGTCCTAAGTACTGAATTTCTTCCTTGAATAATTCACACTTCTCGAACTTAGCATACAACTCATTGTATCTTAGGGTTTGTAGTAGGATTCTCAAGTGTTGTTCATGTTCTTCTTCTGTCCTTGACTAGATCAGGATATCGTCAATCAAAATTAACATGAACTAGTCCAAATACTTGTTTAAGATGTTATTCATTAGACACATCAATGTAGTAGGGGAATTGGTCAAGCCGAAAGAAATTACTATGAATTAGTAGTGCCCATATTGGGGCCTAAAAGTTGTCTTTTTAAAATATTCTTCCTTAATCCTAATTTGGTGGTAGCCAGATCTCAAATCCAACTTCGATAAGACTTTTTCTCCCTCCACTTGATTGAAAGAATCATTAATAAGAGGCAAAGGATACTTGTTTTTTTGGTCACTTTAATTATTTGTAGTCTATGCATAGCCTTAAAGTCCCATACTTCTTCTTGACAAATAAAACTTGGGCTCCCCAAGGTGATACACTAGACCTAATATAACCCTTATCTACTAGTTCTTGTAACAGGATTTTCAATTCTCCTAACTCAGGGATACTCATTCGATAAGGTACTTTGGATGCTGGAGTAGACACAGGTATAATTTCAATGGAGAAATATATTTCTCATTGAGGGGGGACTCCAAGTATTTCCTCTGGGAACACATCCATAAATTCACTTAAAACTAGGTGGTACCTTATATATGTTGGGTTTTCATTAAGGATAAGGTCAAAAATATTTACCACATAGAGATTACATCCTTTCCTAAAACACTTCCTCAATTGCAAGGAAACCATATTCCTTAAGGAGACATGCTTACTAAAATCCTTTACCTCTCTAACAACTTTATGTTCAGCCACATAAGTAAAGGTTTAAAAAAAAAGAAATTTAATAGTACTATATACCTTTCTAACCAATCCATTCCAATAATCATATCATATGACCCTAGAGGAAAAAACTCAAATTGATCCTATTTACATAATCCTGTATTGAAATTTCACAATTAGCAATAAACTCAGTTACCTTCTTTTTTGCTCTAGTGGCCAGTTGTACTGACCAAGGCCTTGTCTTCCTTACCTTGGTGAGTTGGCAATTCTCCATCATTTTAGGAGTAATGTAACTTAAAGTAACCCCTATATCAATTAGTATAGAGAGATTTTGTAATGCCCCCCTTCAAATAATTGCATAAGAGGACAATTCCATCAATCCTAGTAGTTCCCTAGGTTGGATGGAAACATTTGGAATTTTAATAATGGAGCTAATAAATGATGTTCATAAATTAGAATGGAATAAATATTTAATAATGGAGCTAATTAAATAAATACAAGAGAAAATTGAATTGGCAATGGAGCATGGGGACACATGGAGATTATGTGGCTCACACAAGCTAGAATTTTTGTGCCACATGCCATCCTCTTGCAATTTTGAATCCATGGAAATCCTAATGTTCTTGTATGAGTTATAAGGATAATACAGTTCTCTATATGAATCATAGCTCAAATTTGGAATCAAATGAACTTACATGGGAGAGGAAGAGTCAAATGGGAGCTTCTTGTACACTTGGCCTATATTCCCTAACATCTATGACATCTATGATACCAATGATGAAGATTCTATGACATTTATGACATATTGAAGACTTGAAGGCTGACATATGACCATTATTATATGTCAGGCCTAAATATATCATCTGTCTGAAAATAGCACTGTAGAGAAATAACAAATATACAGTTAAATCATTAAACAAGATGCAAAACACATTAAACACATTACATAGAGACACAAATATAATGTGGTTCACTAAAATGACGAGCTACGTCCATAAAGAAATTTCCAGTCCTTTTATTACAGTTTAGAAAGATGAAGGGATACAACCTACAGCAAACCCACTGCACTTCCTCTTCCTGCTCTCACAATCTCTCCCACACAATCATAGAGATTGTTTATAATACAAAATAATACCATACATAGTCATGTTACAATGCTTTCTTTTATAGGGGAAATACAATGGAAAAATACTATGGTTAACCCAATACCATGGGTCTACAAAGATGTTGGCCAACACACATACCAAAAACATTTCTCAGGGGCTCTGCCCCCAAACCTCGTGTCTCAGAGGAGTTTCCCCCGAACTCCAAGGTAGGGGGAATGAGTGTATAGTACACCTTGGGTACAAACATGACTGAATAATATCTCTAGATCTAGAACATCAGGCTCCACAACCAACAATCTCCCACTTGGATACTAATCACAACAACTCCACCGCTCATGCACTTCTTGGACTATGCTATTGACCTTGGACTTGGAAAATTTATTATTTTCACCTTCATGCTTGAAGGACAATAGAAACTGAGCAGGAAATTAGTTTCTCTTTGGTTACTCCCTTTTTCAACATGTCTATAGGATTCTGGCTAGTATGTATCTTTTCCAATTTTAACAGTTCTTCATCTATGATAGATCTTATGAAGTGGTACTTGAGTTGTATATGTTTAGTATTCAATTGAAAGGTTGAGTTATTTTCAAGATGAATGCCACCCTGGATATCACTGTACAGCCTTCTATTCTCCTTCTTCTTACCCAATTCCTCCATGAACCTCTACAACCAAATCATCTCCTTACTAGCCTCTGTAGCAGCAACATACTCTGCTTCCGTTGTTGAAACTGCAACAACTGATTGTAGATTTGAAATCCAACTTAGTATTGTTCCACCCATAGTAAACACATATCCTATGGTGCTCATCCTGCTATCTTTATCACCAGCCATATCTGCATCAACATATACCTGTAGAATAGTGTTTGAACCTCCAAAACATAATGCATGAGAAGTGGTACCTCTCAAATACATGAGAATCCACTGTACTGCTTTTCAATTCTCTTTATGTGGATTATTCATATACGTATTCATAACTCCCACTGCATGTGCAATATCTAGTCTTGTGCACACCATGGAATACATCAAGCTTCCAATCGTTGATGAATAGGGAATCATGGAAATGTAATCAATCTCTTCTTGTGTATTAGGACACATCTCCTTAATTAGTTTGAAATGGATGGATAAAGGTGTACTAATTGGCTTTGCATTCTTCATTCTAAACCTTTGCAACACCTTTTCTATGTACTCACCTTGAGACAACGTCAATTTGCAATTTTTCCTCTCTCTTGTTATTCTCATACTAAGGAAATTCTTTGTAACACCCAAATCCTTCATCTCAAATGAATTAGCTCGTTTTATTTTGAGAACATTTATATCCTGCATGTTAGACCCTGCAACAAGCATGTCATCCACATACAACAAGAAGATAATATATCTCTCGTTATCTATCCTCTTAAAATCAACACAGTGGTCAGAATGACGCCTATCATAACCTTGTTCTTTCATAAACTTATCAAATTTTAAATACCACTACCTTGCAGCTTGCTTCAGGCCATACAAGCTCTTCTTCAACCTAAAAACCAAATTCTCCTTCCCTTTGACCTCATACCCTTGTGGCTGCTGCATATAAATCTCTTCCTCCAAATTCCCATGGAGAAAGGTTGTTTCTACATCTAACTGTTCAATATGGAAATCTTCTACCACTACTAGACATAAAATAGGTCTAAATTAAGTCATTTTAACAACATGAGAAAATATTTCATCAAAGTCTACACCTTTATTTTGTACAAACCCCTTTACAACAACTCTAGCCTTGTACCCCTTCTTGCCTCCGTCTTCTTCCTTCAACCTGTAAACCCATTTATTTTTCAATTCCATTTTTATGCAGAGAACTTAACTAGATCCCAAGTTTGGTTTCTTACCAATGATTCCATCTCCTCATCCATGCCTTGCTCCCACTTCTCTCTAGTTTCTACCTATATTGCTTCTTAAAACATTCTGGTTCACCAGACTTAGTCATCAATAAATAATACAATGAAAAAGAGAATCATTCATGGGGTCTACTTAACCTGGTAGATTTTCTTACAGTTGCAGGAGTTTCAGGTACCTGCTGGTGCTCTTGATTTTTTGGTGGTGCTTTTGGAACTTCATTTTCTTTGATTTCATCAAGCACTGTGTACTCTATGTTTTCCTTTTCCACTTTCTTTCCCTGGAATTGATCTTTTTACATGACCTTTTCATTGAATACTACATCTGTACCCCTAATGATTTTTCCTTTTTCATAATACCATAAACGATAACCAAAATCATTAACCCCGTATCCAATAAAGGTACATTTCTTGGATTTATCCTCATGCTTTATTCTATCATCTTTATCAATATGGAAAAATGATTCACAACCTAAAGTTCTCAGAAATGATTATTTTACCTATTTACCTTTCCATGCCTCATCTAGAATGTCACCATCCAAAGCGCTTGAAGGCCCTCTATTTATTAAATAAACAACAGTGTTTACAGCATCAGCCAAAAAATGTAAGGGAAACCCTCCATGCAATCTCATACACCTTGCATGCTCCATGATCATTCTGTTCATCCTTTCTGACACGCCATTTTCTTGTGGCGTTCCAAGGATTTTCTTCTCTCTGTGAATCCCATTGTGTCAACAATACCTATCAAACTCCTTGCTGCAGTACTCACCTCCATTATCAGATCTGAGACATTTCAACCTTTTTCCTATCTCATTTTCAGCCAAATATTTCCACTTCTTAAAAATATCAAACACGTCGTATTTTTGTCTAATGCAACAAACCCAAGTTTTTCTAGTTTCATCATCAATAAAAGTAACATAATAACGAGAGCCACCAGGAGATTGTACTTGAGCTGGTCCCCATACATCTCTATGGACAAGCTCTAAATTTTCACTCTTCTTTTGTTTCCAAACCTTGAGAAAACTAACTCTCTTTTGTTTTCCATAAACACAGTTCTCATAGAATTTCAAGCTAACCTGCTTCAAATCTAGAAGTAGTTTCCTTGAGTGGAGAATCTGCATCCCCTTCTCACTCATGTGGCTAAGCCTATGATGCCACAATGCCGCACATGTTTCTATGGAATCTACAGAGATAGAATAATCAGTATTATGAGGACATAAATATAACATACCTATCCTATCTCCTTTTTCTATTACCATTGATCCTTTAGTGACCTTCCACCACGTTTCTCCAAACGTAGACAAACAACCGCCATCTCCGAACTGCCATGTTGAGATCAGATTTCTTTTCATAGCAGGAATTTCCTACATCTTTTAGTAGCCAGTCATTTCCATTATTTAACTGAATCCGTACCTTACCCTTTCCAACAACTTTACATGGCTCATCCGTTAGATTTTATCACTCGAAGCTAGCATTATGATCTTAGAATCTTTATCTGAGAGAATAACATGCACAACAATAAACACAAGAGACAAGAGACACACAGAATTTTCCTCGGGGAAACCATAAAGGATAAAACCCCACAACTTCCTCAAAGATAGAATGAGCACCAATGGCAGGAGTAAAACCAGAAAACATAAATATGATCTCCACAACTTCTATAGGCAACGACTTCTTCCAGGGAGCAGGATGCCCCCAACATGATTTATTCAACAACCTTGGGGTTGGTTGAGATGGCAATTTTGATGGTTGGTGAGATGTTGGCCATGTTCCCTTCTTCGAAGGCATATGGTGCATGGATGGATTTCTTAAACCAGTCGACTTTCCCATGAATGAAATCTTTGGTTTCGACGAAAAATTGGTCAGACTACGACACACATTAGAGGAAATTTGAGATCTAAAATGGGCCTTATAAGAAAACGCGCCAACAATAAATTTTGTGAGTTGGAATTCAAGAACCAATATAATTTCAATAAAAATGAGTCAACCATAATGGTTGAATTGACATATTTGTCATAAAAGAAAAATACTTTTTTTGTTCGTATTTTCGACATATCTCCCTGTGTTTTTACTCAAATTCTGACTAGGAGATCTAGTTGGATGTGGAATTTAATTCTACATCTAATGAGTACCCATCATCATCACATTTTTTCAGGTATTTATTGTTTTTGGGGTAGCATGGTCTATCAAAAGTATTCAGTGTAGGTATTCATTGGATGCGGAATTAAGTTCTGCATCCAATGAGCTCTCCCGCTTGGATTTTGAGTAAAAAAATAGGGAGATATGTCGAAAATACAAACAAAAAAGTAGTTTTTTTCATTCTTCCTCCAAAATTAATAACTATTATTTTATTATTTTAGCTATTATTATATTATTTTCCTTAGGAGGCCCATTTTAGACCTCAAATTTCAACTAATGAGTTCTTTAGGGAGGAAGAATGAGCGATGTTGCATGTCGTCCCATGGGTAGTCCGGGGTGGTTAAGGCTTTAAGTATCTCCTCATCATTGTGGAAGAAATGACGAGACAGGTCTGATGGACTATCATTGATGGTGGAGACAATAGGGTCGGTTGAATTGGACATCATGTAAATGGACATAGTGTCCGAAAAAGGAGGTGGGGGTGAACTTCTTTGATCAAGGTGATCTCAGATTCAAGGAAATGTTGACGGAGGTCGACTAAAGCCATTCAGAACTCGAGCAAGTCTTGGAAATGGTGATAATAGTGTCCATACAATCCAGAAAGAGCACAAGCATGGTTTGTTCTTAATGACTTGTTTCTCTCTATTGGAATTCTTGGAAGTTCAACCATGGGGAGGTTTTCGGTTGTATCCTTAGCGTCCAAATACGCACAGATCATTGGAATCTCATGGCAGTTCTAGTTCAGGTGGCCCTATTCTTTGCAGACGGCATAAGGTAGGATCTATCGAGGTTCTGCGATAGCTTTCACATTCTTTCCCCTAGCCCTTTTTGGGTGGGGCGGTGTAGGTGCAGGTGTGGTGGTTGGTTTTTGTGGGCTGGATAGAGGATGAGACTCAACCGCAATGGGTTGCACAAGGGTTAAGACTACCTGGGGAATTGGTGGTTGAGTTGGTGGATCAAGATACTACACAGGAATTCCCAATGTAAAGTTGGCTAGGTTGAGAGTGGCCATTACTAGCTTGCTCATGACACCGGGTGGGGGAAAGAGGAAGGGAATTGTGTGGATTGGAGAGGAGCCCAGATAACTCCTTGATGGTTGTATGTGGTGAGGAGGTTGTGTGTAATGCTACAACTATGGATGATGTTGAGGATTTTGTTCACGGTTGTGGCTACAGATGCTGTTGTGATTGCGGTTGGGGCTACGGCCAAGTTGCACGTGTTTGGGAAAAAGGAACGACTAGGTCACTCAAAAATTCCCTACAGGTGCGACCAGGTCGCTCTTTTTCCCTCGAAAGGTGCGACTTGGATTCATAAAAGCCCAACAAGCTCATGAAGAACCTCCAGGTGACCAAATGCAAAATGTAAACCACCAAAAAGAAGAGACTTGGTAAGAGCTCTTACTTGCAAGTCGTCGAACTCGAAACCGCTAGTCAAAATAGGAGAAATCAGCAAAAAAAAATCTAGGGGCCACCTCTCCAACTCTGCAGTGAAAAATGACAATGACACTTCACAAAGTGGTCCCCACCCTTATCTAGGCCCTATTTGACCTAATTTCTCCCGTTCAACATAACAGGACCATACAAAGTCTGCTTGAGATGTCGATCATGCCATTGGTTTCAAAATTCTGCCATCTATTTCCTTATGAGACCATCATCTCATGTTTAACAAACAAATTTCAGGACCGCTCCCGAGAAGTTGCCTCGATTTATGAGCCACATCATGGTGATCCAAGTGTCTACAAACCTATAATTGCTTCACACTTTCCTACCGCTACTCATGCGGGTTCTTGGGCCACCACCCATTAAGGAGCATCATTTTTATTTTAACACATAGTTGTCTACTCTGTCCACCACACCTTATGTGGATCTCTAGACCATCATCTGGAAAACAAATCATTTCCTTTTCATGTATTTGGCATATAACTGCCTCCAAACTTGCACTCACATCACATGTAGTCAAGTCCGTCCACCACAATTCACACACGACTCTCCTGACCTCTATCCGAGAGCCACTTCGGTTTGCATGCCTATGTCGCACCGACTTGCATGCATTTGCTATGATCTATCCTGTGCATGTATTTCTATGTTTAAGAGCCACCTAATCCATCCATACTGCATGGATGACCTTTGGACCACTATCCACCATCCCGACATGGGGCACCGCTTGTGCCACAGTAATCGACTTTCCATACTAGAGTTTCTTTTAAGCTCTTTTCGAGCGTAGCTGCTTTCTTTCCCGCTTGTTAAAGGGTAGGAAAGGGCGTCTACATCATTTCGTTTATCTCCTTTCATGGACTATGTAAACCATCAAATGAGAAGGACCACCTTGGCATATTCATGCCAAGACCATTCCCATTTGCATACTTATATGCTTTATTGGGCAGAGGGGCCACACTTTACAAAAAATCTCACCAGGGGTCGTCGTTGAGCTCTTTTCCAGCCTTCTCATCAAGAAAATATTGCTGAGCAAACATGGTTTCATTCATGCTTGTAAAAGTATCTGAATGACCATCCAATTAATATAGGTTTAACCTTTTTTGACTTGATTGGACTACTAACGGTAAATAAGTCTCTCATCTGCTCTAGGATGGGCGAGCTATCCTATGTATACTTTTATCCTTTTTGGGAACAGGAGACTACCAACCAAAAAGAGCCCCCACTGGAGTCTTCTTTGTGCTTTCAAACTCTCTAAAATTGAAAGCACCATCGAGCATTTACTTTCTTGGGCTCACCAAAAATCCATGAGATCCTACCACAACGGTGTCTCTAAACACCACCCCACAGAAAACAGTTTGGTAGCATTCCCACTTTGGGTCGCCTTTGTTTAGATTACTCTACAATGTGTCTTCCTTGGATCCCACCAAATATCAAAAGTGTCTACCTCCCCCAAGTATTTCCTATCTGCAGTGACATTCCTGGTATTATAGCAATGATCCAATTCTCATGAGTCAGTTTCATTTGCTTCATGGTTCTCCCTACTGTCATACTTTAAACAAATGAAGTTTGAGTCTACTACACTCCCTTTGCCCCTATTCAACTCTTTCCCTCCCCACCCCATTCAGTGGTTCAGTCCTCAGATTGTCTCACACATTTTGGTTATCTCCCACATGCCTCCATTCGTCCATTCGAGGGACCCAAATAGGTTATGTCGCTCATGATTTTTGGGTTGCATTGGAGATAGTGTTTAGAAGCCTCAATAGTGCTTCTATATAGATTTACGATTGATGCAGCATACTTGTAGTACAGAGACTCTAACTCTTAATCAGTGAGTCCATACAGCTATGTACCGTTCCAGATCCAGTAGGCTATTAGTCATGAAGATATAGCATTCCATGAGAATTCCATGGGTCCAATGTAGCAGTTCTTTAGACCAATTTTGTATTCAGCCTCTTAGTGAGGCAACCACTATGTATCATCGATTGTATATGATCGGCTCTTGTGTTGTAGAGCATAGATAACAATATTATATTAACATTGTTACGAGCATGGGGATGCCCACCTCGTCCATATACATGTCACACATTATTTGTATCTCACCCATTGATGGGACCCATATTAATACAAAAACCAAAAGCCACCATGCCCCAACCCAGGAAGCACCACCTCTCCGCAGAAAATCCTATGATGTTTGTTGGCCATATGATGAGCTCTTTCCCTCACACATCAGGGGGTAATCTGTTAACCCAAAAAATCCCTCACTCAACTCTACATGGCATACACCACCCAACAACACCCATGCATGTTCACCCCATTTGACCCCCACACCCTCAAGAAGACTTAAAAACAGGAAAAATGGCTTAAAAATCCCCAAAAAGAGCCTAAATAACTCTCCTAGGGGCTAAAACCTCCAAAAAGGGGCTAAAACCCATCAAAGAAGCCTAAAACCCTAAAAGGAGCTAAATTTTAGCAAAAGGGGCTAAAAGCAGAAAAAATGAGTGAAAGCCCTGACCAAGGGCTTAGAACCCTAAAAAAGCTATAAATAGAGGGGTGGGGGTCACTCTGAAATCACTTTTCCCTTACAAACTATTATGCTACCCAAGTTGATGCCTTGAGACCCTTTGTCTCTTAAGCCACCCACACTGCCTCTCATCCATCCATCCTCCCATTGAGCCATAGCTCCCCCATTTCCAAGAGAGAGAGAGGTGCTTCTCCCAGCTAGGGCATGGTGGCCCGTTCCACCAAGATGAAGGTATAACATTTATTTTGTCTTGTTTATTTAGTTTTATCTAACCCATATTTGCTTGGAGTTTTATGGGCTAACATGTTCTTGCAGGTCTCTATTATTGTATGCAGGATCTTGGAGGTCTTTAGCCCATAACCTTGTGTGCAGAGGGGTTTTTTCATTTCTGTTCTATTTCATTTCTATTAGTTATGGGTTAAACACCTCCAAGACCTTGCATACAATAATGGAGATATGAAAAAACATGTTAGGCCATAAACCTGCAAGTAATAGATGTTAGAAAAACTCAAAGAAACAAAACAAAACAAAGAATTATACCTTCTTTTGGTGGAAATGGGCCACCATGCCCTAGCTTGGAGAAGCAGCTCTCTTGAGAATGGGGGAGCTATGGCTTAATGGAGGAGTGCAAGAGAGGGAGTTTGGGTGGCTTGAGAGGCAAATGGTCTCAAGGTATCCACTTAGGTAGCATAACAGTATGCAAGGGAGAAGTGATTTGAGAGTGATCCCCACCCCTCTATTTATAGCTTTTTTAGGGTTCTAAGGCCCTCGTTAGGGATTTAGCCCCTTTTTTTGCATTTTAGCCCCTTTCGCTCAAACTTTAGATCATTTTAGGGTTTTAGGCTCCTTTGAGGGGTTTTAGCCCCTTTTTGGAGGTTTTATCCCCTAGGAGAGTTATTTAGGCTCTTTTTGGGGATTGTTAAGCCCTTTTTCCTGTTTTTAAGCCTTCTTGATGGTGTGGGGGTCAAATGGGCTGTAGTGAGGGTCGTGCATGGGCTTCCTTGGGTGGTGTAGGTGTTAGGATATTTAGACACTTAGGATTTAGTTAATATCAACTTGTGTAATATATCCGTTAGGTAAAAGTGTGTTTCTTTAGTATGCATTACTATGCATTTGTAAATATTCTAATCTGACGGTCACGATATGTTCTAGAGATAGAGTGACATGATGGTTAAACTTCTCTTAGATCATATGTACCATTGATCTGTGGATTACCACCCGATTGGTCTATGATCTCTATTTAAAGAGAATAGAGGGTCCTTAGTAGTTGATCGATTATGAGAAGCTCATGTAACTTTCTTTCTTTTCCATAATAAATTGCTCCAAGTAGCTATTTGGCTGGGGCTGTGGACTGTTTCCCTCTCGAGGGTTTTAACCACATGAAAAACATCGGTGTGTTGACCTGTGATATATTTGTGTGAAGTGGCTTCTCAAGGTGTTTGGTCTTTTGGGAGTACCCTGTGTACCTGAACATGGTATCAGAGCTTTTATGAAGAGTCGCTTTCGGTTTTGATCTAGATCTGGAACCGGTGTTGCCGAAACTTTGAAAGGGTTTCTGGTTCTAGATTTTATATGCACTTTTGGCTTCTAAGATCTGTTCCATTGTGTCTGGAGCGTCGTTTCCATTAGGAAATAGTTTTCGTTTCATCTAAAACTATTTCCGTTTGTTCCAGAAACACCCATTTCGGCAAATCTGAAGGTATAATGTTACAGTGACGGATTTGTTTTTTTTTTAATTTCTCATATCTTATCAGTGTTATTATTAGATATTTTTTGTTTTAGTCTCAGTCTGTTGCCTTCCCTAACTATGTATGCTCTTTGTTGTTCACCTTGCGTGATCGTGGTGAATCAAAAATAGTAAGGGAAAGTTTTTTTCTTGTCTTCTCGGCTATGTATGCTCTTTGTCGTGCACCTTGTCCATGTTACCAACTTTTTTCTACCATATTTGGGTTACCTGAAGAGCCACCAGTTGATAGACTTGTTCAAAGTATGATTCCAGTGTATCAGTTGATCCGTCTACGTGTCTAGCCAATATTGGCTAGCCACTTTTTTATTTTAATAATTTTGACCATGCCCCCGAAGGGTTTGTAAGAAATGTGCTAGTAGGGTATTTTTTTAGTGGTTCGGTCTCCTGAGACGTAGAATCTCAAATAAGGTATTCCAGGGAGTTTTTTTCCCCTGACAATTATGCTTTGCCTTCAGCTGAGTATGATTGACGAGGTTTTCTCCCACTTCCTCCAAAGCCGGAATGCCTGATGTTGAATTCTGGGCCTTGGGGGGTTATTAGAGCCCAATTAAGTGTTATAAACCTACTATAAATTATTTAGGTAGACCAATGTGATGTCCTAAGTCATCTGGACACCTCAAAAAATTTCAAAAAAATCTTTTTCGAATGGGGAAAAATTTACTTTTTAATTTTTAAACTTTTAATTACTTTTCCTATGTTTTTGGGGTTAATTTTTCCATAAAATTAAACCCGTTCGTGGTAATTCGGTCATCCGGACTCTGAATTCAGTGATTGAAGGATCTAACCTTAAGCCAAAAATCATTCTTGATCAGCCAGCCAGTCAGAACCAACTTTCAGATCAACAATTGGACACATAATGCCTTTTTTCTCAAAAAAGTCAGTTTTGAGTAAAAAAATGAATTTTTATTAAAAACTGATTATTTTGGAGAAAATTAAAACTCTCCAAATTAATCCAAATTCACTAAAATAAAAGGAAAAATGACATCTCATGGAGCTCTTATGATGATTGGATTTATCATAACTCAGCTTCAGTCATCATTAAGAGAGCAATTAATTTATTATCAGTTAGCATACATGTCATCTCCAGCTAAAGAATGAGATAGAGAGCACTCATTGGTCCAGTGATTTGATCGAGGTGAATACTGAAGCTTACACCATCAGTAGGCTTCTAAAACCTAGCTGAGGCTCCTTCCAGACCTAAAAGTTGGGTTTACCAACATTTCAGATGGCTCCTTCAACAGCTCATGCCCCTCTCTCTCTAGGTTGTGCCTCCCACACGTGTGGCTTCATCTGTGGTTGGATTTGATGGTTCAGGGTTGGAGTGGGGGCTCCTTGCCTGGGTGGATGCCTCCCCTCACTCTTGGTTCTCTGATTTAGCTCTGGCTCTTCTGTTTAGGTGTCCAGGCTGGTTAGGTTATGAGGATTGGTTTTAGGGTTTTAGCACTCTCTCATTATACAAATAGAGGCTCCTTTAGCTCTATTCGGATGGATATTTATGCAAAGAACCTATGGTAAATTGCTGTAATGCTTGTTTATTTTGCAACCGTATAATAAATTTTAAGGCTTCGGAGGCATACATTGTGTGTGAATGTGGATGAACAATTGGCGAATGAGGTGAAATGTTTCAAGTTTTGTCTTATTACTTAGGATTGGATAATAGCTCATGCTTTAGAAGGCTTCTATAATCATGTAAGATTGATCATTTGATGTTACAATTTGATATTTTATGGTTTTGTTTCTTTGAATTAAAGTAGCATTGATTATTCAGTTGTATGGCATTTTCTTTATATTTTTATTTACCAAACATACATGATCTAATCCATTGTTTGCAAGTGTTGAGTTGAAATTGTGCAGGTCATCTCATTGAAGTGAGTAGGAGTTTGAGTTCAAGTGCATCCTCTCCTGTTGAAGCCAAGGAAACTTCCAAATTTTCAAGATCCAAAAGAATCCAAACGCCATCAAAGTACCAGAGGTTTGAGTGTTTCTTTCATATTATTCATCTCTCAATTTTTTATAAAATTTTATTTCCTTATGATTAGGGCACGTTTTGGCTAAAGTGTACATTCATTCCCTTAGCCTTTACCCTGGTTGGCTTCCCTGTTTAATTTTTCCAGCCTTTTAGGCCTTCTTTTTGCATCCATTCCTTCGCTTATTTTTCTGCCCAATTTTCCCCACTTTTTACCCTTTTGGACAACCCTGTTTTGCCTCCTTTTTCCACTTTTTGTAGCCCCTTTCCATCCTTTTTTTGGGCCATATTTCGGGTTGTACTTTCATCCTTTTTCACCCTCATTTGCAGCCCTCTTTCTCCCTTAGTTTCCAGCCTTCTTTGACTTGCATTTTGTCCTCTTTTAACCTCCTTTCCCCCTCTCTTGCCTTGCCTTTTTCTTTCCTCTTCTCTCCCTTCTTTTCACTAAGTTTGGGTAGTTGTTTTTATCTAGTTTGTAGATTTATTTTCAAGTTATATTTTATCAACTAATCCTATAACAAGTGTATGTCTATATCTCTTAGTTTCAAGCAGGTGAAGGAGATCCCAAAGGCCACAAGCAAGCAAGGAGTGCAAAAGAACAAAAAGACTCTCTCTCCCTCTTCTCTCAATCCCCTTCTTTACCTGTTCTTCCAAGAAGCAAATAACACATAATAATTTAAAAAAACCAATAAAAAGGGCTGCTGGGAGCAAGTCTCCTTTCTTTTATACTTTCCCTATTTGGGGGAAGGGTGTTGTGTCATTTTTCATGATTTTTTAGTGTACTTTCCTTTAAGCAATTAGTTTAGTTCTTTGCTTAATCTTAGTTTCCATTTTTTGCTAATTGCTAGTTGTTCCTTAGCATGAACACTAATTGATAGATTTATTATTACATTTTGGTATCTTGTTATATAATTGTCAAATCATAAAAAGAACCAAAATATCTTGAGTCTCACCGTAAGGTGGATCAAGAGTGCTATCTGTTGGAGAGTTTAATCAACTGCTTTAATCTTAATTGTTGTGCTTGTTTAATCAATTAATTATTTAATACTCTTGAACTTGAAAAAACACAAGTCAAGAGCACTCTCTATCAAAGAGCATCCTAGGTTTGCACAATCCATGCATTAGCTACATATAGATTAGCTAAGTATCTTGAATCACTGTCATAAGACGGGGTCAAGAGTGCTCTCTGTCGGAGAGTTTAATTAATTGTTTTAATAAAATCTTCAACACACATACCCCTTTAATTAATTAACTCCCCTCCCTCCTTACCAGAGTATGCTCTGACCGATCCTAGATTTGAATACCGAGAAACAACATTGGATATTTAAACCCTAAAAGAGTAATTTAATAACCCTTAACCAATGCACCGGTGTTGTAGGGATCCTTCCAAATTACTTACTATTAGAGGCACCGGAACCTCGCATTGTCTGAGATTCCTTGCTAGCTGGTCACTTGACAATATCAGCCTAGGATACTAGGCGGGCCTGACATGTCTTAAACGGAGGAAACTTAGAAGAGTATCCTGTCTTTGACAAACCTTCGTTGACACCCTAATCAAGAGAATTTTTTAAAATTCTTAAAATCTACCAAGAGCACTTGCAAAACCTAATATTCACTAGCTTAATTCCTAGACTTTATTTCACGCATTTATTTGACTCCATAAGGCACTGGTCCTTCGTTATAATTGAGTAATCTTCTATCTTGATTAAGTGTCTATGGTCTATTTTTGCTGATTATACTTGAATGCTTAAGTTACAAGTCTGGAACATTTGCTTATCTTTCATCCTCTTGCTAGCAACGTGGATTGCTCTGATTTACATGCCATATTCATAAACTTAATCATTTCTAATCACAAGTAACTCCTAAACAACACCCATCCGCATCCAAAACATCTTAAAACTTAACTTAAACATTGAGCCATAGAAAACTTTTTGCTAGGGACTACCTCCCTTGGATTTGTTAGGAGTTAGCCTAAATGGAGGATATAGGAGTAGGTGACAGTACCTAACTCTGTGGTTTCCCCCAAGGTCACACCTCTCCCACTTTTTCAAGTGAGGAGATAGATTTCAGAAGATTTCAGCTGCTGGTGTGCAATCGGCGGACAACATCTTTTGTTGCCATTGCCGAGGTAAAATCTTTTTGTTCCTGGATGACCTTTGTTTCTTTTAGTTTTTACCTTTTTTCCCTTTTCGGTATATTTTTAGTCCAATCACTCTCCGAAATTAAACTTAAGTCCAACTCGGGACTCCACTGTCAGTTAACACCTCAAGGTATTCTACTAGAAGAAACTTTGTAGGTTTGGTCGATTTCATCCTTGACCCCGAAAAGGTATTTAGGAGCAGATTAAACAAACTATCTTCTCGCAGGATCCTTGCAGAACTTAGATCTGAGTTTATTTCAGACATCCCCATTTTATTTCCTGAAAACACTAATACCACTATTTCTGACATAATGGGCAAGTATTTTACTCGGCTTGAATTTTCTCAGATAGCAAGTCAACCCCACCATCTTCCAAACAAAGCTGTCAAGAAGCTCCCGATGTATACAGGAACTGATGCCATTATCTCTGCCATGCACCCCAGGAACGTTTCTAGGTATATCAATGCTTATACCAATGATCCGGTCAGCCAACATGATGATGTTTATATGAAGTTATTTGCTCTATCTTTGGATGGAAAGGACGATGACTAGTATAGAAATTTACTAGACAATGCCTTTGATAGTCTAGCAGCTTTCGAAACTTCTTTCACCAACAAGTTCGATAAAAATAAAGAACCTCGACATCAACTTGTGTCCTTGACCAACATAAAGAAGAAGGACACGGAAACAATGGATGAGTTCAATACTAGGTTCACAGAATTATCAAAAGCTATTCCTACTGAGTATGCCCCAACTAACCCAACCATCCTGTTCTATTACATTGAGGCACTGTTGCTTCCTTTCACACACCTGAGTCACATGGCAAAAATCTTCAAGCCATTTAGTCTGTCCTTGGGGGAAAGTCTCGATTCAAGGATGTCACCTTATTATTGACTCCTCCGTTTAGGCTTAACTCCTAATGAAGCCAAGGGGGTAGACCCTATTAATTTACTAAGGATAATTACTTAGTAGGGTGATGTTAAACTGAATGAATTACTTAGGAGTTTGAAATTTAACCATAAACAACCATAGATGACAAGATACAAAATGAGCACATGAAATCCCAATGTTGGGAGACAATATATATATATATATATATAGCAAGAAAATAACTAGTGCCTTAAAATGGAGTCAAAAGAAAATCAATGTACTTGCATGTGCTTGGAGTGAATGTTTTGCAATTGCCTCTTGGTATGTGTTAAGTTAATGTGAAATATGAGTTGATTAAATTTAGGCGAAGGGGTGTACTCCAGATATACCCGAGAGTACTTGGAGTATGTCCAAAACTAAACCTTCACGACTACCTGCAACGAATATGTGGGTTGAATGGAGTCTGTAGGGATATTGTTCATAACGCACCCATTAGGGTGTGACAGAGATCGGTGCCCCGAGGTCACTTTTCAGAAGTTCCCGCTTCCTTTTGGTATTTTTCCACCTTAATGGTTTGATCTAGGTGTTGGATTTTGACCTGATGGTTTGCCAATTTGGGAGAGGGAATCCTAATTACACCAGTCACTCAAGTGATTTTGATACATATTGACTGATGGGATGAACCACAGCCAAGTGTAGAGCATACACACAGGAGTCTTGTTAATTTTAGTAAATTTTGAGATGGATGTTCTTGTTAAAAAGTAAACCCTCTAGGAACCTCTTTCGGTCCAAGTGGACCTCAATCGGGGAATCAAGGAGGGGTTGATATTATTATGGTTACTGAAACAAATGATGATAGAAAATAAAACATAAAAATATAAGCAAACCACAATTTTCTAATTAGACTACCACGAACCTTTCTTCACCTTTTAGCTCAAAAGGAGGCTCGTGGGGTAAGTATTAAAGTTATTTTGAAACCAATAGAAATGGAATATGGAATTGATTTTAAATCAAAGTATAATACCCTGCATATTAGTACTATGCTAGATTGAAAAAAGATGAATGAAAAGCAAAAAAAAATACACAGACGCAAATCCCCCCAGGGGGGATGGGGAATGGGATCGAAAGAACCTATTCAGAATTATTTTTATTACCAGTGGTTACAATATCATAAAAATGATATGATTCCTCTTGATTCTTATACAGAATAAAACCAAGATCTTGCAAAGTGCAAAAATTAAAGATTTCAGTCAAAAAGGGAGACCCTGGGGGGATTCAGAAAGCCCAAAAGTCACTTTCGAACAATAGATCCTCCTATTTTATGTTATATCTTCTAAAAACCATAAATTTTATTAGATTTAAATATGCCCAAAAAAACTCTTAAAGTACCTTTGGGTCAGCTTACTTTTAACCAAAAAAAGCTAAGTTAAAACTAGTTAAAAAAGGTAAAAAGGGAACCAAGGAAAGCAAGCTTTCCTTGGGATCTTGGCTTGCCTTTTATGCATCCAATATGATGTGCAATGATTTCTAGATTTATATTTTATAACAGAAAACAGAAATCTAATGCATGCAAGCTACAAATTCTCTTTAAAATTCCATGCAAAAAGGATGATTTCCATAAAGCTGGATCTAGAATGCTTATGAAACCTTTTAAGAAAAAGATCTAGATTATGGGATTTGAGGAGATAGATCTATGTTATATTTACTTTAATATAATATATCTAAGCAATATCAAAACTATGAACAAAGTAACCAGGTAAAAAGAATTGATTTTGAAGGAGGAAAAGGAGAAGAGAAGTGCTTGTTGCTAAAGCAGATCTGCAATGGAAACTTGTTAGTGGATTACAGAGGGGAAATGTATTCACAAATATTTTGGATGTACATTGAAGTCAAACTAGATCCACAACTCGTCCAATCCTTGCTACCTGAAAGCTAAACACATAATCCTGCACGAAACCTCATGAGATCTGGATATATATATGAAAAAGAGACAAGAATTACATGCAAATAAACTTATTAAACATGTATAATCTAGATATTCTAATAATATATGCTATGAGATATAAGAAAAACAAGTAACCATACTTGCCAAACTATACTCCTATTGATTCAGCTGAATCATTCAAGCCAGACAGGGTTCAGATGCAGAATTTGAGATAAAAGCCAGCAACATCAATAGCCGTAAGACAATGCTTAATCCACACATATGAGATAATTACACCATTTGGCCTCCATATCTTCTTTATTTCAACAATCAAAAGATTACAACAGTATTACAATAGGAAGCGCTTCAATTCAACTCTAACTATCTTGGAAGAGGAGGCTTATGCTTGGATATATACAAAAACTAGGAGATCCAGCCCAGGGGGGGTGCAAATCCCAAGGATATAGACCACTGTAGCTAAAGGAGAGTCCATCAATGCCTGATATGTGTCTAACTGAGCCAAATATGAGTCTCACTGAGTGCAAATGTCAATCGGGGGGCTGATCTGACTAACACTTCAACATGTTGAATAAAGCATCCACTAAAACTCATCCAGATGAGCCAAAACATGCGGAAGAGAGAGGGAGGGAAAAATTCCCCATATAGGATGCTGAAGATCAACTATGGATCTATCCAAATCACCTCCATCAGTCAAGGATTTGTCAGATCCAGTCAATCTGGTCCAGATCTGACTGATTTCAATCAAATCGGCTAAGAATCCACTGATCTATGATTTTGGATTTGCTCCATTATTCATCAATTTATTAATTAAAATAATTAATAATTGTTTTTTTGGGGATTTCTAACCTGAGTGATGGAAAATCACTCAAAAGTAGGAAAAAGTGGGTCCATGGGTTTACATGGTGCTCTTAGCTTGAAAATGAGCACCTAGATGACTGAAACTGATTAGTTGGCCCAATTTTATTACAAAATCAATTTTTTCAATTAAACTATTAAAAAATAGCCTAAGTTTTGGAAAAATTAAATTTTAATAAAAAACACTGAAAAAATTAAAAAAACAAAAAAGTTGAAAAAACCTAGGGGGACTTAGACATGTTCATTTGACTCAACCATGATGCCTAGCATGTTTATACATTGACACGTAGACTCTAATAACCTCAATAGGCCTAAATTCCAAGCCAAGAACCGTAACTTTGGAGGTATGGAGTGAAAAACTCAGAAATTATCAGTTGTTTATTTAACAACCAATAATAACCAAGGGAAAAAACACCTTGGGCTGATCGGATTTCCAAATAAATTCTAAGAGACCAAGTCTTTTACAAACCCTCTCATGCTATAACATTTATTACAATTCCCCCATGGGGTATGAACATGTGATATAGTACAACAAGCACTTCCCATAAGTACTTCCAAAGGTCTTCTTAAGTCCGAACAAGTTATCCTTGTCCGGTTCACGAGGATCACTTGATAAAAAACCACTAAGTACAACTTAGGTGGTAAAATTCTGGCTCCAACTGTGGGACGTGTGCTCAATCTAGTCTTTAAGGCAAGGAGAGGATATGAGAACACCAGAATCTCTGGTTTATATACCCTGTAAAAACATCTCAACTTGACAAGAAAAAACTCAATAGCACAAGTTTTATAAAAAACCAAATGAACCATTAAGCTGATTTATTTAAACAAAAATGTAACTAACTAAAAGAAGCAAAGTTTTATTATAGCTAAGTAAAAAATAGAAATGTAGAAAGTAAATGCTCTCTTTCGAGGAGATTATTTTCCTACTATAAGCATGATATAAAAAGGGTTAAGTGTAATCAGAAATCCAATGTAACCACCTAAGCATTTTATTAATATAAAAAAAAATTCCTTGTCTTTGGTTACTAGCAAAAGTAAGGATACCTTATTCAGAAATTGCAAACCTGTGTGATGATTCAGAATGGGTGGGATGGATGGGAGATCATAGGCATGAATAATGTCATAAGAATTCTTCCCCTACTTGTATGTGCTCATGCAAGTTGCTTCTATCCATGACTGGATAGGACTGATATACCAATCAAAATGATGAGGATAACTGAGTACATCATCATACTGATCATCGGGGCTTATCAAATGATAACTCATTGCACAAGCACCAAGTAGCTACAAATCATAAGGAACCTCTATATGCGAAAAAGATGGCTGAGAATGATATTCCACTAACTGCATCACATCTGACTTTTCACAACACTACTTCTCAATGTCTTCACTATTGATAACTTTGTGCGACTCTACATGATATGAATCTGAATGATCATGTGAAAATTATGAATGCTCCTCTTCCATACTAAGGTTTTCCAAAGCATCCAGATCCGTGCTCCCCTCTATGGACGCATCGTAGATTGGACTTCCACAAATTTTTGAATAGACACTCCCATTGTTGGACATATCATGGATGGGATTCTCCATAAGATTTTCACAAGTTGGATTATCTATGAAATTCCAATAGTCATCATGCCCATCCATGTCATATGTGGGGGACTCTTCATCCATGGCATCATGCTTCTGCCTATCCATGTCTTCCTTGTATTCGTAACAATCTTCTTCAGATAAAATGTTACAAGGAAATAAACTTTCCAAACCTTCATCAACATGTGGAGAACAAGGTCTAGTGTCACCACACAACATACTGATCTTATCATAATTTTCTTTATAGGCTTCCATTATTATATCATGAAAAGGATCTTCAATCAAGGAAACCTTTTGGATATATTCAATGGGATCACTTGGTATGTGTTGCTCAGTGAATTTCTAGAAAAATATCAGCATTGCGACACACTTGAGAATACCTCAAATATTCAATGTTTTCAGCTATGGTGACATGAGGAGAGTATTCAATAATGTGTTCCATCATGGGCTCCTCCTGAAGCTATTCAATAGGATCATCTTGGATTTTCCCTTCCTCAGAATCTTGCTTTGTATTGGGAGATACCTCATATTCTTTAATAAATTGCTTACTTACTTCCTTTATCGAATAACTATGAGGAAAATATTTGATGGGAGTATCGTGAACCTCCTCTTCACTTAAATTTTCAAGAAGTGATTCCAAGTCTTCAATACTTTGTTCATGGAAAAAGGTCCATCATACATTTCCATGTGATAATCTGTCCCAAATAGGTAGAAGGTACAGATCTTTTCAAGGAAATTTTTAAACCATTCATACTACCCCTACCATCATGCCACTACTCTAAAAACATCCAAAGGAAGCTTGGAAAAGAATTTATACATTTATTAGGAAGGTCCTGATAGAACCAACAACAGGCCTCATCCCAAAAAGTACTAGCAAAAATTTCCATCATATTGTCTTCATGAAGAATATTGGAGTCAACAATCAACTGAAGGAAATATTTGACATGCCAAATGGCCGAATCACCATAATTTCCATGAAATGCTAGAAGCCAATTATATGCATCCCCCAAACCATTACAACAGTTATGAAAACCTGGGACGTTTGAGAAATTGATAGGCTGAAACATTACGGTTAACTGGGCACCATATTTCTCCATTAATTCATCCAAAAAAATAATAGTATGCATTTGATATACCGATCAAACCTTATACTGAATAAGTCAAGCTGTCAAGTGATGAGCTTTAAAGGTTTTAATATGTCATATGGGCTCATCTACACACAACAAAACTCAACAAATTTATGACAAATCAGGGTTTTATCCCTTCAATGGAGTCACCATGTGAAAAAGAAAAATAAGCATTTGTAAATCTTTTCACAAAAAATATTTTTTGCTTTTCTTTGAAAAAATAAAAAAATAAACAAAAGGTCAGTGGAGTCGTCGGATGAAAATTAAAGATCTACTCTAAGCATTCATCAAACAAAGCAAAAACAAAAAGGAAGAAAACAAAAGTCGTACTCGAGAATAAAAATATTTATCACCGGCAACGATGCCAAAAAAGTGTTTCTGCCTTTCACACACCTAGGTCACATGGCATAAATCTTCAAGCCACTCGGTGTGTCCTTGGGGGCAAGTCTCGAGTCAAGGCTGTCACCTTGCTCTTGCATCCTCTGTTTAGGATTAACTCCTAATGAAGCCAAGGGGGGTAGACCCTATTAAGATACTAAGGCTAATTACTTAGTATGGTGATGTTAAACTGAATGAATTACTTAGGAGTTTGAAATTTAACCATAAACAACCATAGATGACAAGATACAAAATGAGCGCACAAAAGCACAACGCTGGGACACAATATATATATATATATATATATAGCAAGAAAATAACTAGTGCCTTAAAATGGAGTCAAAAGAAAATCAATGTACTTGCATGTGCTTGGAGTGAATGTTTTGCAATTGCCTCTTGGTACGTTTTAAGTTAATGTGAAATATGAGTTGATTAAAATTAGGTGAAGGGGTGGACTCCAGATATACCTGAGAGTACTTGGAGTATGTCCAAAACTAAACCTTCATGGCTACCCAAAAGGATAATGTGGGCTGAATCGAGTCTTTGGGGCTATAGTTCATAACACACCCGTTAGGTTGTGACAGAGATCAGCGCCCCGAGGTCACTTTTCAGAAGTTCCCACTTCCTTTGGGTATTTTGCCACCATAATGGTTTGATCTAGGTTTTGGATTTTCACCTGATGGTTTGTCAATTTGGGAGAGTGAATCCTAATTATACTAGTCACTCAAGTGCTTTTGATATAGCTTGACTGATCAGATGAACCATAGCCAAGTGCAGAGCATACACACCGAAGTCTTGTCAATTTTAGTAAATTTTGAGATGGATGTTCTTATTAAAAAGAAAACCCTCTAGGAACCTCTTTCGGTCCAAGTGGACCTCAATCGGGGAATCAAGGAGGGGTTGATTTTATTATGGTTACTGAAACAAATGATGATAGCAAATGAAACATAAAAAGATAAGCAACCCACAATTTTCTAATTAAACTACGACGAACCTTTCTTCACCTTTCGGCTCAAAAGGAGGCTTGTGGGGTAAGTATTAAAGTTACTTTGAAACCAATATAAATGGAATATGGGAATGATTTTAAATCAAAGTATACTACCCTGCATATTAGTACTATGCTAGATTGAAAAAATATGAACAAAAAGTGAAAAAAAAGACACCGACGCAAATCTGCCAAGGGGGGATGGGGAATGGGCTCGAAAGAACCTATTCCGAATTATTTTTATTACCAGCGGTTAAAATATCAGAAAAATTATATGATGTCTCTTGATTCATATACCGAATGAAACCAAGAGCTTACAAAGTGCAAAAATTAAAGATTTTAGTCAAAAAGGGAGACCCTTGGGGGGATTCAGAAGGCCCAAAAGTCACTTTCGAATAGAAGTTCCTTCTATTTTATGTTATACCTGATGAAAAATAGCAAGCTTATTAGACTTAAATATGCCCAAAATCACTCTGAAAGTACCTTTGGGTCAGCTTACTTTTAACCAAATAAAGCTAAGTTAAAACTAGTTAAAAAAGGTAAAAAGGGAACCAAGGAAAGCAAGCTTTACTTCGAATCTTGGATTTACTTTTAGGTAGCCAATATCATGTGCACTGATTTCTATATTTACATTTTATAACAAAAAATAGATATCTAATGTATGCAAGCTACAAATTCTCTTTAAAATTCCATGCAAGAAGGACGATTTCCCTAAAGCTAGATCTAGAATGCTTATGAAACCTTTTAAGAACAAGATCTAGATTATGGACTTTGAGGAGATATATATATGTTATATTTACTTTAATATAATATATCTAAACAATATCAAAGCTATGAACAAAGTAACTAGGTAAAAAGAATTGATTTTGAAGGAGGAAAAGGAGAAGAGAAGTGCTTGTTGCTAAAGCAGATCTGCAATGGAAACTTGTTAGTGGAATACAGAGGGGCAATGTATTCACAAATATTTTGGATGTACAGTGTAGTCAAACTAGATCCATAGCTCACATAATCCTTCATGAAACCTCATGAGATCTGGATATATATATGAAAAAAGAGACAAGAATTACATGCAAAATAAACCTATTAAACATGTGTAATCTAGATTTTCTAATCATATATGCTATGAGATATAAGAAAAACAAGTAACCTTACTTTCCCAACTATACTCCCATTGATTCCACTGAATCGTTCAAGCCAGATAGGGTTTAGATGCAGAATTTGAGAGAAAAGATGGCAACATCAATAGCTATAAGACAATGCTTAATCCAAACATATGAGAGCATTACACCATTTGGCCTCCAAAGATTCTTTATTTCAACAATAAAAAGATTACAACAATATTAAAATAGCAAGCCCTTCAATCCAACTCTAACTAGCTTGGAAGAGGAGGCTTATGTTTAGATATATATAAAAACTAAGAGATCCAACCTAGGGGGGGCACAAATCCCAAGGAGATAGACCACTGTAGCTGAAGGAGAGTCCATCAATGCCTGATCGGTGTCTAATTGAGCTATATCTGAGTCTCACTGAGTGCAAATGTCAATCAGGGGGCTGATCTGACTGACAACTCAACCTGTTGACTGAAGCATCCACCAAAACTCATCCAGATGAGCCAAAATGTGTGGAGGAGAGAGGGAGGGAAAAATTCCCCATAAAGGATGCTGAAGATCAACTCTGGATCTGTCTAGATCACGTCCATCAGTCAAGGATTTGTCAAATCCAGTCAATCTAGTTCATATCTGACTGATTTCAATCAAATCAGCTTAGAATCCACTGATGTATGATTTTGGATTTGCTCCATTATTCATCAATTTATTAATTAAAATAATCAATAATTTATTTTTGGGGGCTTTCTGACTTGAGTGATGGAAAATCACTCAAAACTAGGAAAAAGTGGGTCCATGGGCTTACATGGTTATCTTAGCTTGAAAATGAGCACCTACATGACTGAAACTTATTATTTGGCCCACTTTTATTACAAAATCATTTTTTCCAATTAAACTATTAAAAATAGCCTAAGTTTTGGAAAAATTAAATTTTAATAAAAAACACTGAAAAAATTTAAAAAATAAAAAAGTTGAAAAAACCTAGGGGGACTTAGACATGTTCACATGACTCGACCATGATGCCTAGAATGTTTATACATTGACACATAGACTATAATAACCTCAATAGGCCTAAATACCAAGCTGACCACCCCAAATTTGGAGGTATGGAGTGAAAAATTCAGAAATTATCAGTTGTTTATTCAACAACCAATAATAACCAAGGGAAAAAACACCCTGGGCTGATCGGATTGACAAATAAAGTCTAAGAGATTGAGTATTTTACAGACACTATCATGCTAGAAAATTTATTACAATTTCCCCATGGGGTATGAACATGTGATATAGTACAACAAGCACTTCCCAGAAGTACTTCCAAAGTTCTTCTTAAGTCTGAACAAGTTATCCTTGTCCAGTTCACGAGGCTGACTTGATAAAAAACCACTAAGTACAACTTAGGTGGTAACAAGCACTTAGTTACAAAATGTAGTACTAGATTAGAGACAAGGAGCCTGCTAACTTGCTCCAGGGTTAGGAGATGGTAATCAAGATTGATCTTAACATCCAGTCATCTAGTGAATCTAACCTCCATAGTTATTCAAGGTCTTCAACTCCATTGAAAATCAGTGAACAAAAAGATAACGATCCTTTATCAGCTATGAAGGATTCCAATGAAAAACAAATGATTGAGATGAAGAGGGAGATGAAGAAAAATATGGAGGAGGCAGAGTAGAAACACTTAGCAGAGTTAAAAGAAATTCAAAATAGGGTGATCACAATGGAAATAACTCAAACTCAGTCCACTCCTAGAACCTTTCCTTCCAAGCCAACTTAGCAAAGAAAGCCTCCCAACCATGAGCAGAGGCCTCCCCATTAGCTAGAGGCCGCTAACATGGTTGACCGGTATAAGCCATTTTTTATAGCATGCAGAGATTTCCATGAGGAATCTGGCTGCCACTATGCATGCTATGTTCAGGAGCATGGTCATCCTGAAGGTTGCGGTCTTAATACATCGACAAGCGAGCTTGACTTTATCAATAACATAGATGACATCCCCAACATCCCCATAGGAAATTGGCCACATGCCAATTGTTATGAAAATAAAGTTGACAACTTGAATCAGTACTATGGAGAGATGCCTTTAGCTGAGTAGATCAACAACACCCAAAACTTCAAAGGGATAACTTATCAAAGAAAGGGGTCTTCTTCACAGAATATTCCTAAGGTAACAGCTCCTAATCCTCCAAAATAAGTTGAAACAAAAGAAAATGTTGATCTAATTTTTGACTTAGGTAATTGGTTAGTGAATACAAAAGTCCCTGTTCCGGTCCTTGAATTATGCAAAATCCTTGGCCAAAGAGAGAGACTCTTGAAAATCCTAGAGCCACAATGTAATGTTGATCCTTAAGCTGAAGAAAGTTCTTCAAGTCCTTTAAAGCCTATTACCCCTAAAAAAGTCACTTTTTCCGATACCATGGAGCGGAATTCGACTTCGAATAATGTCTTCACTGATCCACCTATAGTTCTACATACTGGGGACCCAAGAAATGAAGATCATCCCACTTTCTACGTATCATTGATGATGGGTGATCTTCCTCTACACAATTGTATGTTAGACTCGGGATCTAGTTCCAGCATCATGACCAAAAAAGTCATGCAACAGCTTGACCTAAGAACCATTAGGCCATACCAGAATGTATGTACCATGGACTCTAGACCAGTCAAGGTCAAAGGGATGATTGAAAACCAGCTAGTCAGATTGGCCAAGTATCCGGATATCCAAATCACAATGGACATCCTAGTTATTGATGTTCTATACAAATGGGGTATGTTGCTTTCTAGAAAATGTGGTGCCACTTTGGGAGGATCAATCCAGATGGATTGGACCTATGCTACCATTCCACCATCAGAGTTTTGAGTTGTTAAGTTGTATTCTGAAAATAAAAAAAGGCACCATGTTGAAAACCCTCAAAGACCATTAAGTGAGTATGCTTACCACACTGATGAGAATGGATCCTATCAAATCAACTCCACCTTCTTGGAACCCATCCAAGAAGAGATGAAGAACGTAAAACTTAGTGAGTTGTGGAGAATGAATTTTGATGGTGCTTACTCTAAAATGGGCAAGGGGGTTGGTGTTGTCATTGTTTCACTAGAGGGTAAGGTTTTCAATTTTTCCTTCAGATTGGATTTTGAGGCAACTAACAATGTGGCAGAGTATGAAGCACTTCTACTGGGCATTGAGATTGTGAAGGACATGGGGATTAAGTTGCTTGATATTAAAGGGGACTCTGATTTAATCGTCCAAAAAGTTAAGGGTCATTTTGCATGTAAGTGTCAAAGACTTAAAAAATATAGAAATGTAATCTTGGAAAAAATGGAATTCTTTAATGCCCTTAACATAGAAGCAGTCCCTAGAGATCAGAATAGTGCCTCTGATAGACTTGCAGTTTCAGCATCAACTCTTCAGCCATCAGATGAGATGTTATAGGGGAATTGTCCTTTAGAGATTAACTTCAGACCTTCTGTTCCTGACAATGTTGAACATTGGCAGGTCTTCAAAGACGATGAACAGATTTTGAGATTCATTCATAATGTCGATGAATTCCTTAACTTTAAAGCTAATGATTAGGAAGAAAACAAAGATTATTATGGATAATGTGACCAGTTTAACAATCCTATCCCACGTGTTCTAGTTTCCTTAGTAAACATCTTTGATAGACAGGACAGAAGAAAAAGCAATGTTGAGCAAATGAAACTAGGAGATTACATTGAAGTCAACATTGGAACAAAAACATAACCTAAAATTATAAAAATTGGAAAAGTTACTTCTGAAAAAGAAAGGAATAGCCTTATAAACTTGGTCAAGGAGTATAGGGATGTATTTTCCTTTACTTACGACGAGCTCAAAGCTTATCAGGAAGATGTATTTCAACAGACTATTCCCCTAAAGCCAGAATGTCAAAAAGGCAAGCCTTTCAGACAAAAACTTAGGCAAATAAATCCTAAGTTAGCACTGATCATTAAAAAGGAGTTAGAAAAAATGATAGCAATAGGAATAATAGCTCATACGAGGAATTCAACGTGGTACTCTAACTTAGTCGTAGTTAGAAAGAAGAACGAGAGCATAAATATTCTAGGAATCTAAACATAGCATGTCAGAAGGACAATTACCCCCTCCCCAACATGGAGACCCTCCTCCAAAGGGTCACTGGATCGAGCATGATGTCGATGCTGGATGGTTTTTTAGGCCATAACTAGGTAGTCATTCAAGAGGAGGATAGGCATAAGACCACCTTCACAACTCCTTGGGGCACCTTTGAATATCTGAGAATTCCCTTTGGCCTTTTAAACGCAGGATCTACTTTCCAAAGGGCCATGGATTATGCTTTCAGGGAGTTGATTGGAAACATCATTGAGATCTACCAAGATGATCTCACTATTTTTTCGAAGGAAATATTCATCCATGTTGGTCATCTCAGGTAGATTTTCGATCGTTGTAGAAAGTATGGAATTTCTTTGAATTCGGCTAAGTCAGTGTTGGGAATAAAAGAGGGAAAACTCTTAGGACATATCATCAATAAAGACAGTGTCAAAATTGATCCTGAAAGAGTAGAGGCCATAAAAAATATTCCTCTCCCTAATAATGTTAAATCCCTTCAGTCCTTCAATGGTCATATCAATTTCATCAGAAGATTCATTCCAAACTTGGCCGAATTAATGAAACCTATGCAGGCCCTACTCAAGAAAAATGCCAAGTTTGCGTGGACAACTGAAGGAAGGAAAGACTTTGAGTTGATAAAGAATTCCATTAGCAGCTCTCTAGTCTTAGTCATCCCTGATTGCGTGAAGGATTTTATGATATTTTAATTTTCTTTTAAAGACACTATTGTAGGTTTGTTGCTCCAAAAGAACATTGAAGGGTTTGATCAACCTATAGCATTCATGAGTAGATCCTTGCAGAATTCCGAGCTAAAGTATACCATCATGGAGAAGCAGTATTATGTCTTAGTCAAATCATTAAAACACTTTGGGACTTATATCGGGTGTTCCAAGGTTACCGGATATGTTTGCCACATTGCGGTTAAGGATATCCTTTCTCAAAAGGATTTTTTAGGAATAAGGGAAACATGGGTTTCCAAGATCCAGGAGTATGACCTGGAAATAAATCCCACTAAGTTGATCAAGGGACAAGGCCTAGCAAGAATGCTTACTTAGAAGAAAGAAGAAGCCATTGAGATGATTGAAGAAAATGACATCCCTCAGGCTACCATGACTCCTGCCCTTCAAAACCTTGACAACCATTGGTATTCAGACATCATTTTCTTTCTTCTCCATCTCACTTGCCCTGATCACCTCAAGGGACACAAGCGTAGGGATCTGAGACTTAATACCGCTAGGTATTGCCTCACCCAAGAGGGTCTGGGTTGGAGGAACCCAGATGGTATTATATTTAGGTGCATCAATGAGCAGGATTCTAAGAAAATTTTAGCAGAGTTTCACTCAAGATTTTGTGGAGGCCATTATGCAACAAATACAACTACCCAAAAAATTCAGAGAGCTGGATATTACTGGCCAACCATTTTTTCAGATGCTCACAAGCATGTCAAGTGTTTCCAAGAGTCCCAACTATTCACTGGGAAGCAAAAGTTGGCAGCTCTTCCCCTTACTCTAGTTTTTGTCCTTGCCCCTTTTCAGCAATGGGGGCTTGATTTTTTTGGAAAATTCAAGGATAACTCCAATAATGGTTTTTGCTGGATTCTCATAGAAACTAATTACTCCACCAAGTGGGTAGAGGATATACCCACTAAAAACGCCACCGAGAAGGTTGTTATTGACTTCGTCGAGGAAATAATCATCACCATATTCAGAACTCCCCTTAAGATAACAACCAATAATGCCAAAGCCTTTAGTTCAGAAATAGTAAATGACTTATGTTTTAGGTATGAAATTATCCTATCCCACTCATTTGATTATTACCCATAGGGCTATGGACTTGTTGAATTCACCAATTAAAATTTTATGTCAATCCTCAAGAAGACTTTGGGGGATAATAAGAGATCATGGGATAGTAAAATTAAGTATGCTGTGTGGGTGGACATAATCACTAAGAAGAACTCAACTGGTAAGTCACCTTTTGAGCTGGTGTATGGATTGATAGCCACCCTCCCGGTCAGCATGCAGATTTCGATATTCATGATGTTAAGTGAGTATCGTACAGAATAGGAAGAAATGGAGCAGAGAATTAATTAGATTATAGAATTGGATGAATCCTGAAGAGCTACCCTTGATCAGTCACTCAGACATCTAGAAAGTATGAAGGGAACTTTTGATAAGTCAGCCAGACCAAGAGCTTTCCAAATCAGAGATACTGTTTTCTTGTGGGATAAGAGAAGGGAGAAGCCTAGAAAGCATGGAAAATTTGACAGCCTTTGGAAAGGCTCGTTTACCATAGTTGGGTTACTTGAAGAGCCTCCGGTTGAAAGACTTGTTCAAAGTCTAATTCCAGTGTATCAGTTGATCTATCTGCATGTCTAGCCAATATTGTCTAGCCACTTTTTTATTTTAATAATTTTGACCATGCCCCCGTAGGGTTTGTAAGAAATGTGTTGGTAGGGTATTTTTTTAGTGGTTCGGTCTCCTGAGATGTAGAATCTCAAATAAGGTATTCCAGGGAGTTTTTTTCCCCTGAAAATTATACTTTGCCTTCAGCCGAGTATAATTGATGTTGGCTTAGGTGGGTAGACTTGGGTTTACTATAATCAACCAACAACACCCCTATCTCACTGGCCCTTTCGGCGACAGACCACAAAGCGGCCTGAAGTCTCACCCGAAGTGACTCTAAAGGGTTGGACAAGGACTCAAGTGTCTTGGACCAGGTTCTGTGGCGATCCTACTTGTGACTCGCAGCTCTTCTAGCTGCGGGGTCTCTTTCTCTGCGTGTCGCATGACCTTCTGCTTGCGTCGCGCGATATCCTCGTCTCGCGATCTTCTAGAAGCGAGATATTCCTTTATACCACCGTGCGGTCCTTCTCTATGTCGCGCACTTCCCTGACTTGTGATATCTCTGGCTTTATTACATCGCCATGCACCGTGCGACACGCAGCTCCTGTCCAACGCTAAGTCCTCAACCAGCAGTATCGTGCACCGCAGCTCCTCTGCCGGTGCGGTATCACCTCTCTGTGATATCCTACCTCTGCGGTTTAGCGCACTTAGCGTTGCTCGTGTCGACGTGTAAGGCTTAACATACAAGGCTATTCAATACTGCAACTAGTAACTGTTTCACGCAAAGCATAAATGAACCATATACAACATGCCAAAGACTTCGACTTATGTTTATCCTTCTATATTGTTGTGAACTGATTAACACATTCATTCATTAAACTGTAAACAAAGCCCATGAAATGACTGAGAAATGCATAAGTAAACATAACACCTAATCCAATCACATAACACTTTATTTTAACGTGGTTCACCTCCAGGATGGAATTTACGTCCACAGAACTGTGTTTTTCTTATAGCTCAGGGGAAGGTAAAACACAGTTCTGCTGCACCGCATATGCAGCTCAAGATATTCTCTCTTAGATCTATTATCTCTCTATATTGCTCTCCTACAATATACTCTTCCCTCTCTGTCGATCCCTGTGGATCGTTACATGCATACTCTATAAGCCAGCTACTGGTTATATTAAGATTGCTACCGCTAATAACAGAACCAGAGCTAGTATTTTACAACAGTCTAATAGTCTGCAAAACACTACTAACAACTGAATGAACCAACTAACTGACCAACCCTTTTACAATACAAAATATATCCCTTTATAGGAAGCCTGAAGGTCTTGCCATTACAACACTGTGGTCCTGTCCCAACAGTAACCCAAAATCCTAACTAGTGACAGTCGACCATATCTGTACTTGAGGTAGCTGCTTTCCATCACACCATAGATCTCTGCAGTCTTCCATGCTTCCCGGCACTGATCATGGGTACTATGCACCGCTTCTCTTTTCTGTCCTTCGTCTTCAATGCTTCAGCCTCGTTGCTCCTTCTCCTTTATGAGGGTCACTAAGCCCTCCTGTCTTCTGCCACTGCCTTCAATGCAGTGGGTGAGCTCTCTCTTCTCGGCCGCTCAGGTACCATTTCCTTTCTTGACTTCTCTATCTAAAAATTCATGGTTTCCGGATCTGCTCTGCAGCTGGAAACGTGCTACGGCGTCGTAGCTCTGTCTTATCTTCTTTCCACCAAAACTTATCTCTCCGTTAAACTAGCAGCTTCTTCTGTAGCTGCGGGACCCTGCTCCAACAATTGACGAGGTTTTCTCCCGCTTCCTCCAAAGCTGGAATGCCTGATGTTGAATTCTGGGCCTTGGGGGGTTATTAGACAACTGAGTGTTATAAACCTACTAGAAATTATTTATGTAGATCATGGTGATGTCCTAAGTCATCTGGACACATAAAAAAAATTCAAAAAAGTCTTTTTCGAACGGGGAAAAAATTATTTTTTAATTTTTAAACTTTTAATTACTTTTCCTAAGTTTTTTGGGTTAATTTTTCCATAAATTAAATGGAAAAAACCCGTTCATGGTAATTCAGTTATCTGGACTCCGAATTCAATGACTGAAGGCTCTAACCTTAAGCCAAAAATCATTCTTGATCGGCCAGCCAGTCAAAACCAGCTTTCATATCATCAATTGGACACATAATGCCTTTTTTCTCAAAAAGTGTCAGTTTTGAGTAAAAAAATGAATTTTTAATAAAAAATGATTATTTTGGAGAAAATTAAAAATCTCCAAATTAATCCAAATTCAGTAAAATAAGAGGCTAAATTACATCTCATGGATCACTTATGATGATTGGAGTTATCATAACTCAGTTTCAATCATCATTAAGAGAGCAATTAATTTATTATCAGTTAGAAGACATCTTATCTCCAACTAAAGAATGAGATGGAGAGCACTCATTGGTCTGGCGATTTGATCGAGGTGAAGATTGAAGCTTACACCATCAATAGGCTTCCCAAACCTATTTGAGGCTCCTTCCAGACCTAAAAGGTGGGTTTACCAACATTTTAGATGGCTCCTTCAATAGCCCACACCCCTCTCTCTCCAGGTTGTGCCTCCCACACGTGTGGCTTCATCTGTGACTGGATTTGATGGTTCAGGGTTGGAGTGGGGGATCCTTGCCTGGGTGGAGGCCTCCCGTCACTCCCAATTCTCCAATTTAGGTCTTGCTCTTATGTTTAGGTGGTCAGGCTAGTTAGGTTATGAGGATTGGTTTTAGGGTTTTAGCACTCTCTCATTGTACAAATAGAGGCTCCTTTAGCTCTATTTGAATAGATCTTTATGCAAAGAACCTCTGGTGAATTACTATAATGCTTTTTTCTTTTGTAACCGTATAATAAATTTTAAGGCTTTGGAGGCATACATGGTGTGTGAATGTGGATGAACAATTGGCAAATGAGGGGAAAAGTTTCAATTTTTGTCTTTTATTGCTTAGGATTGGATAATAGTTCATGCTTTAGAAGGCTTCGATAGGCACGTAAAATTGATCATTTGATGTTACAATTTGATCTTTTATGGTTTTGTTTCTATTAATAAAAGTAGCATCGATTATTCAGTTGTATGACATGCCCTTTATACTTTTATTTACCAAACATACATGATCTAATCCATTGTTTTCAAGTATTGAGTTGAAATTGTGCAGGTAATCTCATTGAACCGAGTAGGATTTTGAGCTCAAGTGCATCATCTCCTCTAGAATCCAAGGAAACTTCCAAATTTTCAAGATCCAAAAGAATCCAAATGCCATCAAAGTACCACAGGTTTGAGTGTTTCTTTCATATTATTCATCTCTCAAATTTTTATAAAATATTTAATTCCTTGAGATTAGGGCACATTTTGGCTAAAGTGAACATTCATTCACTTAGCCTTTGCCCTGGTTGGCTTCCCTGCTTACTTTTTAGAGACTTTTAGGCCTTCTTTTTGCAGCCATTCCTTTCCTTAGTTTGCTGTCCACTTTTCCCCACTTTTTACCCTTTTGAACAACCCTCTTTTGCCTCCTTTTTCCACTTTTTGCAGCCCCTTTTCATCCTCTTTTTGGGCCATATTCTAGGCTGTACTTTCATCCCTTTTCACCCTCATTTTCATCCTTATTTCTCTGATTTTCAGCCCTCTTTCTCTCTTAGTTTCCAACCTTCTTTGACTTGCCTTTTGTCCTCTTTTAACTCCCTTTCCCCCTCTCTTGCCTTGCCTTTCTCTTTCCTCTTCTCTCCCTTCTTTTCGGTAAGTTTGGGTAGTTGTTTTTATCTAGTTTGTAGATTTATTTTAAAGTTATTTTTTTATCAACTAATCCTATAACAAATGTATGTCTAGAGCTCTTAGTTTCAGGAAGGTGAAGGAGATCCCAAAGGCTACATGCAAGCAAGGAGTGCAAAAGAACAAAAAGACTCTCTCCCTCTTCTCTCAATCCCCTTCTTTACCTGTTCTTCCAAGAAGTAAAGAACACATCATCATTGTAAAAAACTAATAAAAAGGGATACTGGGAGCAAGTCTCCTTTCTTTTATACTTACCCTATTTGGGGGAAGGGTGTTGTGTCATTTTTCATGATTTTTTAGTGTAGTTTCCTTTAAGCAATTACTTTAGTTCTTTGCTTATTCTTAGTTTCCATTTTTTGCTAATTACTAATTGTTCCTTAGCACAAACACTAATTGCTAGATTTATTATTGCATTTTGGTATCTTGTTATATAATTGTCAAGTCATAAAAAGAACCAAAATATTTTGAATCTCACCATAAGGTGGATCAAGAGTACTCTCTGTCAGAGAGTTTAATCAACCACTTTAATCTTAATTGTTGTTTCTGTTTAATCAATTAATTATTTAAGACTCTTGAACTTGCAAAAACACAAGTCAAGAGCACTCTCTATCAGAGAGCATCCTAGGTTTGCACAATCCCTGCATTAGCTGCATATAGATTAGCTAAGTCTCTTGAACCACTGTCATAAGATAGGGTCAAGAGTGCTCTTTGTCAGAGAGTCTAATTAATTGTTTTAATAAAATATTCAACACACATACCCCTTTAATTAATTAACTCCCCTCCCTCCTTGCCGGAGTATGCTTTAACTAATCCTAGATCGGAATACCTAGAAACAACATTAGATCTTTAAACCCTACAAGAGTAATTTAATAACCCTTAAACACCCTTAGCCAACACACCGTCCTTGTAGGGATCTTTCCAAAGTACTTCCTATTAGAGGTGCCAAAACCTCCCGCTATATTAGATTCCCGGCTAGCTGGTCACTTGACAATATTAGTCTGGGATACTGGGTGGGGCCGACATGTCTTAAATGGAGGAAACTTAGAAGAGTCTCCCAGCTTTGACAAACCTTCATTGAAACCCTAATCAAGAGCATTTTTTAAAATTCTTGAAATCTACCAAGAGCACTTACAAAACCTAATATTCACTAGCTTAATTCCTAGACTTTATTTCACACATTTATTTGACTCCATTAGGCACTGGTCCTTCGTTATAATTGAGTAATCTTCTGTCTTGATCAACTATCTATGGTCTATTTTTGCTGATTATATCTGAATGCTTAAGTTACAAGTATGGAATATTTGTTTATCTTTCAGTCTCCTGCTAGCAACGTGGATTGCTCTGATTTATGTGTCACATTCATAAACTTAATCATTTCTAATAACAAGTAACTCCTAAACAACACCCATCCACATCCAAAAAATATTAAAACTTAACTTAAACATTGAGCCATAGAAAACTCTTTGTTAAGGACTACTCCCCTTGGCTTCGTTAGGAGTTAGCCTAAATGAAGGAGCTAGGCGTACGTGACAGTACCTAGCTCTGTGCTTGCCCCCAAGGTCACACCTCTCCCACTTTTTCATGTGAGGAGATAGTTTTCAGAATATTTCTACTACTAGTTTCCAATCAGTGGACAACAGTGCGATCATGGCAAATTAGAAACAACGACAAAACTTGAAAATGCACACTTTTCGAGTAAGCTAACCAAGATCTAACCCCATTGTGTGGAAAAAGTTTTTTTGTTTTTGTTTTTTATTTTTTTTTGTGATTTGCACAAAAAAAGGCAAGCACGGAGAATGAGAGAGAAGAGTAAAAAAAAAGAGCCCCCTTCCTCTTTCCATTTTTTTACGTACCTTTTAAACTTAGCTCACTTGGTCCAAAGTTGCTTTATTCCTTAATAGGTCTTGAGTTCAAGTCTTATTAAGCTACTTTTTAGTGCATGCAATTTCTATTTTGAAGTTACTTTATTGTAAAAGTGCATCTCACATAAATAAAATAAAATAAAAGTGAGACACTTAAGTCTTTTAATTTATTGCCGCACTATTTAAAAGTAACATTATTGTAAAAGTGAACCTCACTTATTCTAGAAAAGTGATTCACTTCAAAGCAACTTTATTGTAAAGTGATTGTCAAAGGTTGATCTTGGGAAGAGGGGGGTTCTTTTTTTTAGTTGGTCATCTGCCATGTCACTATTGGGGACATCTTCAACATTTTCTTTGATCAAGCATGACTTCATCATCCAGAATCAGTTTTCAGTGCCATTTTTTTTAAAACCGCATATTTGTTCGAGCTCTTTGCAACTAGACAGTTAGTTTCTGTTTTTTAAACCATTATTTTATAGTATGGCCACCCCTTGTGATATTATACTTACAAGTTCTAACTATTTCTTATGGAAAGCTCGTATGGAGGATGTTCTGCGAAGTAGGGGACTTTTCAGGATAACCTTAGGGAAAGAAACAAAACCCACTGATGACGATAAGAAAATTAAATGGGAAAATAGATGTGATGAAGCTCATGGATTGATTGGGATGTCAATCTCTACTAGTTTGTGATTCCACATATCTGGAATTGATGAACCTAATAAATCTTGAGAAAATTTGGAATCCGTGTTTGGTAAACACAATGAAATTCGGGGTCATCAACTTGAGAATGAGTTGCTTTCCTTGAATCCAACTGATTTTTCATGCATTCAAGACTATTTATCTAAGTATAAAACTCTTAGACTCTTATGCGCAGAATGTAAGATTAAGAAAGAAGACAAACAATGTATTTATCATATTCTTTCCAAACTTGGACCTGCGTATTCTATTTTTGTATATATATTCTACTCTATGAAAGAATCCTTAATTGTAGCTATCTATCAATAGCCTAGTCTTGAATCCTTTTGTGATTCCTTAATTAGAGAGCGAGATAATCTCATTCATATTGGAATAATTAACAATGCAGATACATCTGGAAAAGCCTTATCGTCCCAACAGAAAGAAAATTCCAAGCCTCCCAAGAAACAAAATTTTTGTAATAATAAGCCAAACAAGAAGGGTCTCAAACCCTCTTAGTCTACTCCTTCTTTAAAAAATGACAAAGGATCCAAGCAAAAAGGAAAGAATATTGAGCATCATTGCATTTTTTGTGGAAAAGATAATCATGATGAATCTAAGTGTTTCAAGAAGATGGCAGCCTTGGAAATAGCAATGAAGAAGCACCACATCAACATAAATTCATCTTCAGAATCTAACTCTCATGGGCATGCGCTTTGTGCTTCTAGTTACTGTTATATTGCATCTTCTTCTTCTACTTCAAATGAGTGGCTTATTGATTCTGGAGCATCGTATCATATGGCTAAGGATCAAGCCATATTTTCTACTATGCATGAATGGAACACCAAACAAATATTTGTTGGTGATAATAGATCTGTAAGTGTTGTAGGATCTAGAACAGTTCTAGTAGAAAATGGTCATTTCAGTGATGTACTATGTGTTCCAAAAATTTCCTGCAATTTGTTATCAATCTATCAAATTACTCTTTCAGGTGAAGGAAAAACTGTGGCATTTACACCTCTTTAAGTTCTAATCAAGTATTTTGAAAATACTCAAAATGTCCTAGATACTGGAACTGTTGATGATATTACCGGGTTGTACAAATTTAACAACTTTGGGTCATCACCTTTTCCTTAAGTTTTTGTTGCTCATAGTGATAACTTGAGCAAACTTTGGCATGAGCAATTTGGTCACTTAAATTATCGCTCATTGCAACAACTATGTAAAGAAAATATGGTGACTGGTCTACCAATGGTATCTTGCAAGGATGATGTTTGTTCCGGTTATGTACTCGGAAAACATCACCAAGACAGTTTTGACAAACATGCCTCTTGGCACGCCTCGGTTCCTTTGGAGATTGTGCATAGTGACTTGTGTGGTCCTCTTCCATCTGTATCCTTTTCTGGTTTCAAATATTTCTTAACTTTCATTGATGATTACTCTAGACGCACTTGGGTTTACTTCCTAAAACTTAAGAGTGAAGTATTTAACATGTTCTTGGACTACAATGCCCTTGTTGAAAAACAATTTGGTCATCAAATTATTAAGTTAAGATCTGACAATGGAGGAGAATATGTTAACAACAAGTTCACTACTTTCTGCACTGAACAAGGAATCCAACAATAGCACACTATTCCATATACACCACAACAAAATTGTGTAGCTGAATGGAAGAACCGCACTTTAAAAAAAATGGATAATTGTATGATCCAATCTAAGGGACTAAGTCTTCAATATTGGGTTGAGGCCATAAATTTTGCAAATTACATAGTTAATCACACACCCATTAAAGTTTTACAAGGTATAACACTGGAAGAAGCATGGAGTAAAATTAAACCAGATGTAAGTCACTTTCATGTGTTTGGTTGTGAAGCATGGGATCACATTCCGGATGAAAAATGGAAAGCATTGCAATCTAAAAGTGAAAAGTGCATATCTATTACATATTCTGAAGATGTAAAAGGTTATATACTTATTCAACCATATTCACATGATATAATCATTAGAAGAGATTGTAAATTCGATGAAAATCTCTTGGCCTACGAGCCTGGTTCAGCAATTGTTCCTTCTTCTTCTTCTTCCAGCTTCCTTGATAGGTTTCCAACTCCAGTTTTTGATGATGACAATGAGGATGAAAATCCACCTCCGCCTACTCATGTTCCTCAAATTGCACAAGCACCAATACTTCCTCGATGGGTCCGTTCAACATGTGAAGCAGCTGGTGATCGTAGAGATCAACGTGGAACACGTTCTCAGTTTCAGTGAGCCTCTTCTCTTTTGGATCAATTTTTTGATAATCATGATCCAGAAACGTTTACAGAAGCTTTAGGAAATCCAGGTTGAGATGCAGCTATGGATGAAGAATATCGTTCCTTAATAGAAAACGATACTTGGGATCTTGTTCCTCTTTCAAAAGGAAGAAAAATTTTCAGATGTAAATTGGTCTACAGAACTAATTATGCATCAGATGGAAATGTTGAAAGACTTAAGGCAAGGTTAGTTTCAAAAGGTTTTTCCCAAGTTGAAGGGATTGACTACAATGAAACCTTTGTCCCTGTAGCAAAAATGAACTCCAACTACCTTGTTCTTTCCCTTTCATCCTTACATAACTGGGAATTGCATCAAATGGATGTCAAGTCTACCTTCTTACATGGTGATTCACATGAGTAAATTTACATGGAACAAACTCCTGGATATGTTCAAAATAACTCTAGACTTATTTGTCTCTTTAAGAAATCCTTATATGGCCTTAAGCAAGCTCCTGGAGATTGGTATGCCAAAATGGATAGCTTTCTCCTTGACACTAGTTTTTCTAGATGCCATTTTGACCCCAATGTCTATACCAAGAAAGTAGGAAACCATCTCATCATACTTGTTCTTTATGTTGATGATCTTATCCTTACTGGTAGTGACCCTAAACTTATAACCCATGTGAAATCCAGTCTTAAGCAAAATTTTGAAACGTCAAACTTAAGACATTTGCATGATTTTCTTGGTCTCCAAGTCTTGCAAACCAAAGAAGGAATCTTTCTTTCCCAGTCTAGGTATTCTTGTGACCTTCTTTGTCACTTCTACATGGAATATTGTAAACCAACCCCTTCTCCCTTCTAGTCTGGAGTCAAAATTTCTACCACTTGTACTTCCCCTGAAGTAGACACCACCTTGTATCATCAACTTGTTGGTAGTCTTTTATACTTGACTCATTCCCATCCTGACCTTTCCTTTGCCGTTGGTCACGTTTCCCATTATATGCAAACTCCTCATGAAAGTCACTGGAAAGTAGCAAAAAGAATACTTCGATATATTCGAGGTACAATTCAGTTTGGGATTCATTACAATACAAGGGGGAAACCTTTGTTGGTTGGTTTCACTGATTCAGATTGGGCCGACGATGCCGATGATCGAAAGTCTACTACAGGTTATGTTTTTAGTCTGGGATCTGGACCTGTCACTTGGGCTTGTAAGAAATAACAAGCTCTTACTCTTTCTTCAACAGAAGTATAATATTGAGCCATAGTTAATGCTAGTTAGGAAGCTTTATGGCTTCGACATATCTTTTCAGAGTTTGTATTCGAGTAGCAGCAACCTACTCCACTTTGGTGCGACAATAAAAGTTCCATCAAGCTTGCGAAAGGTCCAGTTCTACATCAACATAGCAAACAGATTGAGCTACACATGCACTTCATCAGAAATCTTGTCCATGATAGTGTTATTGAAGTTCTCTATTGCCCTACAGATGATCAAGTTGCAGACACCTTCACCAAGTCTCTTACATAAGTGAATTTTTCTAAACTTCGGTCTATGTTAGGAGTTCAGGAATGTGTCCTTAAGGTTGAATAGGCTCTAATGCCTCCTTCCTTCTCCTAATAGTGCCACTTTTGTAAATCCTTCAATCCTATCCCAAGTTGTTTTTAATGGGGGATGTTAGGATATTTAGATACTTAGGAGTTAGTTAACATCAACTTGTGTAATATATCCGTTAGGTAAAAGTGTGTTTCTTTAGTATGCATTAGTATGTATTTGTAAATATTCTAATCCGATGGTCATGATATGTTCTAGACATAGAGTGATCTGACGGTTCAACTTTTCTTAGATAATACCTACCATTGATCTGTGGCTTAACACCCGATTGGTCTATGATCTCTATTTAAAGAGCATAGAGGGTTCTTGGCTAGTTGATCGATTATGAGAAGCTCATGTAACTTTCTTTCTTTTGCATAATAAATTGCTCCAAGTAGCTATTTGGTTGGGGCCATGGACTGTTTCCCTCTCGATGGTTTTAACCACGTGACAAACATTAGTGTGTTGATCTATGATCTATTTGTGTGAAGCGGTTGCTCAAGGTGTTCAGTCTTTTGGGAGTACCTTGTGTACCCGAACAGTAGGCCATGTAGAGCTGAGTGAGGGATTTTTTGGGTTAATAGGCACGGGGAGATATTTAGATGTTGGTGGTGGACAAGGTGGCAGAGTAAATTCTCCTCAGGATGGGGTAAGCTCAATACCTAAGTTTGGTCTTTCATTGTTGCATGATTTATTTGTCTCTATGGTGATTATGCTCTACTTGACTCTCTAGTTTTTGTCACTGTGTGAGATTTGGGTCGCGTATGTGCCTTGGGAAGGTATACTCTTCACTTGGGTTTGCAACATTGTTTACTTGTTGTTTCAGATGGAGGATTAGTATACTCATAACACACTTGGGTTCTTTGTTTATATATGACAGAGCTCCTTATGCGCAGTCGTTGGTGACTACTAGGCTATAAATGGAATACCCTTCACGGGTAATCCCTGTACCAATAAGTTTGAAATTGTACCTCTGCTTGTAGTTCTTGTTAATAGATCCTTGAGCTCAATGTTTGTAATGATGAGTGAATGAATATTTAAGGGTTTATACTGTGTAAATTTTTGTATGTATTTAAAGCATCTAGAGATGCGTATGATGTATTGGAGTTTTTGCGTTTTGCACCTTCATGCCATGACAGTCACACTTATGTTGTATAATGTAATGGTGAATAGAATGTATTTTGTATAACTATGATTTAAATTTGGATATGGCTGTGATCCCTAGTTTAACCTTGTGATGTGGATGTCGTAGCTATGATAGGGTCGACAATGGTTATTTTTATGTTAACGGATTTTCCTCTTCTTCTCGACCGTGATCATTGAATATGATTACAGTGTGTATATTTTGTTTTTATTACTGTGTGGAAAGGTTGATAGTGCAACGATTTTGTTTCATGGTTAATCCTTCTTGCAATTAAATGTTGTTAGCATAGATTATGTGGAATACTTGTAAGTTATTTATAGCATTGATAAATGTTGCAAGCGAACCCTATAGGATTCAATTCTTGTCATTGTTTTGATGTAACTTGGTTTTTTAAGCCTTGATTCCATAGGATTCGATCCTTGGCTGCATGGATTTAAAGTGATGTGTGTGTGGATATTTTGTTTGGGCATGAATGCTAACATGATTCGATCTTGTAACTTAATGGATATGATGTGTAATAATGTGTTTTCTCATTTAAGTTTATGTTTGCTTCCTTATGTTAATGGTATATAATATGGTTATGATGTATGATTAGATCGTGCCTACAGAACTTAGAGGTCTCAATAGCTTGGAATTCAATATTAAAGTTATAAAATGAAAATGGTTTGTTTGTAGTTTTTTTACTATTTTTTTAGAGATAGGCTAACTTTGTTTTAATTTGTGTTTATATATATATATATATATATTGTTCTAAGTTTTAGTATTTATATTTAAGTTATAATTCTATGCACATATTTTAGGCTAATGCTATAGATACTAGTATGGTTTATTGTAAATAATACAGGAATGTTAGATATATGAAATCTATCAACAAAGATAAAATATAGGTTTTGTTTTAAATAGATCTAGGTACACAATATCTGATATAGTATTCCTATGTTTTGTGCCTGAAAATAATGAGCAGAAAATAAATTGCATAAATGAACAAAAAAAAACCCTCCTACAGATAGCACTAAAGGTGCTTAGTCCATCATTTATAAATATGAATAAGATATATTTTCCTAACTATATTAGCATTGTTGAATAGATAAAATAACCTAGGTATAGCAAAGACGTACTAATTCTCCATTCATATTTTAAAACTCATTTAATAAGAAAAACTATGTAACTTGCAAGAGAAAATCAAGAACCTCATACCTGCAAGATGAAGCTATTTTAATGGCTGAAAATCTTGCATACTCAAATACCCAACATTAAAAAATTCATAGATATATCTGGCCTATTTTCAGATAATCAAATAACTTGGGAACTGCCATGTTTCTTCCAAGCATGACCCGAAACCGTTCCTAGTTTCAATATGGATCCCCACGAGCTAATTCCAACATGCAAGTAGCTTAGAGCTCCTAAGGTAAGAATTCCCTATCTGGGATATCAGGTTCTATATCAGTTTCCTTTTTAGGATATTGCTCTTCAAGAACTCTCTTGAAGGTAATCAAGAATAATTATGGAATCCTCCAAAGATAAATAGATTTCTCCCCAAGTCTCTCTTTGGATTGGGTTTTTATAGACATACTTTTCAGGAAAAGGGGAAGTTACATCAATAATGATTTAATTTCTTGAAATAACCCTTTTCATTTACTTTCGTTAATTTTAATATTTACTTAAGAACTTTTGACTAGTTCCTACTTTGACCCTTGTAGGTATGTTAATATTTAATTATCATAGTAATAATAATAACATGTGCATCCTTTCTTTATTACTTATAGCTACTGGTATTATTACTATGTGTATGATTTATACATATCATATATATATATATACAATTTGTTAACATTTTATCCTTAGGTATCATATATCATGATCCCTAAACATATGACACTTTTATTTTTTAGGTTAGTCACTTTCTTTAGTAAGGACTTCAGGTAGGGGTTAGGTCAACTAGGTTAGGCAACTCTTAACCTCCTTGCATGTTGGATATGCTTGTATAACATGGTAGTTCTTCAATACTTGAGAAGATACAAAAAATTGAAATTTCATTTATTCACTTAAAAATAAGTAAGATGAGATCAATGTTTTATCATAATCATTTGCACTCAACATATTAATTCTTTTTAGTAACTCCTAGAGCTTATGGAGAGCCCATACTCAACTCTATAAACATGGATTTACAATCTTAGTGCAATTCAAGAGCTCCTTACTCAATACTAATGATAGGATGTATTTGTAGGATACACCTAGGGATACAATGGCTAATGATCCGATGTTCCAGAGCTTATGCTCAACATCAACTTGGAAGGCTCCAGGGATTATGCCCAACACTTTCAATTTTATCTTTTCATGTTCTTAATAGCGTAATGCTCAACACAAAGGTTTTCATAACTCATGTGTTCCAAACCTTCTCGTTCAACGCAAATATAAACATTCATGTGTTCTAGAGATTCTCGCTTAATACAAACATGAAATACTCATGTGCTCTAGAGCTCCTCACTCAACACAAAACATCTCATCAACTATGTTCTTAAGGGTCCATGCCCAACACATGAAATCATATATAAAACATATGCAATTGGCCTACACCCAATATATCAAACAAATCATCATGTTCATGTGCAGGAGGGTCTTAGACCCAATATACCAATTAAAATATAAAAGAAACATCATAATAAATGGTGCTTATTCCCATAAGTGTTAGGTCAAATTTCGTGATATTACATCCCTCCCAACTTAGAACAACATAATGACTGGGGTGTTACGTACTCAAAATGAAATGATGAAAAAAGTCGGGGTAAGCCTTTCTCATGGTGGCTTCATTCTCCCAAGTAGCCTCATTAGCCTCAAAGTGCTTCCATTGCAATTTCAACTAGAAAATGGTTTGCTTCCTAAGATGCACCTCTCTCTTGTCAAATATATGAATGGGTTCAGGTGCAAACTCCTCTTCAGGTTCCACCTGTTAAAAGAAAAAATCAATCACATGTTTAGAATCATAATAATATTTCTTTAATAAATATGCATAGTAAAAATTGTGGACTCTTATGTGAGCGGGTAAAGCTAGTTCATATGTCATTGGTTCTCTCTTGGCCAATATATCAAAGGGTACAAAAAATCTAGGTGCTAACTTACCACACCTCCCAAAGCTCAATGAGCTTCGTTTTTCTTTTACTTTCAAGTAAACATGGTCTCCGATCTGATAATATTTATCTTCTCTTTTATTATCTGCATAAATTTTCTAGCGTTCTTTTGCTTCTTTAAGGTTTAGTTGGAATGTGGTAACCAATTATTCCATGTCCTTTAGTAAGTCAGGCCCTAGAATAATATGATCCACTGGGATATCCTAAGTAACTGGTGTTCTACACTTCTGTCCATAGAGAACCTCAAAGGACTCATCTTGGCAGAAGTTTGGTATCCATTGTTAGATGAAAACTCTACAAGATGCAGGTAATATTCCCACTTGGTGGGGTTTTTTATGACATACATCCTAAGAATGTCCTCTACAATCTGGTTCCCATGCTGTCTTCCCATTTGTTTGCAGTTTGTAAGCAATACTAAAGTTCAAATGTGTCTCTAAACTAGAGAATAAGGATCTCCAAAAGTTCCTGATAAACTTAGTATCTCGATCTGAGATGATTTCCTTGGGTATCCCATTCAATTTCAATATCTCGTTTAATAAGATGTCGGAAATGTGTAATTCCTTGTAGGTCGACTTCACTGGAATGAAGTATGTCTTCACTGGAATGAAGTATGTTTCTTTTGACAATTTTTCAAGTACTACAAAGATAGAATCATTTTGCTTCTTACTCTTACATAGACCCATGATAAAATCAATACTAATGACCTCCCACTTCTATTCTAGAATGGGTAATGGTTGCAGCAACCCCTAGGGATGCTAGTGCTCAACTTTGACCAGCTGACAATCCTTGACATTTTGCAACAAACAATGATATGATGGCCTTGAACTTAGGCCAAAAAAAGTGTTTATTTACTGTGGATATCATCTTTTGATATCATGTATGCCGTGAGTAGGGTGTTCGATGAAATTCAGATAAGATCACTAACCTAATGTCCCCTCCTTCCAGAATGTACAATTTCTCTTTGGACCACAACAGTCCTATTTTTTCCAGCTTGTAAACTTTTTATTGCTAAAACAACAATTCCTCTTGGACTTTGTTAACAACTTAAACATAAAAAGACTCGAATATGTTGGCCATTCTAATCCCCTCGTGTAAATCCAAACCAGTTTAACTTAAAATCACCTCATATATCATATGAGCTTGTCGGCTCAAAGCATCGGTAATTTTTTTCTCCTTGCCATTTATATGCTTTAGCTCAAAACGATACTCATTAAGGAAAGCCAACTATTTGTATTTACTAGCAGTTAGATCTGGTTGCTCAAATAAATACTTCAGACTTATATTGTCTGTCTTTAGAAGGAATTTATTTCCCATTAGCTAGTGCCTCCACATCTTCAAGGTGTGGATGATGGCTGCTAACTAAAGATCATGGGTGGGAAGTTTTTTTTGTGTTATTTTAACTTCCATGATTAATAACAGATTGAGTAATCATTATTCAATAGGAATGCTTGGAGCTCTTCCTTGCTTGCATCCGTGCAAACAATGAAATACCCATTAGGATCCGCAATTCGTAGTATTGGTGATGTTGTCAATTTTTTTTAAAGATTTTGGAAACTTTCCTCAGACTTGGTATTGCACAAGAAATTTTTTGCCTACTTTTGCAAAGTGGTCATGGGACAATCTATCGTCAAGAAGTTCTTAATGAACTTCCGGTAATAACCGACTAATCCAGAAAAGGATCTAATGTCAGTGACACTAGTAGGGGTAGGACAATATTCTATGGCTTTAATCTTTTCTAGGACCACTGCGATCCCCTTCTCATAGATGATGTGACCCAAGTACTATATCCGTGGTTTCTAAAAATCACATTTACTAAACTTGTCATAGATCTAGTGTTCCCGTAACACCTATAGCACTATGCGAAGATGTTCCTCATGTTCCTGTTTACACTTAGAGTAAACTAGGACGTAATCTATAAATACCAAAACAAATTTATCCAAGTATCTACTAAATATAATGTTCATCATACACATCAAGTTCACAGGTGCATTGGTCAACTTTAATGGCATCACTACAAACTCGTAATGTCCATACCTTGTACGAAAGGAGGTTTTGTGTATATCCTCATCATGAATCCGTACCTGATGGTAACTGGATCACAGGTCAATATTCAAAAATATCCTGGCTCCTCCTACTTGATAGAACAAGTCATCAATCCTAGGGAGTGGGAATCAGTTCTTGATAGTCATCTTGTTAAGTTGACAGTAATCGATGTATATCTGAATCATAGCATCCTTCTTCTTTAAAAAAGGTATCAGTGATCCATAAGGTGATACACTTGGTCAGATATATTCCTTCTCAATCAAATCCTGTAACTGCAGTTTGAGTTCCACCAACTCTGGTACGCTCATTCTTTAAGTGGATTTTGAAGCCAGAACTCATCTTGGGGTTATTTTTATATAAAAAAATGAGTCTTGTTTAGGTGGTAATTGTTATAGCAGATTTTACAACACCAGGTGAATCACGCTTATATGGCCTTCCCCTGTCCCTCTATAGACTCCTTAGACCCCTTGGACCATTTTTTGTCCTCTGATGTTTCCTAGACCATCCCTAAAAACATGTGAAAATTGCTATACGTGACTTTTAAACCCTTTATCACATATATACGCGGGTTTGACCTCTAAAACCGCATACATCGTGATGTGTACAAAAATCCAAATCCTTTTGGAGTTTTCCTTGACATGGATCCAACTCACTTGTCTCCTGGCCTTCCATATGCCTTGAGATCGCTCGGATTCGACCTTTCATTACCCCATCGAAAAGCTATATAAGGAACCCTTTGGATACATTGAAGGCATAAGAGAATTGAGAGCAAATAAACTATAGTCCATTGTTGCTAGAACTTGTGTTTGAGTCTGCATTCCTTTGTCCCTTGAATCACTTTAGTGTTCTTCCCAATCTTTCCTTTTGCTTGTGAGCTTGCTATCGAAAGATGGAGGATTGAGGTGGTGGAGGCCCAAGTGGGGGATTCAGTTTCTCTGATTCGCAGACATGTCGACAGAGGTTTTATTCATTGTAATCTCTGATTTTATATTAATAGAAATATATTTTCCTGTCCAATAATGTATGTTTGAATGAATATTTTATCCATGGATGATTTCAAATGGTTATACGTTGTTGATTATATATGCTAGATTAGATCTAACACCAATATATATAGTATTCTTGTCTTGTTTACTTATTTTTGAGGAAGTGATTCATCAATTCAAGATGAAGTTGGAAATCTCAACAGGGATCTACTTCAACCGTCCAAAATAAGGTACAAGTTTTGATCCTTTAGTGTTAGATATTTGATTTCTCTTGCATATTGGAAAGGATTGATTTCTGGAGTCAAGTTGTCTATTGTGGTACCCCAAGCCATATGAATTTCTCTTCGTAACAAAATTGGTGACTCCACTGGGGATGTTCCTTGTTTTTATTTGGGGTTTGCGGGCACAATGTGCTTCATATTATTGACTTGCTCTTTCTTTCTCCTTGTTTCTATGTTTCATTTTATAGTATGTTCATCCATTGACACTCCCCTTTATTGGTTTTACCCTTGGCCTGATTTTTACCACTGTCTTCTCTATATACATAGGTTTTTGGTCAAAATTCATGTATACATGCAGCTTTTTGGCCAAAAGTCATGTAAATCTGCAACTGGTCTTTAAACAGTAGTGTACATCCTCCCTTTTTGTGAGTTTGATGTTGTGGGAATTTCTTGGGTGGGTTGTGAGTGTGGTTGGGTCTTCCTTGGGTCTGATGTTATCTGTTGGATGCTTCTTTTGTGACCAGAGACCGTTTTTTCATTGATTTTTATTTGAAAGTAGTTTTAGTAATTTTTCCTTTTTGTTTTTCCATTAGTGCATTACTCTTTTTGTCTTGGTGTCTTGCTAGGATTGTATTTTATACTTGCTGCAGAGACTGAGAGTTTTAGATGACTTTTATTGCATTTTTCATTCTTTTATATTGAAAAATGCAAGGTAGTTGCATTTTTTGCATATGGATTTGAGGAGGTACTTGCATTGGATTGCTTGGATGAGAGTTTTATTTAGGCTTTCATATAGGAAGGATTGCATTTCCATTCAGAAAAGAATATATATTTATGCATCTCATGCAGTGGCATACCCTATTGTTCATTTGACAAAAAATGCACTTAGCATTGTTTGTTATGGTGTGCATATTTATTTCACTGCTGAGTTATAATGTCATTAGTTGCATGGCCATTTCCCTTTGAGTAATTACAGCCAATTAAAATAAACTCATAATAAAATGAATTACACTGTTTTCTTTTATAGGGTGCACCAACAAGATTAGGCTTTATGGTCTTGGAATAGTTCATTGTGAGTAAATTCTCCAAGACCACTAAACAAAACATGTATGTGTCTGTCCAGGTGAGAGTGTGAAATTCCTTGGTATAATTGGTGTTTCTAAGGATCATCCTTTCAAAAGGGAGCTAAGCACGAGGCATTGTGAGTAGTTATGATTGGGATGACCCTTGGTTTTAACTAAGTAGCACTAGAGATATTTCTAGGATTGTATTCATATCTAGGGGCTCTTTCAAGAGTTTCGGGCTTTGCTACCCTACCCATACAGTCAATCCCACCTGTGACTGTCTTCCTAAGCATTGATTATATTGAGGTGAGCTTAGTTTCCTTACCTAGGATATCGAGGGGGTACTTTGCAAGGGTTATTCTGCAGGTGACCCTGCCAGGTAGGAGTCGGACAGCAAAGTCGCTTTATGCATTGAAGCTAAGGGCCACTATAATTGGTTGCATATCTCTGCTTGTAGTGTATGGGAATTTTGAGCCTCTCCTAGGCAAGACATACCTATTGCATTCGGGAGCTCACATATCCTCCCCTTGGTTTGCTTGTATTCTGCCTGTAGATTTTCTTAGGAGTGTGCTCTTTGTGTGCTAGTTGGCCTTTGTGACTGTGGTTACTTGAGTATATTTTTGCTCTCTTGAGTTTGGGTCCTTTTATTTTCGGAATGCCTGGTATTCTATCACCTGTCCTTGGTCCTAGTATGGACCCTAGTGTTAGACTTGGGGGCATCACAACCCCTTACTGTTCTCATAGATTTGTGAATGGTCATATTCCATCCTCTACTCCACTTGCGGAGGATTTTTATTCCTTTTGCTCGGTCTTTACATTGGTAGTCACCCTCATGGGGGTGGTAGTGGATGCATGAACGTTGGGTCTACACCTTATTTTATTTTTTATGTCCCATCGTTCACCACATTGTTTCCTCTTGGAGCAGTTGCCATGATCATTCCTCCCTATATCCTATAGTTTGGATTCTTTATTGACTATTTTGGGTTCTTTTGGACTAATATGGTTGTCATGTAGGGTCCAGTTTTTGTACACTCTCTTCAAGTTTTTGACTCGTTCGTTCCTATCATAGGTATTATGTCTGAACTAGCATATAGGTTAGGATATCACATCTGCTTGCACTTATGCATTGCCTTATGACCTTATGACTATTTCATTTTAACCTTAGGTATGAACCCATTCCATGGTATCACAGAACCTTCATGATGTTGTTAGAAGTGGTACTATGTGAATGGTAGAGCTTTCCTATACATGGGTGTCCTAGTTAGCTCCCCTTTGCAATTGCTACCCATGCTGTGAGTCCTCTCTTAGGTCTCGGAGTCCTTTGTATAATACCGCCATGACATTTAGCAAGAGCCTCATACTCCTCTTGATCTTTTGCTGGCCTATTTTCCTCAGGACTCCCTTATGTTAAGTTGTAATTGCATTATCATGAGCTTTTCCTTCCTTCTTGAGCCTTACGCTGGCTTCCCTGACTTTGAGTTTCAGCCATATAGCTCAAGATTTTCTCATGTATAGCCATGCAGAGCCATCTTTTATATCCTTTGCAGCTTGATTCCCTATTTTAATGGGAGGGGACTTTCCCTCGAGTGTCACTATCCTACACATGTATCCTTGCATTGAGCATAGGTATGTTCCACTGCTTGGAACTAGTTTGTTTTCCCATATGACACTCGTCTCCTCCTAGTCTGTAACTATAAAGAAGTTTTATTCTTTTTCAATCTTTTTAAATATTTGAAAAGTCCAAAAAAAAAAATCAAAAAGAAAAAATCCAGACAAGGAAAGATGTTATCTTTGGCAGCTATCGAGTCATGTCACCTTCGAAGAGAGCACTGTATATCACATCCGTTGGTTGAGTTTATAGATTGAATTTAGGAGCTGTACTCATGTATCTAATTTTATCTCCACCAACTGGTTAAGCTTCTAGTCCCTATGGAGCCTCTGTTGATTCCTCCTGTGACGCAGTGTTACCACCTAAGTTGTATTTAGTGGTTTTTTATCAAGTGAGCCTGGTGAACTGGACAAGGGTAACATGTTCGGACTTCAAAGAACCTTCAGTCTTGCTTCTGGGAAGCTTTGTTGTACTATATCACATGTTCATACCCCATGGGGGAATCGTAATAAACGTTCTAACATGATAGTGTCTGTAAAAGACTCGGTCTCTTAGACTTTATTTGTCAATCCGATTAGCCCAGGGTGTTTTTTCCCTTGGTTATTATTGGTTGTTGAATAAACGACTGATAATTTCTGAGTTTTTCACTCCATACCTCCAAAGTTGGGGTGGTCGGCTTGGCATTTAGGCCTATTGAGGTTATTAGAGTCTACGTGTCAATGTATAAACATGCTAGACATCATGGTCGAGTCATATGAACATGTCTAAGTCCCCCTAGTTTTTTTCAATTTTTCAATTTTTTAATTTTTTCAGTGTTTTTTTATTAAAATTCAATTTTTCCAAAACTTAGGCTATTTTTTAATAGTTTAATTGGAAAATTTGATTTTGTAATAAAAGTGGGCCAAATAATTAGTTTCAGTCATGTAGGTGCTCATTTTCAAGCTAAGAGCACCATGTAAACTCATGGACCCACTATTTCCTAGTTTTGAGTGATTTTCCATCACTCAGGTCAGAAAGCCCCAAAAATCAATTATTGATTATTTTAATTAATAAATTGATGAATAATGGAGCAAATACAAAATCATAGATCAGTGGATTCTCAGCCGATTTGATTGAAATCAGTCAGATCTGAAGCAGATTGACTGGATCTGACAAATCCTTGACTAAAGGAGGTGATCAAATCAGATCCAGAGTTGATATTTAGCATCCTTTATGGGGAATTTCACCCTCCCTCTCTCCTCAACACGTTTTGGCTCATCTGGATGAGTTTTGGTGGATTCTTCAGTCAACAGGTTAAGGTGTCATTCAAATCAGCTCTCCGATTGACAATTGCACTCAGTGAGACTCAAATCTGGCTTAGTTAGACATAGATCAGGCATTGATTGACTCTCCATCAGCATATTTGGTCTATCTCCCTAGTATTTGTGCCCCCCTTGGGCTAGATGGCCTGTGTTTTGTATATATCCTGCTTGAGGCTCCCTCTTCCAAGCTAGTTAGAGATGGACTGAAGGGATTGTCATTGTAACGCTGTATTTGATCATCATTTGTGAATAAATAAGCTTTGGAGGCTATACTGTGTAGTGCATGTGTATGTGTGGATTCTCAGTGTTATGCTGTTGATGTGGTAGCTGTAATTTCTTGCCAAATTCTGTGCTGCTTCTGTGTTCTGGCTTCAAGGATTCCGCTGAATCTAGTAAGGGTGTAAACTAGGAAAGCTAGATTGCTTGATATTTTTTATCCATATGATGTATGCTCAAAAATTTCAGTTATATGCTTAAATAAGGTTATTTTGGCATGATCTTTCATTTTTGTTGCTTTATACATCTATATCCAGATCTCACGAGGTGTGTGCAGGCTTGTGTTATTTAGTTGCAGGTTCTCGATTGGATGAAGGTGTGGATCTAGATTGATTCCATTCCTATACAATAATCTCAATAATCTATCCCTCAGCACTCCACAAAAGGGCCTCCTTTCAGCTTGCTCCATTCAAGCAACGATCCGACCTTCTCCCCTCTTCTTCTCATTTCTACAAAAAATCAACATTTTTACTCGGTTACTCTGTTCGTAGCTTTGATTTTTCTTAGATATATCATATTAAAAGTAATTCCAAAATAGATATATCTTATCAAATCCTATATTCTATATCTTGCACTTAAAAAATTTTCATAAGAATTCTAGATCTAGCTTTAGGGAAATCGTCTTTTTGCATGAAAATTTAAAGAAAACTTGTAGATCGCATGCATTAGATTTCCTTTTACTGTTATAAAATTTAATATTCTGCAATATCAGTGCATATTTCATTGGCTGCACAAACAGCAAGCCAAGATCCCAATGAAAGCTTGCTTTCCTTGGTTCCTTTTTCGCATGTTTAGCCAGTTTTAACTTCATTTTTTTTGAGATAAGGTAGGCTGATCCAAAGGTACTCTTAAAGTGATTTTGGGTGTATGTTATTATAACATGATCATTTTATTTTATCGGGTCTAACAGAAAATAAAGGAATCTGCTGTCCGAAATGGCCTCAGGAGCATTCAAATCCCCCTAGGGGTCTCCCTTTTCACTAAAATCTTAAATTTTTTTGCAAAGTTGTAAGATGTTGGTTTTAGCCTGTATAAGTACCAAGAAGTTTTTTATATTTTAGTTCTCTGATATTTTAACCAATAATAAATAAAATTATTTTTGGAATAGGCTCTTTTAAGCCCATTCCCCATCCCCCCTGGGGGGATATTCATCGCTTTCTACTCATTTATTTTTTAATCTAGCATTGATCTAATTTGTAGGGTAGTATAATTGATTTTAGTATTAATTACATATTCCACTTTTTTTTTTCAAATTAATCATAATACTTACCCCACGATTTCCTGATTGACCCGAAAGGGGAAAGAGATTCGTGGTAGGACTAATTAGAAAAATAGAATCGTGTATTTGTTTTATTTTCAATCATTTGTTTTCAGCTATCATAAAATTAACCCCTCCTCTATTCCTAGATTGAGATCCACTTGGATCGAAAGAGGTTCCTGGAGGTTTTCTTTTAAACAAGAACACCCAGTTTAAAACTTACTAAAATTGACAAGACTCCAGTGTGTATGCTCTGCACTTGGCTGTGGTTCGTTCGATTAGTCAAGATATGTCAAAAGAACTTGGGTGAATAGTATAATTAGAAATCACTCTCCCCAACTAACAAACCATCAGGTGAAAATCCAACACCTAGATCAAACCTTTACGGTGGAAAAACACCCAAAGGAAGCGGGAACTTCTGAAAAGTGACCTCGGGGCGTCGATCTCTGTCACACCCTAATGGGTGTGTTACGAACAATATCCCCAGAGACTCCATTTCATCCCACATAATCCTTGCGGGTAGCCGTGAAGGTTTAGTTTTGGACATACTCCAAGTACTCTCGGGTATATCTGGAGTCCCCCTTTCGCCTAATTGTAATAAACTCACACCTCAAATTTAACTTAAAACATACTAAGAGGCAATCGAAAATAATTCACTTACAACACATGCAAGTACATTGATCTTATTTTTTGACTCCATTCTAATGCACTGGTTATTCTCTTGCTTTATATATATTGTGTCTTAGCATTGTGCTTTCATGTGCTAATTTTTGTATCTTGCCATCTTTGATTGTCTATAGTTAAATTTCAAAACTCCTAAGTAACTCATTCAGTTTAACATCACTACACTAAGTATTTACCCTTAGTAAATTAATAGGGTCTACCCTCTGTTGGATTCGTTAGGAGTTAAGCCTAATCGGAGGAGTCAAGAACAAGGTGACAGCCTTGACTCAAGACTTTCCCCCAAGGACACACCGAGTGGCTTGAAGATTTCTGCCACGTGACCCAGGTGTGTGTAAGGCAGCAACACACAGAGATGTCACAATTTTGTATATCGAGTCTATGTTGCCTTTATTCAGTTAGCATTCATCGTTATTCTATTGTTCGAATGAAGTTGAAACATGAGTCAGCCATTCCTCAGTTATCTTGACTTTGCATGACAGCCATTCCTGGTACAGTTACTAGTTCGTGCACCTTATGATCGAGTCCTTCCACATTATACAGCTTTGCTGAGAACCTCGTGTTGGATGATGGGGGATTCCTTAATTCCCTCCTTCCAACGTATTTCATCCCATCAACTTCAGATCTTTTATTCTCGGATTGGAATCTAGAGTCATTTTTGAGTGCCTTGAGACTTGCAGTCATGAGTGGTAGGTTCTCTCGCCATCGATAGTTTTTGGGAATACATCAATGTCCCCTGATCGATGGATCCTCTCAAGTGTTCGACCTCAACACACCTATTCACACTTGTTAGTTTGCACTCTAGTACCTTGATTCCCATTATCATTATCGGTGGGTGATCTCACGTCTATTAACAGTATACATCAATGACCAGTAATCAGATGATGGACTACTATGTTTGAACTTGACACCTCCATTCACATAGTAGGACTTTTACTCATAGCGGTTTGTTTAGAAGACCTTCTAGATTGGTGGCATATCTAATATGCTACCTCCTTGATCATGCCAGTGTTTATGAGATTTCATCTCTCGTGACTTGATTCCAGTGTGTGTCAGACATTTTCAGCCATTATGGAGATCATGATCCTTTGTATCTCTTCATCATGGAAATTCTGATCTATGTATGTTGTACGTGGTGATGACAACTTATGTCATATTTTGTATCATGCCTATTCATGGCCGTTGTACTCTTATGTATTCGAGACTGCTATATGTATTTGCAGTTATATGCAGAGTTGTATCATTGTACTATGCTGATTGGATGGTTGGCATTCCATTTGGGATTCTTCATCACTCCACTTCTGGGATGTACTTATAATGTATTTCGGCCATCGTATGACCCCTCTGACCTCACACATTAGGGGGCATTTGTTATAGAATATTTTACCACACCAGGTGAATCACACTTGTATGGCCTTCCCCTATCCCTCTACAGACTCCTTAGACCCCTTGGACCTTTTTTTGTCCTTTGATGTTTCCTATACCATCCCTAAAAACATGTCAAAATTGCTATACATGACTTTTAAAACCTTTATCATGTATAAACACAGGTTTGACCTCTAAAACCGTGTAGATCAGGATGTGTACAAAAATCCAAATCCTTTTGGAGTTTTCCTTGACATGGATCCAACTCACTTGTCTCCTGGCCTTCCATATGCATTGAGATCGCTCGGATTCGACCTTTCACTACCCCATTGAAAAGCTATACAAGGAACCCTTTGGATACATTGAAGGAATAAGAGAATTGAGAGAAAAGAACTATAGTCCATTGTTTCCAGAACTTGTGCTTAAGTCTACATCCCTTTGTCCCTTGGAGCACATTAGTGTTCTTCCCAAGCTTGCATTTTTCTTGTGAGCTTGCTATCGAGAGATGGAGGATTGAGGTGGTGGAGGCCTAAGTGGGGGATTCAATTTCTTCGATTCGCAGACATGCGGACAAAGGTTGTATTCATTGTAATCTCTGATTTTATATTAATAGAAATATATTTTCCTGTCCAATAATGTATGTTTGAATGAATATTTTATCCATGGATTATTTCAAATGCTTATACGTTGTTGATTATATATGCTAGAGTAGATCTAACACCAATATATATAGTATGCGTGTCTTGTTTACTTATTGTTGAGGAAGTGATTCATCAATTCAAGCTGAAGTTGGAAAGCTCAACGGGGATCTACTTCAACCATCCGAAATAAGGTATGAGTTTTGATCCTTTAGTGTTAGATATTTGATTTCTCTTGCATATTGGAAAAGATTGATTACTGGAGTCAAGCTATCTGTTGTGGTACCCCAATCCATAGGAATTTCTCTCCATAATAGTAATCCTATGATATCCTTAGGAAATATGTATTTGAAGTCTACGAGGACTGGAATGTCCTCAATGGTTTTTTTCTTTCATCTTCTATGTCTTGGATGTTTACTACAAAGAGTTTGTAGCCTTTCCTAATGCACTTTTTTTCTTGTAAAGAGGCTATCTTCTTTATGAAAACTTTCTTAGGTAGTCCTTGAATATTTACTAGATTCCCTCTACTATCTATACACAATATTGACTTGTCTAAAAAATCAAGCATGACATGGTTTTGTTCCAATAAGTCCATGCCAATAAGTATATCATACGATCCTAAGGATAGTATGCTTAGGTTTATTCTAGTGGGAAAATCATTCGGGTTTACCTCAAAGTATTTAAGCATTTCAAAAACCTTTCATTTCGTACCCATGGCTAATTGAACCAGCCAAGGTTTATCATTTTTAACTTTATCCAATTTACATGCATCAACAATTTTAAGAGATACATAGATCTGATAAGCACCAGGGTCAATCAATATTGAAATATAAGTGTTGGAAACCTTACCTTCTATCTTGAGCATGGTAGCCTAATGGTCTTCCTTTCGACCATCCAAGGATGCATAAATCCATGGTGTTCCATCTATGTCCTCTATTTTTGGTTCTTCTTGTAAGTTGTGCAAGATTCCATTGACCTTGTTCTTATAGTCTCAGGCATAATGGGGAAATTGGCATTTACAACATTCAATTTGCAGTGGGGAAACATTTTCTTCCCCATTTGCTGCTAGTTTGTTAGCATTTGGTGTTGGTACATATGGATTTGTACCGGTTTCGTTAAAGTTATTCTTGGATGGAAATTTTTTGTTATATTTTCTGTAACATGGTTGGTTGAAACCTGATTTGTGGTTGTGTGAGAAGGTCCTACACCTGTCTCTTTTATTTTTTATATTATATTGCCTCAGCTTTCCATGATCATAACAAAGCGTAGGTTTGTGTGGGGTGGTGTCCAATGTTTTAGGCATGTCAATTTCAATCCTTTCCCGAAAGTTGGGAGGAAGACATCCTAAAAACTATTGTATTTTCACTTTCTCGTCCTTTATGTCAGGCACATAATGTAACAGATCCAATTTTTTTTTTAATGAAAGCATACATAGTCATCGAACCCATCCTTAATTCATGAAATTATTTCACCTTTCTGTCGAAGAACCTTTCTAAAATCTATTTCTCCTCAAAAAATTTACGAATATTACTCCATCTTATGTCTCTTACCTCATCTTTCTTGGTATGATTTATGTCTCTCCACCATCTAGTTTCTTTTCCATTTAGGTTATAGATGACTATATGGGCCTTCATCTCTCTAGAGTAGTCATGTACTCGAAAATATTTTCTCATTACCTCTATGTTTCTTTCTGCAATGAGAAATAGAATCATCACTGGAAGGACTATGACAATCTCTTTCTCGAGCTTCAGCAGTATGTTCTTATTTCCTTCTTCATTTGGGATGCTGGCCCATTTATGATAGAATTATTTCTTAAACCTATTGGCTGAAAGAGTGGTTTTTCCATATGGGCTTCCTCCCATCATGTTCCGCAGGAAGGATTCATTAATTGCTTGTTTTTCCTTTCTTTCATTCAAATTATCATCTTTGAAACTTTGTAAGTCTACTTGAAGAATTTGTATGGTTTTTGGTTTATCAAAATTTAGTTCCACCACCATTTCTGCTTCCTGGGTGGGGGTATTCAACTTTCCTTGCTGGATTTTGTCCTCTTCTTTGTTCATGATATGAACTATTCTTTTAATCCTGCAGTTGCAAAGTTTTAATAATAGGAAAAATTTCTATTAGTTAACCAAATATTTAAAACATACTTTATTTTCTACTATGAATGTATAGCACACCCATTAGGTCTCTTAATGTTGAAACTAGGCTATGATACCACTTGTAATGTCCTCAAAATTTGAAAATAAAAATAATAATTTATTAGGCTAGTTAGTTACAACCTGAACTGGACATTAACTTAACTTCTACGGAATGTGCCGAACCTTGTTTGTGAAACCGAAATGTTGTAAGCTTCTCTTACCCTTTATAGATATTTTCCTGATGTGGTTGTTAATGTGATTCTATATAATGCATTTTTCATACTTGGTCTGATTTAGATGAATATACTATTCATTGGTTATTTCTTATCATGCATGTGTGTGTATTTGTGTTTAGTTTATAGCTTACTCATGGGCTATAAGTTTTTTTTACTTGTTTATGGAGAAATCCTTACTTAACTTGTAATTGTCAAGGGGTGGACTGACGGGACTTGTATCCCTTATAGGGACACTTGTAGAGGTAGCTAGTTTTTACTTGACATTATAGGGTTTACATAGTTCATGTTGAACTAATGCAACTCTTCTTCATTTTGTATAGGTTCGTTAGGTGACAACAAACTTGTTACGACAGGTAAACATTAACATGTTACCTATGCTAAACTACTTCATTTCCTTTGAAGAAAAAAGGCCCAAAGTCCTATCCTAACATTTATTACTGCTACTATTGGCATTATCGCTTACACATGGATGGGTTTATTTAGACCTACATATAACTATTTAACATGATTATTGTGGTTCCAAGACTCATACTTTATTCCTATTCTTAATATTTTAAAATATATGCTTCAAATGTTTTTATCCCCAAAGGGTTTAAAGTCTTAAGTACTAAGAATTTCCATATGGTGTTTATATTTTATATGTCATAAGGTATGGATATGGAGCCATTCATGGCATATTTTATATGACATGAATATTGGATTCGCAAGGTCAACAAATATAATGATGGGGGTCTCAATGTAAAAGGTATTTTCAACACCAAGTCGAGTTTGGGTTTTGGAACTATATGCATGGGGAGATATTTCAATGTTGGTGGTGGATAGGGTGGTAGAGTAAATTATCCTCGGGATGGGGTAAGATCAATCCCTAATATTGGTATGTCGTGGTTTCATGATTCATTTGTCTCTATGGTGGCTATGCTCTTCTCGTCTCTCTATTTTTTGTCCCTACATGAGGTATGGGTCGCATCTGTGCCTTGGGAAGATATACTCTTCACCTAAGTTTGCAACATTGTTTACTTGTTTCTTCAGGTGGAGGATTAGTATACTTAGAATGCACTCTGGTTCTTTTTTTGCAGGTGACAGAACTCCTTATGCATGCTCATTGGTGACTAGCATGCTTATCAACGAGATATCCTTCACAGGTAAGCCCTGTACCAACAAGTTTGAACTTGTACCTCTACGTATAGTTTTTGTTAACATAGAATTGAGCTCGGTGTTTGTCATGACGAGTGAATATATGTTTAACGGTTTAGAGTGTTTAAAGTTTTGTATGTATTTAAATCATCCAGAGATGCATATGATGTATTGGGGTTCTTGAGTTTGGCGCCTTTAGGCCATGACTGTCATGACTCTGCTCTGTAATGTAATGGTGAATACAATGTATTTTGTATAACTATGATTTAAATTTGTAGATGGTCATGCGCCTTGGTTTAACCTTGTGATGTGGATGTCATAGCTATGATAGCATAAACAATGCTTATTTTTATGTTAATGGATTTTCCTTTGGTTACAACGTGTATATTTTGTTTGTACTATTGTGTGGAAATGTTTATATGGAAACAATTTTGTTTCATGGTTAATCCTTCTTGCAATTAAATGTTGTTAGTTTATATTATGTGGAATACTTGTAAGTTATTTATAGAGTTGATAAATGTTGCAAGCGAACCCTACCAGATTTTGATGCCTATCGTGGTTTTGATGTAACCCGGGCTTTTAATCCTTGAGCCCACATGATTTGATCCCAAGATCCATTGGTTTAAAGTGATGTGTGTGTGGATATTTTGTTTGGGAATGAATTTTGACAAGATTTGATCTTGTAACCTCATAATGGATACAATATGTGATAATGTGTTTTCTCATTTAAGTTTATGTTTGATTTCTTATGTTAATGGTATATAATATGGTTATGATTTATGATGAAATCGTTCCTACAAACCTTAGATGTCTCGATAGCTTTGATATTGAAGTTATAAAATGGAAATGGTTTGTTTTTAGTTTGTTTACTAGGTTTTTACAGACAGGTTAAATCTGTTTTAATTTGTGTTTACATATATATTGTTATAAGTTTCATGAGTTATAATAAGTTATAATTCTATTCACACATTTTAGGCTAAGGCTATAGCTAATAGTATGGTTTATGGTAAATAATACAAGCCTGTTGGCACTATGAAATATGCCAGCATAGATAAGATATAGGTTTTGTTTTAAAAAGATCTAGGTCAATCAAGTGTTTGCAGTTAGGGTGTTAAAGAATGTAGGTACACAATCTCTGATATATTATTCCTATGTTTTGAGCCTGAAAATAACGAACAAGAAATAAATTTCATAAATAAACAAAAGCTAAACCGTCCTATAGGTAGCACTAAAGGTGCTTAGTCCATCATTTATAAATATGAATAAGATATGTTTTCCTAATTAAATTAGCATTGTTCAATAGATAAAATAACCTAGGTATAACAGACACATACTAATTCTCCATTCAAAATTTAAAGCTCATTTAATAAGAAAAACTATGTAACTTGCAAGAGAAAATAAAGAACCTCATACCTACAAGATGGAGCTATTTTAATGGCTAAAAATCCTACATACTCAAATACCCAGCATTAAGAAATTAATAGATAGATTGGACCTATGTTCATATAACCGAATAACTTGGGAACTACCACGTTCCTCCCAACCATGACCTAGAACCGTTCCTGGTTTCAATCTGGATCCCCCTGAGCCAGTTCCAACATGGAAGTAGCTTAGATATCCTAAGGTAAGTCTTTCCTATCTGGGATATTAGGTTGTGTATCAGTTTCCTTTCTAGGAAAATTTTTCTTCAAGGACTCTTCTGAAGGTAATATGGAAAAATTATGGAATCCTCCAAAGTTAGATATATTGGTCCCCAAGCCTCTCTTTGGATTGAGTCTTTATAGACATACATTTGAGGAAAAGGGGTAGTTACATCAAGAATCATTTGATTTCTTGAAATAACCCTTTTCATTTAATTTAGGTAATTTTTAATATTTACATAGGAACTGTTGACTAGTTCCTACATTGACTCTTGTAGGTATTTTATATTTATATAATGATATTAATAATAATAACATGTCGATCCTTTATTTATTACTTAAAGCTACTAGTATTATTACTATGCTTACTCTTAATACATATCATGTATAAATTACATACTTATATATATACCACTTTTTAACATTTTATCCTTAGGTATCATATAGAATGATCCCTAAACATATGACACTTTTCTTATAGCTTAGTCACTTTATTTAATAAAGCATTTAGGTAGGGGTTAGTTCAACTAGGTGAGGAAACTCTAAAACTTCTTGCATGTTGGATTCCCTCATATAACATGGTAGTTTTTCAGTACTTGGTAAGATACATAAATTTGAAATTCATTTAATCACTTAAAAATAAGTAAGAAGAGATCATTTTTTTATTAGAGTTGTTTTCACTCAACATATTGATTTTTTTCAGTAACTTGTAGCTCTTATCCAGAGCCCATACTCAACGCTAAAAACAAGGAGTTACAAACTTAGTGGAATTCCATAGCTCCTCGCTCAACACAAAACATCTCTTCAACAATGTTCTTCAAGGTCTACACCCAACACATGAAATCATATATAAAACATATGCAATTGGCTTACACCCAATATATAAAAAAAATCATAATGTTCATGTGAAGGGGGGTCTTAGACCCAATATACAAATGAAATCATCAAAGTAACATCATAAGCAATGGGTCTTATTCCCATAAGCGTTAGATCAAAATTTGGGATATTACATTCCTCCCCGCTTAGAACGAAATTGTCCCTAGTGTTCTAGGGACTTGAAATGAAATCATGAAATAAGGTGGGGTAAACCTTTCTCATGGTGGCTTCATTCTCCCAAGTAGCCCGATCGTCCTTGAAGTGCTTTCATTGTACTTTCAACTGGAATATTGTGCACTTTTTGAGTTGCACCTCTCTATTGTCCAATATATGAAGGGGTGCGGGTGCAATCTCCCCTTCAAGTTCCACCTTTAATAAGGGACAATCAATCACATGTTTATTTATCATAAACATATTTATTTAATAAAGATGCATGGAAAATATTGTGGAATCTTATGTGAGAGGGTAAAGCTAGTTCATATGGCACTAGTCCTCTCTTGGCTAGTATCTCAAAGGGTCCACAAAATCTAGGTTCTAATTAACCACACCTCCCCAAGCTCAATGAGCTTCGTTTTGCTTCTACTTTCAAGTAAAAATGGTCACCTATCTGATAATATTTTCTTTTCTTTTGTTATCCGCGTAACTTTTCTAGATTTCTTGTGCTTCTTTATGGTTCAGATGGACCTTGGTAACCCATTATTATAAGTCCTCTAGTAAGTCAGGAACTAACATGATCATATCCACTGGGATATCCCATGTAACCGTTGTTCTAAATTTCCATCCATAGAGTACCTCAAAAGGACTCATATTGGCGGAAGTTTCGTATTCGTTGTTATATACAAACTCTACAAGATGTGGGTAATCTTCCCACTTGGTGGGGTTGTTCATGACATACATCCTAAGCATGTCCTCTATAATCTGGTTTACCCATTCTGTCTGCCTGTCTGTATGCAGGTGGTTAGTAGTACTAAACTTCAACTATGTCTCTAAACCAGAGAATAGGGATGTCCAAAACTGCCCCATAAACTTAGTAGCTTGAGCCAAGAAGATTTCCTTGGGTATCCTGTGCAATTTAATTATCTATTTTAAGAAGATGTCAGCAATGTGTACTACCTTATAGGTCCATTTCACTGGAATAAAGTTTGTTTCTTTTGATAATTTGTCAACTACTACAAACATGGAATCAATTTTCTTCTTACTTGTTGGTCGGGGAAAGGAGCACAAGGAAGAATTTTGCGTGCAAACAAAGAAAGTGCGTTGCGCGCGAGACAGAAATAAAGGAAGGTCACAAAGGAAGCAAAGGACCCGTGTAGATAGAGTGGAGAGGAGTGAGACAAGGGAAAGGCAAGAGAATGAGCATGCAAATGATAATGGCCGAAAAATTACACATGTAGATTATGGCTGTTTAAGGCGGAGTAAGTCGTCAACAACAGACATACGAGAGAATATTTGTAAGCCAAGATGATAGTTCCTTGTGTCAAGTTGTAATCACCATAGCTGTAACCTAAGGGGTGGATGATGGTGACAATTAACAAACTTCTTATATGTAGTCGGACATGCGTGGTCATGTAAAATAGTATAAATAGGAGGGATTCAATAGTGAGAGGTTTGTATTTTCAAAAGTTAGAGGGTTGGTCCCTAGTTCGGTAATGGTTGATAAATGGTTGATCAATGGTTAGTGATTAATAGTTATTGTTTTAGATTTTCATTGGTGATCCACGCTAAAGGATGCCATTTTGATGTAATTTTGTAGAGATTAGAAAAAGAGAAGACTCAGTAAGGGTCTACGAGTGATAGGAGGCTGTAGAGACGTGAATCTAGCTATTGTTTGCATAGACTACTAGGAGTAGGAGTAGGGATGAAGACCAAACCAAAGAGCATGAGAACCATAAGTATGAGTCATAAATACATATCATAAAATCAGTATGCATCCTATCACTAGACGTGACTACATAGCACAAGCAATATCACCAGAGGTAAGATCTAGAGTTTCATCCCAAGAAAGGACTGCTAATACGGATAGTGCTAGCCCTATGACTAGTGCATGAGAAAGTACACCCCCTTTGAGTCTTGTCCCAGAAAAAATTGACACAAACTCAATGGCTGTGACAGGGGGCCTCTTGACTTGGGAAAGGAGAGTAAGGAATAAGTTCAGGCGCAGACAAAAGAAGGTGTGTCACGCGTGCGATAGAAAGAAAGGAAGGTCGCAAAGGAAGAAAAGGATGAGCATAGGAACAATGGAGAGGAAAATGACAAAGGAAAGGTGAGCACATGAGCATGTAGATGATAATGGCCAAAAAATGACAAGTGCAGATCATGGCTGTTTAAGGTGGCGTAAGCCAGAAGCAACACACATATGAGGGAATATTTGTAAGTGAGGCCGATAGTGCCTCGTCTCAAGTCGTAATCACCATAGCTGTCACCTGAGGGGTGAATGATTGTGACAATTAATAGAATGACTGTATGCAATCATCCCTACATGTTCATGTAAAATAGTATAAATAGGAGGTATTCAATAGTGAGAGGGTTGGATTTTCAATAGTTAGAGGGTTGATCCCTGGTTCGGTAATGGTTGATCAATGGTTGATCAGTGGTTAGTGATTGATATTTATTGTTTTGGTTTTTCATTGATGATCCATAGTGAAGGATGCCATTTTTCTGTAATTTTGTAGAGATTAGAAGGAGATAAGACTCGGGAAGGGTCTAGGAGCGATAAGAGGCTCTCGAGGCGCAGATTTGGTTGTTATGTGCACAGACCGCTAGGAGTAGGAGTAGGGTTGAAGAGCAAACCAGAGAGCATGAGAAATAGAAGTCTAAGTCATAAAGAGATATCATAAGATCATTGTTCATCCTACAGATTGTAAGGTGCTATATCCTTTTCACATGCCAGATGAAGAGAACCTTGGTGGTTTTTCCTAGATGGGTTTCCACGTTATCCCGTGTGTTTGAATGGGTGATTGATGTTGTGAGTGTTTATGTGAATGGTTGTTATTTTCTTACTATATGATGATAAAATATTGATTAAGTTTGTGATGTTATATTGTTATTAGTAGATGAATGTTTCGGAAAGCATCATTGGAATATATGTATATATCAGCCTGTGTGTTTATGTCTTAAGTCATGACGTAAGTCACAGACGGTCTGTTAGTACGAGTCAGCTATGCCACAAAAGTTGTGTCCATTGTGAGGTTGAGAACAAGGATAGGTTGTGTCCATTGACATATTGTTGTGCTTAGTCGCGCAAGAGTGACTCCACTGTCTAGCCATCCAGTTTCCTTCATCAAGCTCCTTGGTTGCGTGCAAAAGGACAATAATCCATCGATAATCATGGAAACATGAATCTGATGGTTACAAATTGAAGAGATATCTCAGGTGAGACTACGCCTTCTCTGTAGGATTTATCAACGGGGCTTGCCCTGTCAGGCCAGTATCTCAGGTGTTTGTTGGACTGACAGGCTGTGTAGAACCTGGGTCGCGTGAGTTAGGAAAAGTGGCCAAAAATTGGTTTTGTTGGCAGGACCTTTTTGATAAAAATGAAGGAAATGTTGTGGCACCTGACAAAGAATGAGATATAATACTGGCTAGATTCTAAAACACTAGCATTCATGCAAGAAGAGAGCGTAGGGACACGGTTGAGCATAGAGAACTGGGTAGATGAATATATATATTCTGATATTCATGAGATATTCTTTGCTGATTTCCCCATTTTTCTACATGAATGGTTTTTAAGATTGGCGACTAAGCAGACAAATAGCCAAAGAAGAGAGACTGTTGAGTGTAGAGATCAATTGGTTTGTAAGGTAACCAGTGTAAGTAACACCATTTCTAGAACTGTTGATTTGTAGGTTGACAGTAAATTTTAAGGATATATTACTAAGTTTGTAGTAGATACTATAACCTCATATAATGAAATTGAAAGTAATTTTTTCCAAGAACCCCGAAGAAGATACTTGTTATGTATCAATACATGGACAAAAATGCTTTCCTATGAGAAGGGATTTTGCAGTTGAGTAGTTGAGTGGCGTGCCTAATAAGGAGGCTATGTCATAGACGACCTATTTATAAGATGGGAAAGGGTGAGTTGAAATGTTCCCTGGAAGCACAGAACCTGAGCTAGAAGCAGGAATCCTAAGGAGTGGAAGAATATTTAGATCAAGAAAGAGAAGTAAAACTAAAAAGGAATGACGGAATCCTAGTCTATTTGAGGACAGAGAACACAATCTTCGATCGTATGAAGACAAAGGGTCTTGCGATAAATAGGAGGACTATAGCCCAATTTTTGAAGGACCAGAATATTTTGAGGATTCTGCGAAGATGTCGAGGTCATGACACAAATACATAACTCCAACAATATCACCACAGGTAATATCTAGAGTTTCATCCCTAGAAATGACTGCTAATACGGATAGTGATATCCCTATTACTAGTGCATGAGAAGGTACAACCACTTTAAATCCTATCCCAAAAAACCATGACGCCAAATCAATGGCTATGATGGATGTCCAGTTACCCACATTCAATGGAAATGGAACAGAAGACTCAGAGCAGTATTGGTTACTCTATGAAGCTGTTTGGATGATGCATTTAATCCATAATGCAGATATAAAGAAGGAGTAGATGATCATGACCTTAAGGGATAATGCACTGGATTGCTTCATGAATTTTTGTGTCGCACCAATCTGAACAATGCAGAATACCCTTGAAGAGATCCGAGCTGCAATGATCTCTGAGTTTAGAAAACCTAAATTGTAGTCTCAATGTATTATTGAGATAAAAGAAAACAAACCAGCACTAATGGAGACAGTATGAGATTTTAACCAATGGTTTAAAACACTGATGGCCAAGGTAAGCTTCCAAATGTCTGAGGTGCAACATAAAGAGTGGTTTATTTCTGCGCTATTACCACACATCTGAGGGTCATTAATGCATAAAAATATTAAATCATAGACAAAAGCACTAAAACTAGCAATGAAGTCAGACGCCTCACCCATTAGCGATGGTGTAGATTTAATTGTAGCTGGACAATATGAAAATACAACTTCAAGACATCAAGAAGGGTAAAGAAGCATAAGAGGATTTATGGTGCACAAAATGTAGGATAGACAGATACACCAAGGATAATGGTCTCACCTTCATGAACTATGTCATGTCAGGTGCACCCAACCCATTAAATGGCGATGGGCTACCATGCTGTTGCATATGCCAATCAAGAGGCCATCACGATGAAGAATGTTTATATTTACAAAAAGTTTTAAGTACCCCTGCAAACCTCTTTTGTAAATTTTGTAAATCAGTAGAGCATGATGAGAAAGATTGTAGAGCATATCAACTCTTGAAAGAAAAGACTGTTGAGACCTACTTAATGAAAAATGAAGGATTCGCTCAAGATGAACAGGCACAAGCTTCGTATAATCCTACCTAGTTCCCACCTAATCAATACAAACCATAGTACACTCGTCAGTAGCCGTACATGAAACAAAACCGCTATCAGCCACACTGCCAGCAGAACCAGTACCTACGACAGCAACCACACCCACAGGGAAGGGGTGGGGAAAACTTCATGGGAAGAGGCGGAGGAGGAGGATTTGGTAGAGGAAGAGTTCAAGTTATGTGCTATAAATGTGGATAGCCAGGTCACTATGTTAGATATTATTTAGATCCTACGAAGACTTCTTCATATTGTAAGGGACATTACCATAATGTCGAACAATGTCCTCAACTGATCGCAAAGTGGAAAGCAAGGACCATTGCAGGGCCTAACCCTGCATAGAGCCTGAACCCAAATCTAAATGTGAATGTTCATATGATTGTGGTTGAACCACGATACCCGAATGCCATTGTCATAACTTGAGGAGGTGCGATAACTGGAGTAGGCCAGGATAAAGCGCATGAACAACTACATCCACAAGTAAGGCCAGCAGTGCAGAAAAAGGGGCCATTGAACATCCAAAAATAGAAGGAAGTATACTGGGATGTACAATCATAATTTGTAAGCCCATAAGTACCGTCGACATACGTAGAAGTTAAGGAAATTCTGGAATGATTTCAATGCATATTCCAGAAGAAGGCTCCACCAAAGGTTAGTAAGCTAAGAACCTTTGTGTTAAGTTGTTTAATTCTAATGAAAGATAAAGATGCTATTACAGAACTACAATCAATGATAGAAAAGATTCTTGTAGAACCGTGACCTGAAAAGAAATTTAACCAAGTACGAAAAAAATTGAAAAATTGCCGTGAGTTAAGGATGACTGCACAGATAGGCGACTACGACATGGATTATATCATCTTGGATCTAAGCTCAGTTGTCAATATTTTGACGTGAAAATCATGGGAAAGTAATGGCAAGCCACGCTTGGATTGGTCTCCTATCCAGTTGCAACTTTCCAGTTAGGTGAATGTCCTAGCCATTGACCAGTTGAGCAATGTCTCCATCAATGTTGAAGGATTGCGCAAATTTATAGACTTTGAAGTCATTAACATTGTTGATGACATGAACCCATACCCCACTTTGGTGGGAATAGATTGGGCCATAGACATTTAGACCATCATAAATTTCAAGAAAAGGATTCTCTCATTTGAAGATGAGGAAATGAGGGTAGTATCATCCATCGACCCATTATAGGAACAAAGATACATTAATCCTATCTATAATGAGGGACAAGGTGACTATCTCGACTAGATATACAATGTCACTACTATGCAGGAAGATTACAATAATCTGACTGCAGATGGAAACCTGAGCTGGAGATGCATGAGTTCATGTACATTTGACTCAAGAGAGGCTTTAAAGGATTGGAAAAATAGATTACACAAAGTCTCTATGAGAAGGTGAGCAAGAGTTACAAGGTCTGTGCGACAGGTGGAGAATGAGTCAAGTGAACTACCCACCTATGAGGGTTTCATACACACACTGGAAATGACACCTAGAACCTGTATACCTCTATGGAGCTACGACAAGGAACCCAAGAATGGGAAATACTCGCTAACCAGTTTGCACATACATTTTAATTTGTTGATGAGCACCCTACAATTGATGCTTCCCTTCAGATGGTAAAAGGAGAAGATAGTTGATGAGATCCATATCAAAGAGGCTAATTATCACTAATGCAGCACAACCATTCAGCAGTACAGTCTAACCACAGACCTGGATGATGATCCAACTAACATCAACAGAACAAAATCAGAGGGCACAAGAGAAGTAGAAGGAAGTACAATTTTAAGTGATCAATTCCTCTAGCCCTTGAAAATCAAGAAACTACGTATCGGATCACCAAAGAACCCAAAGTTTGCCAATATCAAATATTATTGGGATGATGAAGCAATTGCAAACATCATGGATCTACTACAAGAGTGTCACGACTTGTCCCCTACGAACTTCTCATAAATGAGGGGAATAGTGGGAGACTTAGGGGAGATGAAAATACCCCTACGATTAGATGCTAAACCAAGTAAGCAGCGACAAAAGGCATGGCATGATCAACATATTAGGGTTATGCCATCCAAAGAAGGAGGACTTGTCTTCCTGTATGATAGTAAAATTTCAAGCACATGTCAAGTTGAAGACACATTGGCTAGGGCCATATAGGATCACGCACATCATTGATGCAGGTGCAGTAAAAATCTAGAAGTTATATGGTACCTATGTCATGGGTATGGTGAATGGGAGTCACCTAAATCCATACTATGACATTCTTAACATCTGATGTTACAATAAAAAAAAAGATGAGAGGCCAAAGGATGTAACTTATTCTGTCGCGGGACTACGACAAAACTAGCATAAAAGCGTAATAGATAAGCGCAAGCGACGAAACGAGCAAGAATGAAGTCACCACGCAAGGTCAAGCAAGGAAAAGGAAGGGCACAACAGGTATAGAAGGAATTGGCATGGGCCAAGAATGTTGCAAGGAAAAGGAGATCTACACAGAAGCAGAAATAGGCACAAAAAGATGTTACCTACGTTGAAAAAGCAAGCAAAGAAAAATATGTTAGTGCACAGGACAAAACAAAAAATGATAAGAGGATGCAAAAAGTAGGAATGACAGGATGGCTAGCATTAAACTATGAATCTATAACAAATATCCTGGCAGCTATGATAGCTAAGTGACATTAATTCGATGCAGTATGAGGAATAGGGCAATGTACTTTTTGGTCCCATCACTCGTCCTCAGCATAACTGCCATAACTATGCTCAGAGGTACAACCTAGAAAGTGAGTTGCAGAAGTTAATGAATAATGTGTCATAAGAAGTGACTCGGGATATCAATTAGACCTTGACATCTCATCAAGTGACAATTACAGGATGTAGAGGGCCATTTAAATACATGGCCTCCACATCAAGAATTATTTCATGCATAGTGAGACCCAAGAATACCAGAGCCACGTGATTATAGAGCTAAACCCTACCATCCTTATTTAATAACGCTGACATCAATGGTAAATAACATCCATAGTGACAATGAGGCATCAGATGCAACTGTTATCTACGATTTCCCCATTGATGAGGAAGAATAAATATAATTTCCCAACGTACAAAAACCATAATAGCAACCATAGATTGACCCCATGGAAATAAAATGCAAACAACATGTCAGAGGGGATGGTCATGCTACCATCCCAACCCCTGGTTCATGTGTTATGCCTAACCCAGCTTAGAGAATTCCAGTTGCTCCAGGACCATAACAAGTAGTTGTATCACCTGACAGAGATTCGAAGCATCTTGGTGAGACATAACTAGGACAGGCGTCGAGACCACCACCACCACAACGGAGGAAATGCAAGGCCATGGCTGCTTTGGATGAGCGAGGAAAGGAACCTGTTGGAAAAGAAGTAGAGGATTCCATGGAGGAAGACTCATTGCCATGAAGAGGTTTGAAAGTAGAGCGAGTTGATCAAAATTCACCACACTACATTCAACCAAGGAGAATTAATGTAGAAGATAGGGCTCTCAAAAAGAAGGCGGTGACTACACTCATAGTGCCACAAATTCCTATTGGCATCCCCTTTCCTGAGTTGGCTAGGTTGAAGATCCAGGAATTTGACACTCGATAGCAGGAAGGATTACATAAAACATAATGCATGGTCACATACCATCCCACCACAAGTGACGCACAGGTGCTCAGGCTAATGGAATGGGATGAGGGACTTTTCCATGCAGGTTTGAAACACATGTTTTTTATGCCTCACTTTTCCCATAGCATACAAGTCAATACATACGTGAAGCAGTTACTGGTATTCTTTCACAAAGGCTTCTTGTAGATGGATCAGCCATATCTGGATGATGTTGAGTTAATTTCAAGGATTACTGGCCTCCCAAATGAAGGAAATGATCCTATGCCATACTTAGCCAAGTAGTATGTTAACCCTATCAATAGGAAGTACAACCTACAATGAGTGGGCCGAGGCTTCTTAATTGGGCCCATCCAGGACAAAAGTGTGTGCATCAATGCAAAGATCCTATCTTGTAAGATGCTCCACAAGATGTGACATAATCAGTGTACGTCAGCGACGGTGGAACTCACAAATTTATGTCAGCTAGGAGGAGTATTCAATTCGTCATGGCACCTGCTGAATGAACTTATAGACGATGCGACATAGGCCCGTCACAAGGCCCCCTACAAATTCCACTATTCCTAGCTACTAATCAGTATTTCATTCACTGTGTGGGGTAACCCATCAGACTACGTCTAGATGGATGTCCCATTACTTTACCTTGGCGCAAAGTACAAGAATTTATGGGAAGATAATATGGAAATTCGTCAACAGAAGGATAAGAACATTGTGTTCTTTTTAAATGCAGAGGTGTTGCATGATATTGTCCGCCGATCTGACAGAATCTATGTTGCGATGGTGCATAGGTACCCAACATTTATCAAGTTTTAAGATGAATCGCATAATATAATCCTACCACTAACAAGGGACCTGATCAAAAAAGTGCACCATGAGAAATTCATGGTGACAAACGCGGAAGTGGATGAAATTATCAATATTTGGCTGGAGGAATGGTGCGGCCCACTGCATGAAGAGAATATTGCAGAGGAACCACTGCTTCACAAAGTCCATGGCTAAGAGCATGAAGGTGGCAACAACCAATATCACCAGTCATAGGAAAAAAATGAGGACGATAATGATATTGATGATTCGAAACATCACGCATCAGAGCACCTGCCAAGTCAAGAGCATGCGTAGAGATAAATGCACGCACAACAAGAAGAGGGCCACTCATCCCGCAAGAAGAAGAAAGCTGACAAAACACCGAACATGAACTCATTGATTGAATATGATGTGTAGGAACTTGCAGACGCTATTGCTAAGGTCACGCAAAATAACCTCGCTAGTCTGACAACATGGCAATTAAACATTGCTACCCAAATCAAGCACCATCTTAATAAGTTGCTAGAGGCCATCGAGGATGTCAAAGCCACTGTGGAGGCCAAAACATATGGTGTTGATCCCAGTATTCCACTAGTTACACCACCATTATTACCACCAATCAAAGTAGTGATTTAGAGGCAGGAAATGGAGGAAGACGCAAAGACAAGTGTAGGTCCTAGTGACAATAGTACGCAGATAGACTTCTCCAAGGTAGCCTTGGATGAAACCTATAACATTCAGCAGGTGGTCGCGTCAAAAATTTGGCTTAGGGAAAATGTTGTTGCTTATTAGGAAACAAAACAACAATAGAAGGAAGAGCTATGAAAGGCCCTGTTGAAGGAGTAAGAGCAAGAACTGCAGGGGTGCATCACCCTTCTTGCTGAAAAATAACAATAAATAGTAGTGTGTGAACAAAGTCATGTCACATTAGTGGACTCTATCAAGAATTCCATTGCAACATTCCCACAAGTGGAAATATAAGAAGATGAAGACTCCCTAGCTAAAGTAACTAGGATCGCAAAGACCACAGAGGATCTTTGGCAACAAGAGGAAGAGCTGCAATCTAGGAAGATTCCATGCACACTATGGAACGTGATTGAGGAAAGACGAAGAGAAACGTCTGAAGCTGTTGAGAAAATAAGAGAAGGGGAAGCACTCTGCACAAAGGTCGTAGATGTTATCACTACCATTTGGGGAGTGCTTCTTGAAGATGTAATAGCTAAGGAAATTAGGAAGAGTGGGAGAGAAGCAGATGAGAAAATTAGCGTTGCAAAGGAGAAAATGAGGAAGATGCCCATCCAACAAAAGGTCACCAAAAATGCAGAGATCAAGAGACTGCAGTAAGAAGTGCAGACTCTTCACGAGCAAGAAAAGGCTAGGGAAGATGAGGTAGAGACACGTCACTCAGAAGCCAAGGGGCTCATAAACCTTATTCATCGTGCACAGTAGAAACATCAAGGCATAGTAAAATCAATAGAGGCAGAATCGTTGGAACATGTCTGTTTCGACCATGTTGAGCAGTTAGCCACAGAAGCAAAATAATTTGCAGAGGAAGTTCCTAAGTTTTAATAGATGGTGAAGACATTCTAGGACAAGTTTTTTCCTCCTACGCAGCCTGATCCGGTGTCGACAACTTAGAATTGTACAAACAAATTAAGCCGAGCCGCACAACAACAAAAAAAATAAGGAACAAAGTGCACAAGGCAGGAAGCAGGAGAAGGTGCGCCAAAAAAAAATCAAAAGGAGGGAAAGCAATTAGAAAAGCATGTCCAGCACAACTTGGCACCAGAAAAGGAGTCTACACTGAAAAATGGTGTACTGTAAACGCGCCAACAAACCAGCAAAGAGACAACTGGTGGAAGGTCGCAGACAACTAGCAGACATCGATGAACAATTAAATGCATGAGTATTCAACAAAGATTTGGTGCTTGCAACAAGACATCACCCTATATGGAATGAATAGCTCATCATGTATGAGAAACTCTGTGATGGTGATCGATCCTCACATCAATTCTCGATCATGGTTGTCGGTATGGGAAAATGATGGCAGGGCTAATCATAGAAAATATGAGAGGCAGATCTGGTGTGCCAAAGGAGGGTCTTTTCCTAATCATGCACTTGGATAAGTCAGGATGGAATGCAAACCAATGCTCCTCTTATAAAAATAAGGGCATTTCTAGAGCCAACATCAGTTGGTCTTGTTTCTTGAGCACCAGTTACAGATGGGTTGGGGTGCACCATGGCAAGCAACCCTGCTGGATAAAGCAATTGCTGCAATATTCAGTGTGTGGGTTATCTCTAAGGATGGGGATATTGAGGAAATTCTCAATTTTCAATTTATTTTGACCCAGCTAGAAGTCTCTGGTGAAGTCATCCTTAGCTATTTATTTTTCAGTTGGTTAGCAGCCCTGACTACGACACCCAAAAGAAACCCGATGGGGATCCGAGTGTCTTCCCCACTTTGCTAACTTTGTAGGGATGGTGACTAATTCCAATTTAATATGGCTTGTAGACTGTGATGTCGATATGAATTTGGTCAGGGGTTGGGAATCATTCATACCTGATCACTCCCTTGAATTTAGGGATTTTTTGGTTTTCAATAGGCACAATGCTTCATTCTTCAAAGTTCATATATATGGCACATGTAATCATTAGATGGGAACTTTGAGAAAGAATGGAGAAATATGGTAGTGCACCTCCCATTCTATAGACTCCTTGTTTACCTGACGTGGCTCGAGAACGAGCCACATGACTTTGACAAGAAGACCAAAAATAAGATGAAGAGGAAAAGGAGGATGAAGAGGACTGCTTGGTGATAGTTAACAGACTGATTGTATGCAGTCGGCCCTACATGGTCATGTAAAATAGTATAAATAGGAGGAATTCAATAGACTTATACTATGAAACGAGAACTTTATACTAAGAATGAGAACTCTAGGCATAAAAACAATGATTTTTGCAAAAAAAAACACCAAAAACACCCCTAAATAGAAAAGTGTTGATACGAGTATACACTTTTTTTTCGGGGTTAAAAATAGAGCCATGTCCAAACATCCCATACTGTTGTTTACAAAAAAATTAAAATCAACCCCTAAATTGGAAAAATATTTTTTCTCAAAAATATAAATTACAAATTTTGTGAAACTTGCATATTAAACAAACAAAAATATTCCATAAATAATTGCACCACTCTAACCATATAAAATCAAAGAAATTATGATGTGATTCATAATAAAATCATATATTAGACTATACAAGAACAAATGATTCATATAAATATTCAAAATCTCCTTTAGAGTTTCAATTACAAACATCATAATAATAGAAAACATCTAAAATGTTTCATTTGAAATTATTGAAATTCATCCATGGAATCTGACAACCCATCAGAATCTACATTTTCTACAGACGAAGGGCTGGATGAAGATGTGGATGACCCATATTCTTCTCTATTATCAATGGGTGCACCATTTGAGTCTACATCTATGCCCATCATTTCAGTTGTCATATTCCTTCTAGATCTACGACTTGGTTGAGGAGACTCCCATCTTGCAACTTGTTCTTTTGGAAGCAACTTCTTGATAATCTCTAGAGTATTCAAGCTAAGAGTGCCTTTCTTTGTCATCTTGAAATCATAAACAAGTATACCAAATTCCTCTAATTTCAATATGTCAATGCGACGGCGATTTATTTTTTGACCCTTTCTTTTTCTCTTTCTACAAATCCTTTTCTCAACTACCATATTTGCCTTGTACACACCATCAAACGGGTGTGTATCCATTGCATACCAATGTACTTCTATTGATACTACTTCTTCATTTTCTTTATTCACCTTCATAACTTTTGCAATCTAGAAAGGATAATCACATGCATCATCTGTAGCCAAAACTGCAATCATGCAACCCTCCTTGATATCTTGTACTGAGCCCTTATAAAGGTCTTCCATCTCTCGACGCTTTGTAGATGATCTTATAGAGCCAATATACATTTCTCTTTCCTCTACTTGAGAAAACTCAACACCTTGAGGTTCAACATTTGTTTCCTCGTTTTCATTTGTTATTCATGGCCAAGTAAATGGAGACTTCAAATATATATCTCCATTTGTAGAGTTTGAAATTATGTCACTTTGCTCCATGAAAAAAGACTCCCACCATACAGAATCAACAACATCAAAGTACTCATATGTATATTTGATAGAACTTTTTATTTTGTCCATGCATTGAGAAGAATTAGCATCTCTATTGTGTTGCCTTGCATTAAGAATCTCTGAAGATGATTGCAATAACAATAAATTTGAAGCATGCATTTGATGATTTGGGATGAATTTCAAAAATGCCAAACCTGATGAAGGCCCCCATTCTGTGCTAGTTGAGTACTTCTTTCCCCATAGTAGTGTTTTTCCATCAATATTTTTTATACGAAATTGATGTTGAAAGCTAATTTAATTAATTTTTTCAATGCACCTTTCTTCACCATGCGATCCAAAAATAAATCTTCGCATGTCAACAGTTTCTTCCAATTTTTGTACAACAGTTTCTGGATGGTATGCTTTCCTTACAATTTCAATCAATGATGGTAGGCTCCCGACTTTCTTCCTGTTCAATGTCCTTACAAAATGGCTGAACATTTGATCAGTATGATCATGTGTATGCCCAACAAGAAGGAAACCAACTTTTACCTTTTTAAAAATTCCCAATTCAACAAGCATGTTTAGATAAGAAAACACGACCTGATTTTTGTTTTCTTGGCTTGTGTTGTCCAATTGCAAATATAGAACTTCAGGAAGATCACCAAGGCAATGAGAAGGGACATGATGACTTTTGGTGATGGTCAAATTTGCATCATTGTGAATGTTTGGAGCTGTAAAGTAAACCCTTGGAAACATTTCACCATTAAAAACCATACACCCAACCAAGTGAAAATGAATAAAATTTTCCTCCTTTAAATTCTTTGGCACACGTACAAAATGTGGCAAGAGTATTTTTTTCTGATCCATGCCATCAATTATCAAACCCATATACTTATGTGGAGCATCATACCACTTCTTGCGATGTTTGTACAACTTTTGTCCTTCATTTGATTGTTGATTGCGATGTTCTTGCAGTGAATTAATTATGGAATCTACAAAGAACATATACAAAAATATTGATAACTTGTTTTAATAATTGACATTTATCTAAAAAAATAAACAAATTTTTAAACATACCTCTTTCTATCCCTTCTGATCTATCCCTCCTTTCTTTAAGAGAAGCACACATACTGCAGATCCCCATCCTTGACCTCTTTGGAATGTGGACATTGTTGAAATTCTTTTTCCATACTCTTGTGAAATATGCATATTTGATGAAGTTTCCATTTCCTTGAACACCTTGAACATAATCCTTGTATAAGTTGTATATTTCTTGTCTTGTGAAATTATCTGCAATGTGTATTGTTTCTCTATTTGGCATACTCTCTCCATGCTTTGAAAAGAAATCATGCATCCATGATATTGTGATGTGTGTTGATGGTCCAGTGATCCGTCCTTGATAATCATCAGAATAAAATGTTGGATCCTTTTCTAGTCTTGTTTGGATTCTTGATAATCTAATATTACCAATTGAGTGAATCCTTTTGAATGCCTTTCTACAAATAAGAACATTTCCAACGCGATAATGATAACCTATCCTTGTAGAAATCATACACCCCACTAAATATGAATTTTGCATACTTTTGTTCATTGATAAATACACGTTCCTTTTCTCCAAGGCATAATTGTAGCCTATACCCTCCAAACAATTGTTGTGGCAACACTCACTTGAAATTAAATGAGTAATGGAACTTGTACTTGTGAGCAATTCTTTCCTAGACCTTGTATAACTGGAATGCTTTGGATTGACATAAAAAGGTCTAGTTTTACACTTAATCCTGCTCATTGTTGGATTATGTCTCTGCCTTTCCTGGACCATTATGTCTGCAACAACAACCTCATCAGAATGATTTTTTTCATTGTGAGAAATATGACCCCCCTCATTGAAAACATGATCACTAAATTCAATATGAAAATGATTGTCATGATCAGTAATAAGTTGATCACTTGCGGATAGATCAATGTGAGCATCAACACTATTGGTTCCACTAAATTCTTCATTGAAGGGGAACTCTTGAAATTCAACATTGACATCATTGGTGCCTGTAACATCCTTAATTGGAGGAGAATCATTGTCTTCATCATCAACAAAATCATCATCGATTCCATTGAAATCCTTACTTGGAGGATTATCATCGTTGGTGCCATTAAAATCTTCACTTGGAGAAAAGTCATCATCGGTTGCATTGAAATCCTCACTTGAAGGAAATTCATCATTGGTTCCAAGAAAATCCTCGCTTGGAGGAAAATCATCATTAGTTCCATTTAAATCCTTGCTTGAAGGTGACTGATCATCGGTTCTATTGAAATCCTCGCTTGGAGGAAAATAATCATCACTGCCATTGGAATCGTCACATGGAAGAAACTCATCATCAGTTCCATTGAAATCCTCACTTGGAGGAAATTCATCATCACTGCCATTGACATCCTTGCTTGGAGGAAACTCATCATCAGTTCCATTGAAATCCTTTCTTGGAGTAAAATCATCATCATTTCCATTGGCATCCTCGATTGGAGGAAACTCATCATAAGTTCCATTGAAAACCTCGCTTGGAGGAAAATCATCATCATTGTCATTGACATCCTCGCTTGGAGGAAACTCATTGTCAGTCCCATTGAAATCCTCGCTTGGAGGAAAATCATTAGCATTGCCATTGACATCCTCACTTGGAGGAAACTCATCCTCAGTTCCATTGAAATCCTCACTTGGAGGAAAATCATCATCATTGCCATTGACATCCTCACTTGGAGGAAAATCATCATCATTGCCATTGACATCCTCGCTTGGAGGAAACTCATCATCAGTTCCATTGAAATCCTCGCTTGGAGAAAAATCATCATCATTGCCATTGAAATCCTCGCTTGGATGAAAATCATCATCATTTCGATTGACATCCTCACTTGGAGGAAAATCATCATCAGTTCCATTTAAATCCTCGTTTGGAGGAAAATCATCTTCACCTATTATTTATTTTTTTGTCCTCACCAAAATCATCATCGGTCCCATCAAAATCCTGACTTATATGAAAATTATCATCAGTCCCATTAAAATCCTCGCTGGGAGGAAAATTGTCATCATCTTGCTTATTTTCTTTAGGATCCCCACTTGGAGGAAGATATTCATCATCATCATCATCACCTTCACATTCTTTCCCTTCATTAGTGCTTCCTTGAAAATCTTCAGAACATGGAATTTCTTGAACAACGTGTTTGATTACATTGCTTGCACTATCAGTAGCTTGGCTAGATGAACAATACAATGCTTCATTGACATTAGAATTCAATTCAGATGAGTCCATACCTTCTCACTAAAAGATAGAATTAAAGAAAAATATTAATAGAGAAGACAATGAACTTTAATGATAGACCTCACCAAAATGTAGAATGGCGCAAATGCCAACCAACCATCTTATAGCTATGAGAATGAAATATTCCCTCCAAAACTTAACTCCAATTTTTTCGTTCAAATTTTTCCCTCCAAAAGTTCCCACCAAAAATATGGGGTGCATTTCAAGCACATTTAGAAAACTAGTAAAAAAAGAAATTTATGATATAAAAAAAATATGAAATAATGTATTAAATAATTATATATTTATATCCCCATGCATATAAAACCAATGAAGTTTTGTGTAATTTTTTATATATATGAAATATGTAATAAAGTAATGGTTATTTAACTTCTTTTTAATCCCATATTTGTAAAACAATAAATGTTAAACCTAATTTAGGTTATATAAATCATTTAGTTTTCCTACTATTCATCATGCAGTTTGGAGAAATTTACTAACAATTTCAAGGTTAGTTTTTTTTTCCTTTTTGAATAAATAGTGTAGTTTTTTTTGTTCCTATTTTAATAAATAGGTTAGTTTTTTATTTCCTTTTTTAATATAAAGGTTAGTTTTTTTCATTTTTCAATAAATAGGTTACTTTTTTTCCTTTTTTAATAATTATGTTCGTTTTATTCCTTTTTTAATAAATAGAATAGTTTTATAGTTAATTTTACAATGATAGCTTTATGGTTTTATACAGTTGTCATTCATTATTTTGTGGTTTTATTGATTTTTCATTTCTCTCAATGTATATTATAAATTCATTATTGTTTAGACTGTGCAGCAATTCAGGAAGGGTTTTAAAGAAGGAGGAGCTTCTAGCACTTTCAAGAGAGGAAGAGTTTTAAAGAAGAACTAGAAGATTTCACAGGAGCTTCTAGCACTTTCAAGAGAGGAGTCTCTACCAAATTCCGAGTTAGTTATTCTTTCAAGAAAGGAGTCTCTACCAAATTCCGGGTTAGTTATTTTATTTTTTTATATAAATACATTTTTTTTAACAGATGTAGTGTTAATTAAAAAAATACCTACCGTTATCAAGAGTTTTGTAGTTTTGATTATTTTAAATTCTAATTTTTTATCTTTTAAACACCCCTCCCCTTTCCAACCCTCTAAACCCTAAAAACATTGTATTAAAAACAAAAAAACAAAACAAAACAAAACAAAACAAAACTTTCCCAACCCATTTATCCCTCAAAAAACATTATACTAAAACAATTAAAAACACAATTAGAGAATCGGTAAGCTTTAGCACCACCATGAAGGTTGGCCCTTTACTATATGTGTTGCTGTAGTAACTCAAATTAGGCCCTTTACTTAGTACAACAATTGAAAATATAAGGCCAAGGTTTGTTACTGAACCAAGCAAGCTAGCGGGATCCATTTTGAGTAAGTTCCAATTGAAGTTCGATCAGATTTCGTTGCTTACTAAACCTCAATCAGTGAAACTACATACCCTATCTTTTACTTTGCTTATGTCTCTGTGGGATCAACTACCATGAAGACAGAGAAAAAGGGAGCCAGGAGCGTCGCTTCACTACCCTCAAACTATGGTAGGCCCCCCATGGATAATATAAGACCGACCGGCCTTATTTATGTCGTAAGCTGCAAAAGTCGTCGTTTGATGTCCATATTATGTTGACGTATATAATCACAACAGCTGACCGCTCCGCTTCTCTCTTATTTATTTACTCTTATTTATAAGGGGCTATTTTATATAAAGGCGAAGTTGGCCACTACCGTCCCATTTGAGCGAGCTTCCCACTACCTTACTTTGGTCTGCTAACACTGAAATAAAAGGACCAGAAAATGCTAGGCATAGGAATACCAAAATACCAATGTACGGCGGGATCCTCGTAGTGTAGGCTGCTGGACCAACGAGTTCTCGGCGATGAAGATACCGACCGACCTAGTTTGTGAGCCCGCCTCATCCTGTTCCTTGTTTTTTTTTTACTCCTTCCCCCCTCCGATCTGATCGAAATAAAAGAAGTTGTTTTATCTAGGTTTCGCTATAGGATTCTTTCCCAGTGAACCTTGCATAGAAGGGATCTTAGCTAACCTCTACATGGTTCACCGGGTAACCTAAAGAAAGAGCTAACATAGAAAATTTAATATGGGCTTACCAACTTGTTGAGTCCTGGAAATTCGCAGGCAACAACAGTAAGGGATTCTCCCCAGTCAACGTTCCCAACTAGCCCGTGACTATTTGGCGTAGGGAATCCGTCTAGTTTGCTGTCTGGCTACCGTAGATCAAGTAACAAAAAAACAAACAAAAGGTTTTACCGGTTGCGGCCCGTTCCACCGTATATTTTTGTATTTTTGGCTTAATTGTGAAATGCAAGTGCCTAATTGACAATGCAGGGTGATACGTATGCAGGGAACAGTCACAACGTGATGCATAGGTTCTTACCTCTCGTCTTAACACTCACAAGCATCTAAATCACATACAACAAGAAATTAAAACTAACTACCTAACCTATCCCTAGGGAGCAGGATTATCATTCATTGGTGAGTAATATATTTTGTACATGCATTATGAAAAGTTACAGATAGTTGATACTTCTTTTAAGACACATGAACAATTACAGATATTTGAACAACCAGATAGCCAATTGTTTATGAACAACCTTCATTACTCACAGTGGAAAACATCACAAAATATAATGAAAAGCATTCAAACAATAACATAGGTTCAGGAAGTTAAAACACTCTCACAGTTAATGAAACACGGATGAAAACGAAATAGTTCCCCTTCAACATTGTTCATTTAATCACATTGATACATTCCACATTACGCTTTCTCCAACAGGCAAAAGTTGCAGTTTCTGATTGTAAAACGAAATAGTTCCTCTTACAAGCAAATGGTTTACAAGTTTTTCCATGGAAAAAAAAAGAGTCCTCGTCCTTTCTAAATTTCAAATATTTAAACAAAAATCAGTAGACCGCTTGGGTTCCCCCCAAACATGTGACTCTTCAGTTCTTCAAGCGTTTTATATCCCTCCTTTGAATCTTTTCTACGCAAGCTCATTATCAGCTAAGTAACTGATGGACCTTTCAGATCTACGCTTTTGTTCCTTTCGATTTTTTCTTTTCCTTTGCTTGTCTCCCTTGCGACCCTGCCAGTTTCAATTTCTTTTTTTTTTTAAACTGTCAAGCTACGTCTTCACGCTGTGGTTGCCCCAACAGTCCCTTGAGTTCTACCTGTAATCAATTACTGTGCATCATTCATTGGAATGGCATTTTAAATGTTAAATTAAACCACCTGGAAGGGCTAATCCACAAAAAACGGCCAGGTGCACCCCTGGATCTGAGAATTTTAACCAACGCTACCATCATTCATGACGGAAGACAGAAAACTCGACGGCGGCTCAAAATACTTACATCAAAAGAGTAGCTCATTCACAGCCACAATGGCGGATCCTGACAAGAATGAGTACTGTGAAAAACTTTAAGCATACCGGAGTCGTAAGAGTTTTGACTAATCCTCGAGCGGGAAATTTCTAAATCGGAATTCGGAAGGTTTCACACATCGGAAGCTTAATCACTTTGGGAGCCACAATGGTGGAAGAAGGAAAAGTTACGGACAAGCGACTAAAGACTGACGCATCGGCTGACAGAGCGTTTTGGACTTCAGGCGGTTAGTTTCTTTGGGAGCCGCAATGTTGGAAGAGACAAGGGATAAAGACACGTGAAATGCAGGTAGGAAAACTTTAGTCGAAAGTTGAAAGACATCACATCGGAAGCCAAATGACTTTCCCAGCCGCAACGGCAGAAGAGCAAAGGCTACGGGATCCGATTAAACAAAAATGACGCCCGATCAATAGAAAAATTTAAGTGTTCGGATAGCTTTAAAACTCAACAGCGGTCAAAATCCATTTCACCTTCGAAACAACAGCCCATCAAAGAACAATTAGTAACACTAAACTCACATCTGTGACCCGCGGAAAAATTCAAACATAAACAACCTCTAGAGACAGGCTGCAAGTAAATCGTTAAAATCACCCAAAATTAAAATATGACCGAAAGCAATTCACGGATCCAAACGATTAAAAACAGTGATAAATCATGAGGAGGGGCCCAAAATTTAAGAAATTTGGGGAGAACAGTTGCAGCTGCAACAATTGGTGAAAACCTGGTGAACCTGGATCTCTGGATAACTACTTCCTTAAGTAACAGACTGTTTAACAATAAAATCAACATGTTGAATTCTTCTAGATGTATGGATTTCCCAAATGGAAGATACATGAACTTTAAATCATTGAGGGTAGTCCTATTTAGGAAAATGGAAACCCAGGTTTCAAGGTCAAGATAACTCTTTTGAGGCCAGAAGTATGAGTTTCATTTTTTACCTCTGTCTTTGGGTAGCCTCTAGCTTGGACACCACAGGATTGTAACATTTGGTAAACAAAAATATTCATTTTCTCCTCAATCCCATGCCATTTTGCGCTTTTTTGTGCTTTTTGGACTCTTGTCCTTTTTTATATGAGTCCTCCTGCATGCCTTTCTTTCTGAATTTTAATTCAGGCTCCTCTATCCCATAGTGTCCTTTTGTGTGAGCGGTGTACTTCATGTTTCAAATCACGGACGGAGAGGAACTTTCGGCAATTTACTACTTATGATTCAGCATTTGCTTTGATGTATGATGCTTTCGTAGGAGTTTTTTACTCTTCTTAGCCTTTTGGCTTTCAATTTTTTGGCATGGGATCATTTATATACAATATACTGTTTACCCTGCTTCCTTTCCATGGGTCTTTTGTTGTCACCCCCTTGGACATTTTTAAGTGTGAGATGGATGGAGCCTCGAAATAGTATTCCAGATCTTGTAATCTTGAGTTACTTTACAGGGATTAAGCAGGATTTCAATGCGTTCGCAGCCATTTAGGAAAACTGCTAAACTAGAAGAAACTCTATCAGATAAAACCATAATACACAGTCTTATAATCAAGGATTTTAGTTGGTCCAGAATTATAATGCTCTCCATGTGACCAAATCATGCTTCTTTTATTTAAAATCAAACATAAAATTTAAAGTAAAACTAAACTTCATGACTCAAAGACTCAAAAATACAGCCAAAACAACTCATTTATATAGAAGACAATAGAACTCAAACATAACTCAGGAAAAAATAAGGCTTGAGAACCAAACCATTTATTGGTAAGTTCTCTTCCCATCCCTGGAGATCTTGCAACTTAAAAGTGGAAGGGCCAAGCTTTGTTGCAATCTGAAAAGGGCCTACCCATAACTACTGGAATTTAGTATGCTTTCCTTTCTCATCATGGGGGTGATCCCATTTGAGAACCAAATCTCCTACCTCAAATTATTTTGTTCCAGCCTTATGTTTGTCGAACCATCTCTTTATTACCTCCTGCTATTGCTTAAAGCACTCTCTGGCTTTAGATCTAGCCTCTTCTGCTTTCAGGAGGTTATATATCCTTATTTGCAAAACTTCATCATCCAAACCTCTAGATTCTTGAGCTATTATGGAAGAAGGTAGCATGATATTGGGAGGAAGAATGGCTTATTTACCATACACAAGGGTATACGGTGACACTCCTATCGCAGACTTGGGTGTTACTCTATCATCCCAAAGGGAATTTGGTAGCGCTGAGTGCCAACTCCTCTGGTTTTCTATTGCAGTCTTCTTTAAAATTCTAATCAGATTTTTGTTAGAGGATTCAGCAAGGCCATTTCCTTGTGGATAGTAATTAGCAGAATAATGCAATTTTATCCCTTTATCATGAGCAAAAGAAGTTAATTTAATTAATGAAAAGTACTTAGCATTATCAAAGACTAACGAAACTAGAACTCCAAACCTGGTCATGATATGATCTTGTAGGAAGCTGATGACCTCGTCTTCATTTATCTTGCGCAGCGAGATAGCTTTGACCCAATGAGTGAAATAATCGGTCATGGTCAGAATGTACTTGTGTAGTAGGGAGGAATTCGAATTTATTTCTCCAATAATGTCCAACCCACATTGCTTGAATGGCTCCATAATCATCACAGGCTTTAGGGGTGCCGCTGCTTTAGGTTGTCTCCCGCTACACCTTTGGCAAATATCACACTTCCTGACATGTGCGTGTGCATATTTGAAGAGCGTAGGCCAATAGTAACCGACTTTGAGGATTTTGTGAGCTATAGTATCTCCTGAATAATGTCCCCCAATAAGCCCGTCATGCAAATCCGTCATTGCTTTCTTCGCATCTTCTTTCTCTAGGCATCTAAGAAGAACTCTGTCATAATTTTTTCTAAATAATATTCCCTCAACAATTTGATAGGAAGCTGATTTAAGACGCAACGCTCTCCTTTGCTTAGAATTCCAATGTTCTGGTAGTAGCCCTGCCTGTAGGTAATCCACTAGGTCTCTATACCAAGACTCGGGAGCTGTAAACAAAGGACATACTTCCATTACATGTAATTCGGCTTCATCCTCCCAGGCGTGTTCTTCATTGTTCCCATTTTCAGTCATCAGTTTGCACAACCCTTGTCCTTTAACTATAGAAGATGGCTTTAATTCAAGGTCTTACTCTTGAAGATCTGTTACCCAGTTTCCCCTTCTTTCCCCTAACTCTTTCTGTATAAGAAGGGATCTTACAGCTGGGTAGGGGACGATCACCTTGGTTTGGTTTTTTAAAATATAAGGCCTGAATTGCTTCACTGCTTTGAATACTGCATAATCTTGTTTATCAATGGCTAGGTAATTTAATTTAGCCCCTTGTAGACCAGTGCTCATGAAGGATATTGGGAATTCATCCCCCCCATCTTCCTTTTGCGTAAGCACAGCTACTAGCGAATCATCGGTTGCAAAGGTATACATAATAAATTCTTTATTGAAATCTGGGCTTCTCAGGGAGGGTGTGTATGCAACAACAGTTTTAAATTTTCTGAAAGCGTTCTTTTCAATCTCAGTCCACTTGAATTGTGCATTTTGCTTCACCATCTGCTGCAGCAGCTTGACGATCTAAGCGAAATCAGGCACAAATCTTCGCACGAAGTTTATAGTTCCCATAAATGATTTCATCCCTTTTTTATTATGGGGTAACGGGATCTGTTCAATGCCCTTAATTCTTTCTGGATCTATAGAGATTCCTTTCTTTGAAACTATATGACCCAGCAATTTTCCCTCCATGATAGCGAACACACACTTTTTGGGATTAAGCGAGATGCCATATTTTTGACAGCGTTCAAAAATATGCCTTAAATGAAACACGTGCTCTTCTCTCTTCTTTGAGAATATCATAATATCATCAAGGTACACTACAGCACTACGGCCAATCAATCCGCAGAAAGCTATGTCCATAGCCCTCTGAAACATTGCTCCAGCATTTATAAGCCCAAAGGGCATCCTTCTGTAGGAAAAGGTTCCCCATTTGGTCCTGAACGTTGTCTTCAATCTGTCTTCTTCGGTTACTAATACTTGATTGTAGCCAGAGAAACTGTCTAATAATGAAAATAGCTCAGAACCTGAAACCATTTGTAGCAATTGCTCCATGGGTGGAACAGGATAGTTATCTTTGTCTGAAGCATGGTTTAAATTCCTGAAATCCACGCAGAGTCTAATTTCTCCAGACTTTTTCCTCATTGGTACCAGATTTGATACCCACTCAGAGTGTCTGACCTTAAAAATAATTCTAGCATCCAATAATTTCTTTACTTCACTTTGAATCAGCGGTTCCAATTTTGGATGCATTTTTCTCAAAGGTTGCTGATACGGCTTGACGCCAGCTTTGATGGGAATAACATGCTTGATGATGCTGGTGTCGTATGTTTTCAAATCTTCGTATGTCCATGCGAAAACATCTTTATATTTTTTAAACAAACTGACGAACTTGTCTCTTTCTGTTGGTGAGTAACATTTTCCAAGATTCACAAATTTAGGATTCGTCTCAGTCCCTAAATTAATCAGCTCGAACTGTAGAGATGAGATATGGGTTTTCATGTTGGCTGGTCTTCTGAACTTTTCATTTAAATCAAACATTCTTTCTGACGTTCTGACTCCTTTGGGGATGAAATTATGATACTTCACCTCAGCCTGATGTTCTTCATCATCTATAATTACTCCTTTAAATACCTCGTCATTTGTTAAACATTCTATAATCTGCCGGTCATCATCGAACACTCGTAGGTTGGTAGTCATATCAGGTACTAAGGCCCTGAAAAGTAATTCAACAGAGCATCGATCATTAGTAGGTACCATCCTAGCGGCTGATGTGGCCAATAGGTCAGCTGCTGCATTTTTAAGTCTTGGAATTGAAATAATATTGAATGCATTAAAACATTTAAGCAGGTCCCATACCTCATTTTTTTAAGCCTTCAAGTGAGGGGAAACACAGTGTATTTGATTCTGTATTTGTTTCACAATAATTTCAGAGTCTTCAAAAACTTTTAGATTACTTACCTTTAATTCAATCGCTTTCCTCAAGCCCTGCACCAGTGCTTCATACTCAGCTGTATTATTAGTACACTCAAACTCTAATCTACATGAAAGAAAATGATTATTCTTCTGAGGGTCAATCAAGACACAGTCGGCCCCTAACCCTTCTAATGTCTTAGAGCCATAAAAAAACAAAGTCCAAAAGTCACTAACTACTAAATGTGAATCAATTCCTACTACTAATCCTACTATTTTACAGTCGATTTCATCAACCTGCGAGAATCGAAGGAGATCAGGCTAAATGTCTGATGTGTTGCTGGCTTCTTCTACTTGGTAATTTCCTGGTTCCAACTCAATAAAATAGTTTCCCAAAATAGAATCCACTGGTTCATTCTTCTCATCCAATTGAGTAACATTGTATTTCATGTGGGGCTCCCTCAAAATCTTAATTTGGTTCAGAATTCCTTTGTATGGAAGCCACAGATGCAACCAATCTGAGGAAAAATATCCATTTAGTTTGGCTGACCAATCTCTACTCAGGACAAGACCATACGCGTCTGGTATATCAGCCACCACAATATTAATGACTTGGCACACTTTATCATTGGATGCCAGACGGACTATGATGTTTTCCATCTCACCAATTCCCTTTACATATGTTCTATCCAACTGGACAACCCTCCATGTGGATGGCTTAAGCTTCCCATTGATCTTTTTACAGACTGAAATCAGCATGACATTAACGAACGCCCCTGAGTCTACTAGAAAATTATGTACGTTGTGATTGAAAAATTCAAAAGTGAGGAGAAAAGGTGGTTGTTTTCCCTTAGACTTACCTCTAGTGCTGGTTTCTCCGATTTCTTCTTCTTCCTGAGGTTGATTGACAGTGGGCATCTTCTCGTCCAATGCTTCAAGTGATTTCAATAGTTTTTCTTTTTGTTGCGGCACTTTACACATTTCAAATAGTGAAACATTCGATTATACCTTCTTTAAATCCTCTACGATGTCATACTCCATCTGCTGTTCAATGCGATGAGGTTTATCAGCATTCATCTTTTCTTCATTTGTCTTGGCCAACATATTATTCTGCCTAGGATCTTGGCTGGTAATAGTGAAGTCTGGAATTTTATCAGCTAAGGATTTATTTTGAAATTTCTTAACATTTCACTGAAGCCTCTTAATCTTTAGGAGAATGAGACTATTTTCTTTAATTGGCCCTTGGCTCCTTGTTGTCACGTTGGTTTCCATGATGTCCTTGTAGCCCTGCTTCTTTTCTTCTTCTGCGTCAAATAACGAAATAGAATTCCACAAAACCATGGTTTCCTCTTCTTGTTCCTTTGTTGAAGTAGTATTTTCCTTTCTTTCTTCATCTCCATATTCCGTTAACTTAGAATTCAACAATTGATTCATAACCAATGTCATTGAGTTTATCCATTGAGGACAATTTCTTTCAGAGTGTGGTTGTTGGTGGAAAGTGCAAAAATTTTCCATTCCCACTTCTGTTAGATTCATGGATGCAGCATGATGAGGAGGAGGTTGAGACTGATTGTTATCCTCTCTTTTCTTATAATAGGGCTTATAGAACTTTTGTGTTTCCTTCTCTTTCTCCAAATCTATGATTTTGGTGGAAAGATTCTTCATCATTTTTGCCATATTTTCAAAATCTGGCAATCTTTTCCTTAGGATTAGTAAACAATAAGGCTTTCCTTCCCGCACCTTTCTCTCTTGACTATTCTGGATAATCTTCGATACTTTCTCTTTCGGCCTCCACTACTTCTTCCTCTTCATAGGTTTCCGTCAAAGTAGGCTTGGCCCTACCTTTGGTAAACATGGCCAAATCAGGGCCTAAAGCTGAAGTATAATACTCAATCAGTACCTTGTCCGAAGGTTTATCATCCTCAGAATTTTTTTGAGATATGCTGCAAACCTTTGTGTGAAACTGTGCACCTTTTCCTTTCTCTCTTTCTTCAAGGCGCATAGTCCTTTCATGAGGGCTGCATGAGTCTTTTGAATTGCATACTTACTTCTGAAAATTCTCTCGAAGGTATCCCAATCAGGGATAGAGTTAGCAGGCAACCCAAAATACCATGATCCTGTAACTCCTTTAAGGGTATGCAGAAATAGTCTGCAAACTACATCCTCATACTCCCCAGCCCTCAACCCTTCTATTGCCAAGTAAAAACTTTGCAGGTGATCATCTACTAGTATCTTCTCATTTGGGTTGAATTTGGGCAGCATCTTTTCAAAGGATTGAGGTAAATCATGTAGTGAAGGAGTTAGATTTAAAGGTGATCTAGCTCTCCAGGGAGGTGGTGGATTTGTTGGGTTGGGTGGTGGATTAGCATTTACTCCTTCCATGAGTGTGGGTGGAGAGTGAGGAGGTGAGCCAGTAGGAGTGTGAGCAGGAGAACTGTGAGGGGTATTTGGGCCTTCTTGATTCAAAGGTAGCACAAATTCTTGTAAGTCTGTTTCTACAAGTTCTTCCCAGTATCCAACCAACAGTGAGTCTTCTACTATAGGATGATCTTTCCTTTTATACTCTCTTCTGGGCAATTCAGGGATGATTGGAAATCCTCCAATATTCTTTACATATGCCCTAGTGTGTCTTCTCAGGTCATTAACAACTTCATTGCCAACAGAATATATATCTTCTCTATTCCTTTCTTTCGGAATTGGATTATGAAGCCCACTGCTTTCAGAACTATTACCGGTGGAATAATCTCGGGAAAATGGGTTTCCTCGGCTAGCCATGCCCTCGAGGCCCTCCTTCTAGCACCAAAACTATTGAGGCCTGGAAATTGACAGGAAACAACAGTAATGGATTCTCCCCAGTCAACATTCCCAACTAGCCCGTGACTGTTTGGTGTAGGGAATCCGTCTGGTTTGCAATCCGGCTACCGTAGATCAAGTAACAAAAAAACAAACAAAAGGTTTTACCAGTTGCGGCCTGGTCCACCATATATTTTTGTATTTTTAACTTAATTATGAAATGCAAGTGCCTAATTAACAATTTAGGGTGATACATATGCAGGGAGCAGTCACAACGTGATGCGCATGTTCTTACCTCTCGTCTTAACACTCACAAGCATCTAAATCATATACAACAAGAAATCAAAACTAGCTACCTAACCTATCCCTAGGGAGTAGGATTATCATTCATTGGTGAGTAATATATTTTGTACATGTATTATGAAAAGTTACAGATAGCTAATACTTCTTTCAAGACACATGAACAATTACAGATATTTGAACAACTAGGTAGCCAATTGTTTACGAAGAACCTTCATTACTCACAGTGGAAAACATCACAAAATATACTGAAAAGCATTCAAACAAGAACATAGGTTCAGGAAGTTAAAACACTCTCACAGTTAATGAAACACAGCTGAAAACGAAATAGTTCCCCTTCAACATTGCTCATTTAATCACATTGATACATTCCACATTACGCTTTCTCCAACAGGCAAAAGTTGCAGTTTCTGATTGTAAAACGAAATAGTTCCTCTTACAAACAAATGGTTTACAAGTTTTTCCAGGGAAAAAAAAAGAGTCCTCATCCTTTCTAACTTTCAAATATTTAAACAAAAATCAGTAGACCGCTTGGTTTCCCCCCAAACATGTGACTCTTCATTTCTTTGAGCATTTTGATATCCCTCCTTTGCATCTTTTCTGCGCAAGCTCATTATTAGCTGAGTAAGTGATGGACCTTTCAGATTTGTGCTTTTGTTGCTTTCGATTTTGTCTTTTCCTTTTCTTGTCTCCCTTGCGACCCTGCCGGTTTTGATTTCTTTTTTTAAAAAATTGTTAAGCTACGTCTTCATGCCGCGGTCACCCCAACAGTCCCTTGATTTCTACCTACAATAAATTACTATGCATCATTCATTAGAATGGCATATTAAACATTAAATTAAACCACCTGGAAGGGCTAATCCACAAGAAAATGGCCAGGTGCACCCCTGGATCTAAGAATTTTAACCAACGCTACCATCATTCATGACGGAAGATGGAAAACTCGACGGCGGCTCAAAATACTTACATCGGAAGAGTAGCTCATTCACAGCTGCAACGGCGCATCCTAACAAGAATGAGTACTACGAAAAACATTAAGCATACCTGAGTCAGAAGAGTTTTGACTAAGCCTTGAGTGGGAAAGTTCTAAATCGGAAGTTGGAAGGTTTCACACTTCAGAAGCTTAATCACTTTGGGATTCGCAACGGCAGAAGAAGGAAAAGTTACAGACAAGCGACTAAATACTGGCACATCAGCTGACGGAGCATTTTGGACTTTGGGCGGTTAGTTGCTTTGGGAGACGCAATGGAGAAAGAGACAAGGGCTAAAGACATGCGAAATGAGGGCAGAAAAACTTTAGTCAGAATTCAGAAGACATCACATCGGAAGCCAAATGACTTTCCCAGCCGCAACGGCGGAAGAGCAAAGGCAACAGGCTTCGATTAAACAAAAATGACGCCCGATCAATAGAAAAATTTAAGTATTCGGACAGCTTTAAAACTCAACAGTGGTCAAAATCCATTTCACCTTCGAAACAGTGGCCCATCAAAGAACAATTAGCAACACTAAACTCACATCTACGACCCGCAGCAAAATTCAAACATAAACAACCTCCAGAGACAGGCTGCAAGTAAATCGTTAAAATCACCCAAAATTAAAATATGACCAAAATCAATTCATGGATCCAAACGATTAAAAAATGTCATGTCCCCATGCCTCCGACTGACGAAGAGGACGTGACCCATGGCGTTAACCATGCAGACTAAAAGCCCTATGAACATGCTGATTTCATAAACCTGCTGAAACAAAATGCTAAAAGGAGGTGCATTGAAGTAAAAATGCACAATTGCCGTTGTTTATCATACACAGCTACACTTATTTGTTATGCACAGCGGAATCAATATGCATTCACACAAGCAATCATTCAACATGTTCATTTCATATCATTAACAGTCAACATGGTTGCAGAAGTAAAAATGGACAAGATTACTTATCTTATGATGAATTCGTTCTGCAACCAGCTACGTCGCTGCAACGTTCCACCCAACCATAGGCCAGTGTGCTCCTTAATCTCTCAGCAATGCCACCACCCTCGATTTGGGCATGATTTTCCAAGGAATAAGGGAACAAGCAGGCTTACACATAGCCAAGGATACCCAAAATGTAGCCAATCCAACACAGTTGGGTTTATCAGGCCATCAGGGAGTTGGGAAAGACTAAATGCTAAGCTGGTGAGCCCATTACAGAGCTAAGAACACCTACACCAGAACTAGCATGACCTCTAAGACACCCAAACACACCCAACACAAGGAATCAGTCCCTTCTCTGCTAAACAGTCCCTCAGGCCCTACATTCCCTTTAAGTGCTATTCAGGGGTGATGGAGAAGAAGGCTAGCTCTCTAGCTCTGTCTGTGTGGTTTCTAGCCACCAGTTTTATCAAGCAAACCAAGCCCCCATCCTTGATCCCAACACAGTCCGAAGACCAACCCTTGCACTCAGGAAATTAATTCAGCTGTCACAGCTTAAACAGGGAAACAATTCCTTAGTTATTATTATCCCTATCGTGGCCAAAATGACTCTCCAACAAATTTACAATAGTTCCCAAACACAACAGCAAGCAAATTTCCAACAGCAGGAAATCAATAGTCCATCCAGGGCAAGGAAGCAAGTGGAAAAGGAATTACACAGGCCACCACACAGTTCTTAAGCGTGAAATGAATCCCTACAGGAAACCGTGGGTGATAGTGGCAAAACGGCTCTCAGCTTGCTGTGCGTGAGACTAACAAGCAGTTGCTTGTGTGTGAGAATGAATGACTCTGTACCAAAATGTAAATAAACCACAATGAAACACACTGTGCATGAGAGAACCATAGCAGCACAGTAAATCGTGGATAAAAGAGCACGGCTCTCAGCTCGCTGCATCAGTTGGAAAAACCCCAAAAAAATACCTGTGCGTGAGACCAGCAAACAGAAGATGGCTCATGCGTGGAGATGAATGACAAAATCGTGAGGTCGCGAATTGGAGATTGTGTGAAGGTTTTTCCTGCCATAGTGAAGTCAACAGTGGGTGGAGTGTGCATGTGGGTGAGGACTGACAGTCCTGCCACCCCACTCCCAAAGATCATAACTGCCTCAACCACCAGTAGACTTTCTTAATGAAACTGGTTGGAATAAAATAGGGTAAGAAGAAACATGGATTTTCACCCTATTGGCCAAAGTTGGACAAATTCCCCCACATCCTCATCCTTGGGAAAATCATGCCCCTTTATCATTTTAGTTGCCGCGATCGTAGCTGGTTGGATTCATTTAATTAATTATAGATGTGTATTTGCATGATGACCAACATAATATATGCCACATGCCCCGATATGCCATCGGTGACAATTTGAAATCCAAAACATAGCATAACCAACCAATGGTGGGTCCTTGGCCTTTATCTCCACACCATGATCATTTACAATATATACATCATCATATACATCTAATGCAATGGGGTCAAAACTGGGGTGTTACAAAAACAGTGCTAAATCATGAGGAGGGGCCCAAAATTTAAGAAATTTGGCGAGAACGGTTGTGGATGCAACACAACCATTGCCTAATAACCTTGATAGAGGGGGGAACCATAATATTAACCTTTGTTTTTTGGCTTACTCTTCACAGACGTGCCTTAAGTGGAGAGCATGGGGAAGATCAAGCACGAACGCATATCCCTGGTCAGGAGTGGCTTTACAAAGAGATAAAATAGGTTGGCCTACCTTCAAAGTAGTAGTAGTTCAATCTATAAATATGATACTTCATAAATTTGGTTAAGTTACCATTCAAATTGAAATCGTACGCTTCCGTTCAATCTAAAATATCGAGTGTTTTTCCGTCATGTCTCCTTAGAAAAGAGAGAGTGTCATCTTCCTTCACGTAAGCAAATAATAATAAGGGTTGTTTCCATTCTAATAAAAATAAACTAGTCTTTTCCTTGGGAGAGCAAGTATTTAAATAAATCCATGTGTTTGTGTTCGTGTTCCCCTTGCTTCTGCACTGCCAGCCCGCGATCTATCCAGCAGCTGCCCGCCATAAAATTAGCCAGTGGCAAGCCCGCCTTCAAGTTAATTCATTGTTGTCCAGTGTAATGAGGAATAGATCTTAGTAGCAAGAGAGCTATAGGTGGAAATAGATATACAGTTGTCCTCAAGATCTCCTATCTCAGTCAAGTATCAAGAAGAAAATGATTATAGATCGAGAAGATATCATCATCGGTTCTAGATCGAAGCAATCAGGCAGTTGTAAATCGAGAAGATCCCTTTCTATCCAAAGGTTGTATAAAATTGGTCTATACACTTGGTATAGCCATTTACCAAGCAAGCCCTTGTTGTGATTCGACCAGCCAGTTTCGTTTCATCTAAAATCCATCTCCTTTCATTTATTCTCCCATACCAGCCGGGGGTTTTTCGATGACTGGCCGGTGTTTATTGTCCCAGCTAGGGTTTATTCCTTTGCCCAGCCCCAGCCAGCCCAGACCATTATTCTCTACCTCCCTTCTGCTCCACCCTCCTCCCGCTTCCACCTCCTCCGCCGTCAAAACAAGGGGAGCACCGCTCCATGGGCACCAAAGGGCCGCCCTTTACTGGCGGCGTGATTCTGAGAATCGCACCACTAGTAAAGGGCAGCCCTTTAGCGCCCATGGAGCGGTGCTCCCCTTGTTTTGATGATGGAGGAGGTGGAAGGGGGAGGCTCCACCATCAAAAAAAGGGGAGCACCATTCCATGGGTGCCAAATGGACACCCTTTACTAGTGGCGCGATTCTCAGAATCGCGCTGCCAGTAAAGGGTGGCCCTTTGGCGCCCATGGAGTGGTGCTCCCCTTGTTTTGATGGCGGAGGAGGTGGAAGCGGGAGGAGGGTGGAGCGAAAGTGAGGCAGAGATGGAGGATGTCCGCACTGAGTGGGAGGATGGGAGGGGGTAGAAGGCACCGTCAAAGGTGGAGAGGTGGAGGGAGGCAGAGGTGAATGGAGCACGCGCAGACTTCCATCTCATTATAGCAACTCTCCATCATCTTGATCTAAACTTGCAGATTGAGATGAATCTTTCTGTCGGTGATCATCTACGGCTATCATGGGTGAAACACTTTGATTCATAGATTAAATTTATGTCAGGTCATGAAAATAGATAGAGTTAGCAGAATAGATCAAATTTACAAAATAAGATAGAGATTAGTATAACGACACCTCGAGTTCAGTACAGTCATGATGGGTTTATGCATTTTACGAAGAGAAATGTTGTGAACAAAATATTTCAGATATAAGAAAATAGTTGCAAATCTATGAACATTGCTGACCCAAAGAGCGCATATATGAGCATAGCAATCCGTTCTCGATATTCCCCACGTATTTTTGAGTACGATTCTGAGAAGGTGGACTAGTATTTTATTTATGTCAACCCAGAAGTAATCAATACCGAGGTGCAGTTCCCAAGCTACCATCCATGGAAACTAAAAAAATGTAACATGCCTCAATAACATGATTAGATACATCTGGTTGACCATATGTAAAGAAACTTCTCGACATTGTCCTTTTGCTCACCACGATTTCCCTTCGATTAAAATATGAATAACCACAAAGTCAATCTGCATTGGACATGGACATGCAACTTGAATCTTGAAAATACAAACACTCATATATTCCTAAATGATTTCACACACATCCATCACTAGATTCGGTGGTTCGACACGTTGGAGGAGAAAGGGACGTTTGGCTTTCAACCCGCAGCTCTACTATAATACGCGGCTCGTATGAGATCTCAACGTATAACTATCTTCGGAAGAATACGCTGGCTATGAAGAAGTAACGGCAATAACATGATCCAAAAAAGAGCCCATTTTTTTTTCCAGTAATGTTCAGTCGATGTTAATGAAGATAGGAACATCCTCAAACAACTGTGAATGAAAAAAAAATAGCGGGCAGTTATAACAAAGGTATTAAAATTTTGGAGTTAGCTTAAGTGTTACTCAATTGATGAACTATAAATTAGGAAACTACAAGCAAGCGGGTCATTTCTTGCTGTTGATGACAAACTTGTGAGATTGCAGTGGAGGTGTGTTAGAGAACGTTACTATCAAATTCTAATTAAAGTAAGCGGGGCCTTGTTTCCTATTCCAGATGGGATTGTTAGACTGTCAACCAGGTCAGTTAATGATAGCACCCAAACCAGTAATCGTTGATTTTGAAAGAGTTTTACATTTTGACAGTCGAGATCAACATTATAAATTTGATTGCCCAGGCTGATGGCATAGAGAAACCAATTTTGGAAACAGAATCTCAATGATAGAGTTCAACATCTAACAAAAAAATCTTAACTAATTTAATGAGGGAGAAAAGCTGCAATGCAGCTAATACGCTACAAAGTCAATTTTATAAAAGCGACCGAAAGCTAATTAAAGATTAAGCGGCGGAAAGCTAGAGATGTAAGTAGAGATTAAAGTGCATGTTAAAATTAAGGATGCTAAGAATTAAGGCCACGGAGTTCAGACACTTGACGAGGGGTGATAAAATTTTGCCTTCACATATAGCCCAGTAAGTTTATGATATATTCACCTAAGAAGTTTTATGGTCAGCCCAAAAGGAGCTAGGTAGGTGAAGTTGTATGGTCGCCCTAAAGGAGCTTGGTGCTTACCTTTGCCTATTTCTGACATATTCACTTAAGAAGTTTGATAGTCACCCGAAAGGAGCTGGGTGCCCACCTACAATCTTGCGAAGCCATAGAAAGGAAAGGAAGCAAAGAGCCCAACCTGCTACTAGTGCTCTCGGGCTTTTCAGGAAAGGGAAAAGCCTTTGGACTTTTCATATTTGAAAGGAACAAATAAAAAACCGTGAAATTAAATATACTCTCAACAACCGGGCTGAATTTGCTCTCCAAAAATTTCTCAGATCCTCTGTCGGTTGCTTCAACAATTATGATTTAGAACTATTTTAAAAATTTTGAAAAACTATCTTTATTTTATTGAAGTTGTAAGCATTTCTAACCAGTTTCTACAGAAGGTGAAATGCCACTAATAAATACCTTCTTGTTCATACAATAAATACATTGCGTTGGATGCAATGTAGTGATTCATAAAATAAATAGAATCACTATAGATTTATCCAAAAGAAAAGGATCTATCAAGTACTTATAGGGATCAAACTTTTCAAGATGAAAACTTTTTTTTAGAGTGGAAATGTTAATGTGTAATGCAATGTTTATGGTTTTAATTGATCTAATATATATATATATATATATATATATATATATATATATTTACAATTCTAAATAATTTAAATTTAATTTAGGTGGATATGTTATTTTTAATAATATTTTTTATCTTTTTATATACGACATCCAACTCTAGGATGAGCACGGAAGGAGTTACACATCTCGCCTCTATTGGGTTGTAGAATGCACCTCTATGTTTGACGACATTTTTCCCCCTTCTCTGACCAATAATATTTGGTTGATCCACAGTTAAATTGACTGAATAAGTTTCTTTGAAGTGTCAGCAACATAGAATAACTGAAAACTACAAGCAGACTCTGGCTGCTATTTGTTAAAAAACATGAATTACAAGTCACATTAGTTATCTGTCCACTCCTTTGTTTCCAAGAAAAATCAACACATAATGATGCACCCTTGACAGTTATTTGGTATAAAGGAAGCCTTCCCATAGCTTCCCTATGGGAAGGATATTCCATATGAATATCATATGTATAAGCTCAGTTTAACATGCTTCATGAAATGCTAAAGTTTCACACTACGAAACAGTGCAAAATGCATTTTCTGTTTAAAACAACACCTACTCCTATGAAATATAAAATATGCCCCATCAAACATGAAGGTCATTTTCAGAAAGTGTGTAAAAGGTGCTGAACTCTTATGCAATATGCATTTTGCAGATGTGTATAACTGTACCATTTAACATCTTCAGAGACTGGTTAATTTCCTTATTCCAACAACCAATTATACAAGTAGGATCCTTCTTTATTGTCAGAATTGGAATAATTCCCAACCAATTTAACAACAACATCCCAAAAGAATGTACCCACCGACTTTTAAAATGCACCAATGTGATTGGTGGAAGGATCCTGATGAACTACGAGTCATTAATTTGGTCTTTACATAAGATAATGGATCGTGACTAGAAAGCTCCAATGACTAAGAGTGAATGCAGACCATATAATAATTCAATGTGATATAATGGTTTTTTTGAATTTTCCAAAAGTAGGCCCCACACATTTAAGTCTACTAACTCTACGTGATTCGAAAGATCCAATCGAATCAAATAGCGAGGAATAATAATTTGTCATTTAACAACAACTTTGACTTGTGTGCACTTAACCCGATGAATAATAAAT
>LPNX010597713.1:115275-139490 GCA_001517045.1 Pseudotsuga menziesii
ATTACATCGAAAAGAACTGTTGAGGTATCTGAGAATGTTGAGCCTCAAGATGAAGTTTTGACCTTTGAGGAATCAAAAATCAAGAATGCTAGAGAATGGAAATATGCGGCCGAAGAAGGCAGGACAAATTATTTTTGGCATTTGAAGGAAAAATATCAAGGAAAAGCGGATAGTATTCACTTATATTGTGCTGCATTTCAATTTCTTCAATCAGATTACCAATCACTAGGATTGTTGAGAGATATATGTGTGAGGCCGGGTACAGAAATTGTTTATGCACAAGTGAAACAAGCGAAGACCTTTGCCAAAATTCGATATTGTTTGAAGGTTTCAAAATATAATGTTCAGGAAACTTTCACACCCTTTGTGAAGGGGTTGTACATGATATTGAAAGCGGGAGAGTAAGTTTCAATATTGAGATTATTTTTAAATTGTTTTTCTTATAACTTTGATATCACAATGTAATAGATTTAACACCATTTTTTTTTCAGGATTTTGCTAGGTCAATTTCAAACATGTTGAATGGAATTTATTATACAGAGGAAAATCCTATGGATGTCATTCATGCTGCACTTCAAAAGGGAAAAGAACCAAGGAAGAATAAAAAAGTTTCAAATGTTCAAACTGAAGAAGTACAAGAACAAAGAGGAAAGAGCATCCGACAATCAAATCGGGTACCTAGAAATGTTACATTTAAATCTTTATCTTGCCCAAGTGAACACGTTGAAATTGTTGCCAATGATCTGGCTACTACTGTTCATAAGAGCAAGAATCAATCTCGTATAAGAAATATGGTTGAGGATGCTTCAATTACTTATGAAGGCATTGTTGATTTAGATGGAATCCCTTCAAGATAGAAAAGGAGGAGATCTTCTTCTTCTAATTCCAATGTTATCCATGAATATGAGAGTGAAGATTCTGGGGGTAATAGGGAAATCATTACTCCAGGTCCTGATCTAGAGGATGGAATTGTTGAGTCAACACAAAATTCCATTTGAGATCGATTGCGGAGGGATAAATTGGTTAACAATGGGCATACATTTGAGTTGAATGTGAATCAACGTTTTAGACCCACAGAAGGGAAAGATCAATTTAGAATTAGAATACCACATCATTTGCATATTCACAACTTGAAAGCATTAATGAGGCATAATCCCTATGCACATGTGGTTGACTACCTAGTGCTTGTTGACCCAAAAGATGTTCCTACTAGAGATGAATTTGATCAAACAAGAAGTTTTCATTACAAATATTATGTTCTTGGAGGGAATCATTTTGCAGAGGCAAGACGATACTTGATGCAAGAATATCCCAATAACCCTATTTTTGAAACAGTGAAATGCATTGTTTATGTTGGTTTAACAGATGTAGAAGCAAAGTTGTTAGCATGGGATCATAACATAGATAGCGAATATACGATGACTATGACATTTATTCAAAGGGTGAGATTCATCCACAATGAATTTTTGCAAATATGTGGTGGAGATAAATTTAAGGTTGATGCAATATTTCGGAAACAATGTTGTCTGGAAATAGGTATCCCTATTAAAGAGGATATTGTGAAACAGAAAAATGCCAAAGGTAGTGATGCATTCAGAGCTGTAGATGGTTATTTCCAATTGGCATTCAGAGTAGGGAAAACATGGGATTTGGTTGAGGAAATATTTAACATGTGGGAGAATATTAGCATAAAAAATCAAAAAGTGAAAAAAAGTAAAGTTGTTCCATGGACTAGTGGTAAGTCAGGTCCTAACATCAAGAACTTGCCAGAAGACATGACTATTACACCTTGGAGAAAAATGCAAGGTGTGAAGGATGAAACACTAATAGCTACAATATTGTCACGGGTAAAGTTAGGTGATTTATCAATGGAGGAAATGTGCAGTGAATTTGATAAGTAAGTTGATGTTTTTTTATGGTACAAAGTATGTTTATTGAGCTTAACATTTTTGTTATGTTCTAAGTATTATGTTGTATTATTATATATTATTGTAAACATTATTTATTGTTTCATCATCTAGTCACAAGATATACATGAAAATACAAGAGGAGATGGTTATAATGTTGAATGAGAATAGTTGGGATAATGTCAAATGCAACTATCTAGAATCAAGCTCAATAGAAACCTTAAAACAGTTTTTTGTTGCATTCAAGAAGGTATGTTGATCTATGATACATCCTGAATTATTTGTTTCGTAAATCATTTAATGTCTTTTTTATTACTTATAGAAAAAAATTTCATTTGAAGATGCCAAAAAGGGGTACAGATGGAGTACCAGAGTCCTTCATAATTCATATCCAAAGAGCCAAAATAGAACGACAAAGGAGACAATGTCTTGAAAACATTGAACTTGATGATACACTTGATCATTATATTTGGAATGGGCTTGACACTGTGCAATATAAAGTCATTTTAGGTGATTGCATGGACATTGCAAAAATTGTTCCTAAAAAGGAGTACAACCTAGTTATTGCAGATATCCCTCATGGATTCAATATATGAAACACTACTTATGATTGTGAGCCTTATACTTACCAATCATTCAGTAAAGTGGCTTCAGGATTTGTAGATGTCACAACATCACCACTATGGAGATTCATTGTTTTCCATTCTGACACACAATTAGGGGGGTTGTTAACATCCTTCAAGGGTAAAGCAAAAACAAGGAAACAACTTTATTGGTAATATATTTGCACTATTATTATCAAGTTATCGAATTTATAAATAAATTATATTTATTGATAAGTTAATTCAATTGTTTTTTTTATTTTGACTGCAGGCAAAAGCCTAATATTCATAGCTCCAGTAGTGATCCATTTCTGAATGATATTGAAAACATACATCTTGCAACTTGGAAAAAAGATGAGACTTATGAATCTCTTTTAATCAATAAAAAAAGTGAAGGAAAATATAGTTACATGTTGACTTATAATGCCGTGGTTAAAAAATTGACATATGAAGAAAGGGATTTGAAAGGAGTGGCTGTAAACATCTATCAAAAGCCACAAGCTTTGATTAATTATCTCATAGATACATTTTCAAGTGAAGGAGATTGGGTCTTATATTTGTTCTCAGGTTCAGGTCAAATTTTAGATATTACATATGGAAACATATTTCAAGTTTTATTGTTTTTTATTATTCATTAATTTTTTTTAAAGTATGCTTATTTATCTTATTTGTCTTAACTATTTTTTTTTGTATTTGGTGATTAGGTACAACAATAGCATGCTCCTTACAAAAGGAAGAAATTGCATATCTATTGATAATGATCCACTACAATGCAATTACACCAAGCAAAGAATTAATGTTATTCAAGTTCTTCCAGATGAATTACAAGAATTTGGTTTGAAGAAAGGGGAGTTTAGTGAAACACTTGTGGCGAAGATGTCAAAAGAGCCTCAACCCCCATTAGGAGGGATGTTTGGAAAGGAGCACTTTGGACATCTTCCAGACATAGAGCACCCAATGGAAGAGGACATTGATGTCCCCGAGGAAAGCCAAGCTCCAGAAAATTCCAATTTCGATGAAGAATTTGGCCTGCATGATATTGTTGATTAGTTGAGTGTCTTGAAGAAAATGTTTAATTTGACAACTTTTTCATAATATATATTAGTACTTTTTTTACTTTCAGACTTTATTTTAGAAATAAAATCTCTATTATATTGTTTTTAATATGTTATTTGCAAATATATGGTATATTTTTTAGTGAATTTATGTGAAACGTAACATTTTGGAATATAGTATGAAATAGTATCATTTTTATACAAAAATTCTACGAAAATCTATTGAAAATGGTTGTAAATGTCTTTTTTTTCTAGAATTTCTTAGAATTTTATCAATAAAAAAGGTCTTATTTTGCTTATAAAAAAGTCTTATTTTAAAGGAAAAATTGCAAAATGTATATGATTTTCAATATAAATTGCTTCTAAATGTATGTTATTTTGTTAAATGTCTAAAAAACACACTTGAAATTAGAAAGTAATAATATTTTACGACGAAGATGATTCAAAGGCCCAAAAAATGCCTTAAAATGAAAATGTGTGATACTGGTATCAACCCTTTTTTAAATGGAGGTTAAATTAGCTACTAAAATTAGGAGAGAGAAAAACGAGAACTATGTCAAGTTCTCATTTCATAGTATAAGTGGTTTAGTAAGAGGGTTGCATTTTTTATAGTTAAAGGGTTGGTCCCTAGTTCGGTAATGGTTGATCTATGGTTGATCAATGGTTAGTGACTGATAGTTATTGTTTTGGATATTCGTTGGTGATCCATAGTGAAGGATGCCATTTGTCTGTAATTTTATAGAGATTAGAAGGAGATAAGACAAAGGAAGGGTCTAGGAGCAATAGGAGATTGTGGAGCTACGGATCTGGATGGTATGTGTGCATACTGCTAAGAGTAGGTGTAGGGTAGAAGAAAAAACCAGAGAGCATGAGAACCAGAAGTCTGATTATTAAAGACATATCATAAGATCACTGTATGTCATGTAGACTACAAGGTGTTATATCCTTTTCTAATGCCAGATGAAGAGCATCTTTGGTGGTTTTTCCCAGATGGGTTTCCACGTTATCCCTTATGTTTGAATGGGTGATTCATGTTGTGAATGTTTATGTGAATGGTTGTTATTTGATTACTGTATGATGATAAAATATTGATTAAATGTCGAATGTTATATTGTAATCAGTAGATGAATGTTTGGGAAATCGTCGTTGGAATATATGTAAATATCGACCTATTTGTTTATGTCTTAAGACATGACATAAGCCACAGATGGTATATTAGTACGAGTTAGATGCACTGCACAAGTTGTGCTAGTTGTGAGGTTGAGAACAAGGATAGGTTGCATGCAGTGAAATATTGTTGTGATTAGTCGTTCAAGATTGATTCCACCATCTAGCTGTCCAGTTGCCTTCATCGATATCATTGGTTGTGCGCTAAGGGACTATAATACCTCAACAATCATGGAAACATGGTTTCGGTGGTTACCCATCAAAGAGATATCTAGGGTGAGACTGCACCTGCTCTGCAAGCGTTGTCGATGGGATTTTCCTTGTCGCACTGGTAACTCAGGTGTTTGTTGGGTTGACGGGCTACGTAGAACCTGGGTCATGTGAGTTAGGAAAAGTTCCCAACGTTAATCTTATGTAGAACCATGATAAAATTCATACTAATGACCTCCCACTTCCATTCTGCAATGGGTAATGGATGCTACAAACCCGAGTGATGCTGGTGCTAGGCTTTAACCAGCTGAGCTTCTTTCACATTTTGCAATAAAAGATGCTATGTAGGCCTTTAACTTAGGCCATAATAAAGTGTTTGTTTACTACAAATATCATCTTTTGATATCCCAGATGCCCTAAGTAGGGTGTCGAATGAAATTCTGTTAGGATGCTGGACCTGATGTCCCCTCCCTCTAGAACATACAATCTCTCCTTGGACCATATCAGTCTTGTTTCTTCTACCTTGTACTCTTTTTGTTGCTAAAAAAACCTGTCCTTTTGGATTTTCTTGATGATTTCAATATTGAAAGGGTCATCTTTGTTGATTTCTCTAATCCTCTCATGTAAATATCAATCGGCTGGAATTAAAGTCACCTCATGTATCATATGAGCTCGTTGGCTCAAAGCATAAACAATTTTGTTCTCCTTTGCCTTTATATTCTTTAGCTCAAAATGGTACTCGCTGAGGAAAGCCAACCATCTATATTTACTGGCATTTAGATCCAGTTGTTCAAATAAATACTTCAAACTCATATTATTTTTCTTCAGAAGGAATTTATTTCCCATGAGGTAGTGGCTCCACATCTTCAAGGCATGGATGATGGCTTCTAACTCAAGATCATGGGTGGGGTAGTTCTATTCATGTTCTTTTAACTTTTGTGATTCATAATATATCATGTAATCATTCTGCAAGAGGACTCCTCCAAGCCCTTTCATTCATGCATCTGTGCAAACAATGAAATCCCCATTGGTATCTGCAATTTGTAGTATTAGTTCCATCGTCAAAATTTGTTGAATATTTTGAAAACTTTCCTCACACTTGGTCATCCACAAGAACTTGTTTTCCTTGTTTTGCAAAGTAGTCATGGGACAAGCTATCTTCTAGAAGTTCTTAATGAATTTTCGATAATAATCGGCTAATACCAAAAAGGATGTAATGTCGGTTATACTAGTAGGAGTAGGCCAATATTCTATGGCTTTAATCTTTTTCGGGTGCAAAACAATCCCCTTCTCGAAGATTATGTGACCCAAGTACTTTATCTATGGTTTGTAAAAATCACATTTACTAAACTTGGTGTAGAGCTGGTGTTCTCGTAACACATGTAGCACTATGCGAAGATGTTCCTTGTGTTCCTCTTTAATTTTTGAGTAAACTAGGATGTCATCTATAAATACCAGTTTTTTATTTACCAGGTATCTATTGAAGATATTGTCCATCGTACACATAAAGTTTGCAAGTGCATTGGTCCACCCGAACAGAATCACTACAAACTCATAATGGTCGTACCTTGTCTGAAAGGTGGTTTTTGTGTATATCCTCATCATGAATATGTACTTGATGGTAACTAGATCGCAGGTCAATATTCGAAAAGATATTGACTCTTCCTAATTGATAAAAAATTTCATCAATTCTAGGGAGTGGGTATCAGTTCTGGATAGTCATCTTGTTAAGTTGACGGTAATTGATGCACGTCCGCATTCTACCATCCTTCTTCTTTACGAAAAGTATTGGTGCTTCCCAAGGAGACACACTTGGTTGGATATATCCCTTCTCAATCAACTCCAGTAACTGTAGTTTGAGTTCCACCAACTCTGGTGCACTCATGCAGTAAGGATATTCTGAAGCCAGAACTAATCCTAGGGTCAATTCTTTGGAAAAATATAAGTCTCATTTCAATAGAAATATTGGTATCTTCTCAGGAAATATGTCTTTGAAAACTACAAGAACTGGAAAGTCCTCTATGTGATGTTCTCTTTCATATTCTATGTCTTGAATGCTTATTGTAGATAGTTTTGTAGCCTTTCCTAATGCACTTCTTTGCTTGTAAAGTGGATATCTGCCTTACAGAAATTTATTAGGTATGCCTTGAATATTTACTGGATTCCCTTGGCTATATGTACACAAGATTGAATTGTGTAAGAAATTTAGCATTACATGATGTTGTTCCAACCAGTCCATGCGAATAATTATATCATACGATACTAAGGGTAGGATGTTCAAGTTTATTCTAGTAGCAAAACCATTCAGGTTTACCTCACAGTATTTAACTATTTCAGAAACCTTTTGTTTCATAGTCGTGTTTAATTGCAGCAGTTGGTATTTATCATGTTTAAGTATATCTATTTTACATGCATCAACAATTTTAGGATATACATAGCTCTGCCAAGCACCGGGGTCAATCAATATTGAAATAGAAGTGTTGGAATACTTACCTTCTATCTCAACCATCTTATCCTGATGGTCTTCCTATCGGTCATCCAAGGATAGATAAATCCATGGTGTTCCAGCTATGTCCTCTATTGTTGGTTCTTCTTGTAAGTTGTGAAAGACTCCAATTTTATTGTTGTTAAAGTCTTCGGCATAATGTGGCCCTTGGAATTTCCAGCATTGTATTTCCAGCAGGGAAACATTGGATACCCCACTTGTTGCGGGTTTGTTAGCATTCGGTTCTGGTACATATAGCTTTGTACTGGTTCAGATAAAGTTCTCATTGGATGGAAAGTTATTGTTTTGCTTTCAGTAAGGTGGCAGGTTGAAACTCGGTTTGCATTTCTTCGAGAAGTTCCTAGACCTGTCTCTGCTTCTGTTGATATTTCCTTGCCTTAGTTGTCCATGCTCACATAAAATCCTATATTTGTGTAGGGCGGTGCCTAATGTTTTAGTCATATCAAATTCAATCTTCTCCCAAAAGTTCAGAGGAAAAAACCCTAAAACCTGTTGTATTTTCACTTTCTCATCCTTTATGTAAGGCACATAATGTAAAAGATCGAGAAATCTATTTAATGAAATCATCCATACACATGGAACACATCCTTTATTCATGAAATTATTTAAAATTTCTATCGAAGAACCTTTCTGACATCTATTTCTCCTAAAAAATTTTACGTAAATTACTCCATATGATTTCTCTTACCTCATCTTTCTTGGTATGCTTTAGGTCTCTCCACCATCTAGCTTCTTTTCCATTTAAATCATAGACGTCTTGATGGGCCTTCATCTCGCTAGAGTATTTATGTAATATAAAATATTTTCTCGTACCTAGAATCCATTCTTCAACTCTCTCCCCTATGTTCATCTCTCCTTCATAGGTTGGGGATTTTATATTTCTGAACTCTCCTTGGAGATTGTCAACACCTCTCTATTTATTTCTGCAAGGAGAATGAGAATCATCACTAGAAGGATTGTGACAATATCTTTCTATAGTTTCAAGGGTATGTTCTTCTTTTCCTTCTTATCTCAAGTTGTTTTCCCATTTACAATAGAATTCTTTCTTGAATGTGTTTACTGAAAGAGTGGGTTTTACCTATGGGATTCCTCCTGTCATGTTCCACAGAAATGATTCTTTAAATGCTTGTTGTTCCTTTCTTTCATTCAGATTATCTTATTTGAAACTCTGTAAGTCTACTTGTAGACTTTGTATGGTTTTCAGTATATCGGAATTTAGTTCCACCACCAGTTTTGCTTCCTGGTTGGGGGTATTCAACTTTCCTTGCTGGTTGTTGTCCACTTCCCTATTCTTGATCTAAACTGTTCTCTTAATCCCGCAGTTGCAAATTTTTAATAATAGGAAAAAATTATGTTAGTGAACAAAATCTTTAGAACATACATTATTTTATGCAATGAATGTTTGGCACAGCCATTAGGTCTCTTAGTGTTGAAAGTAGGCTTTGATACCACTTGTAATGTCCCCAAAATTTGAATTTTTTTTATTAGGCTAGTTAGTTACTACCTGAACTGGACATTAACGTAGCTTCTGTGGAATGTGTCAAACTTCTGCAGAATGTGTCCTTCATCTCGCTAGAGTATAAATGTACTCAAAAATATTTTCTCATTCCTAGAATCCATTCTTTATCTCTCTCCCTTGTGTTCATCTCTCCTTCATAGGTTGGGGCTTTTATCTTTCTGAACTGTCCCTAGATATTGTCATCACCTCTATGTTTATTTTTGAAAGGAAAATGAGAATCATTACTAGAAGGACTGTGACAATCTCTTTCTTGATGTTCATGGGTATGTTCTTCTTTTCCTTCTTCTCTCAAGTTGTTGTCATGTTTACGATATAATTCTTTCTTGAACATGTTGTTTGAAAGGGTTTGTTTTACCTTTGGGATTCCTCCTGTCATGTTCCGCAACAAGGCTTCATTAAATGCTTGTTGTTCATTTATTTCATTCAGATTATCATCTACGATACTCTATAAGTCTACTTGAATACTTTGTATGGTTTGGAGTATATCAAAATTTCGTTCCACTATAAGTTTTGCTTCTTGTGTGGGGTTATTCAACTTTCCTTGTTGACTATTGTCCTCTTTTGTGTTCATCATCTTAGTTGTTGTTTTAATCCTGCAGTTGCAAATTTTTAATAACAGGAAAAACTTATATTATTTAAAAAATCTTTAAGACATACTTTATTTTCTGCAACAAATGTTTAGCACACACATTAGGTCTCTTAATGTTGAAACTGGGCTCTGATACCACTTGTAATGTCCCCAAATTTTGAAAAAAATAATATTAGGCTAGTTAGTTACTACCTGAATTGGACATTAACTTAAGTTTTGTAGAATGTGTCAAACTTTGTTTGTGAAACTGAAATGTTGTAAGCTGCTCTTACCCTTTCAAGATATTTTCCTGATCTAGTTGTTAGTGTGATTCTATATAATGTGTTTTTGTTACTTCGTTTGATTTAGGTGACTATATTGTTCATTGGTTATTTCTTATCATGCACATGCATGTATGTGTGATCAATTTATAGCTTACTCACTGATAATAAGTTTTGTTTACTTGTTTATGGAAAAATCCTGACTTAACTTGTAATTGTCAAGGGGTGGAGTCAAGGGACTTCTATCCCTTATAGGGAAACTTGGAGAGGTAACTAGATTTTACTTCGCATTACATGGTTTACTTAATTGAGGTTGAACTAATGCAACTCCTCTTCATTTTTTTTAGGTTCATTAGGTGATGACAAACTTGTTACGAAAGATAAACACTGACATGTTACCTATGCTAAACTACTTCATTTACTTTGAAGAAAAAAGGACTAAAGTCCTATCCTAGCATTTATTACTGCTACTACTGGCGTTATCATTTATGCATGGATAGGTTTATTAAGACCTATTCCTAACCGGTTAACATTATTTTTGTAGTTCTAAGACTTCAAACTTTATTTATATTGTTAATATTTTAAAATATATGCTTGGAATTGTTTTATGCCCAAAGGGTTCAAAATGCTTATGTCTAGAGACTTTCCATATGGTGTTTAAATTTTATATGTTATAAGTTATGGATATGGATCCATTCATGGCATATTTCATATTCCATGAATCTTGTCTTAGCAAGGTCAACAAATATAATGATGGGGCTCTAAATGTAAAAGGTATTTTCAACACCAAGTCACATTTGGCTTTTGGAACTATAGGCATGGGGAGATATTTCGAAGTTGGTGGTGGATAGGGTGGTGGAGAAAATGATCCTCAAGATGGGGTAAGATCAAGCCCTAACCTTGGTCTATCATGGTTTCATGATTCATTTGAGTGTATGGTGGTTATTCTCTGCTCAGCTCCTTGGTTTGTGTCCCTGTGTGAGATCTGGGTTGCATCTATGCCTTGGGAAGGTATACTGTTCACCTGGATTTGCAGCAATGTTTACTTGTTGTTTCAGATGGAGGATTGGTATAATTCTAATGTTCTTTGGTTTATTGTTTGGAGGCGATAGAGCTCCTTATGCACAGTCGTTGGTAAATACTAGGATATCAACGAGATAGCCTTCATGGGTAAGCCCTGTAGAAACACTTCTGAACTTGTACCTCTGTGTGTAGTTGTTGTTAACAGATCCTTGAGCTCGATGTTTGTAATAATGAGTGAATTAATGTTTAAGGTTTTCGACTGTGTAAATTTTTGTATGTATTTAAAGCATACAGAGATGTGTGTGATGTATTGGGGTTTCCTTGTTTGACTCCCTCGGTCCATGACTCTCGTGAGTATTCTCTGTAATGTCACGGTGAATACGATGTATTTTGTATAATTGTGATTTAAAATCTCGGATGGTCTTGAGCTATCAAGACCTTAGAGGATCGATAGCTTAACATTCGATATTAAAGTTATAAAATGGAAACAGGTTGTTTGTATTCTGTTTACTAGGTTTTTACAAATAGGTTAACTCTGTATTAATTTATGTTTACATATATATATATATATTGTTCTAAGTTTCAGCAGCTATATTTAAGTTATAATTCTATGCACGGATTCTAGGCTAAGGCTATATATATTAGTATGGTTTATTGTAAATAATAAAAGCATGCTGGAAATATGAAATCTGACAGTAGGGATAAGATATAGGTTTTGTTTTAAATATATCTAGGTTGATTAAGTTTTTTTAGTTAGGGTTTTGTTGATGTAATTGTAACTTCAGAATGTATTCACTTGTATTTCTTATCTATTGTAACCGGATGTTCACTTCGGGATGTATTGTAATGTATTTGAGTCATGTCATACCCCGATGTTTATTCCGAAAAGTTTCTATAATGAGAAATTCATGTCAAGGCATTGTGGGTAACCCTCCTGTTGGTTAAGGGTTAAAGTACCCATAGTTGTGGGGCCCTTGGGTTATTAGACTATACTAGTGAAGTTGACCCTAGGTGAGTCATTGTAAGTCGGGGCAATAGTCCCCACCATTGTCTTACCCTCCTATTGGTCGGAGGAGGAAAATTCCCCACAAGTGGTGGGGCACTAGGGTTATTAGACACTCCTAGAGATGTCGGCTCTAGTAAGTAATTGTTAAGTGAGGCTGACATGTTGGAGTGCACTTCAAGTGAACATAAGAATATAAATAGAGAGTGAGAGCCTCTCTATTTATCATTTGCAACACTCACACTCACTCATTGGGGCACATGAGTGAGAGGAGAAGCTCTCTCAGTGTGAGAGAGAGAGACTGCTACTGTGTGGAGATCATCTTACTGTTTTGGGGATTTTACTATTTTGGTGCTGATTCTATCTCTGAGGAAGTTGCGAGGTTTTCTCCTTTATGGTTTCCCTGAGGAAAAATATTTGTGTCTCTTGTCTCTTGTGATGTGCTTATGTTTTATTGCTGTGCTTTTTATTCTCTCAATGAAAAGATCCTAAGATCATAATGCTAGCTTATATGATCAAAAACTAACATGGTATCAGAGCTAACCTAACAAGAAGACATTGTGCAGCTATAGAAGCTAGGTTTTCTTACTTTTTGGGTCTCTCTCCACAATCCATCAGCAAAATTATGCCAGGATGACTCTCCATTGAAGGGCGCATCTTTCTGTCGAAGCAAAATTCGATTCCGAGCATTTTCAATTTTCGATGCGGAAATTAGGGTTTTCTACAGAAGAATAATTTTTGAGTGCAACCAGCATAGGATTGTTCTCCTCATCAAAAATGAAGTTTAGAGACCTGGATCAAGAAATTTTGTTGGGTGAAACTCTAGGAAAGTCAAACCCTAGTTTGACCCCGAGCTAGAAAAACCCTAAATACTAAAACTACTAAGTTTTGGTACATTCACTATATCCTGCAATTGGAAAAGTATCAGGAGCTCAAAATTGCAAGGGCTGAATATAAAATGCTGAAGCACACTTTGTTCAACATTCAGCCTCATATTTTCTATATTCTAGGAGATGTGATACCTCCAACTTAGGGTTCCAGCCTCTTCCAGAATTCATCCCTAAATATGACACCTGGGGATAATTGCAATATCTTGGGCTACAGATGTCCAAATGGAATTCCTAAAGATGTTCCAAAAAGGGAACGAAATCTATCTTTGGTGGTCCAAAGAGAAGACTCAGAAGATAAATCAATGACATGTGTCATTCCATACAACTTCACTGTTCTGAACAGTCCTCTAATAGGTCACCTTGGGAAAAGGGTCATAAAGCCCAAATGGTGAAACCTATGGTGTTAGAACAGGGAGATGCAAGGTTACCTTAGTACGAAATTTAAGACACACAGAAGTAGTAATGTCAGAGATATCACAGAAACAATAATAGGTATTTCTGTAGAAGAAATTGGAAAACTAGGGCTTCCTGTTTCGGTAGCTTCCCTCCACTATTTTTAGAAAAGGAGTACATTGGACAACTCCATTTGAAGAGATATATATGTCTATCCAATTAGATCTAAAATATTCCAAGTTTTGAAAATGAGGGTTTCTGTGACAAACCCTAGATCAGCCAGTTCTGGAACCAAGACGGACACCTCAAATCAGTAAGATCTAATCGTTTGCTATTTTCATTTGAGGTTCTCATTTAAAAGTGATCTATCACATCAACTGGATGAAAAGCTTGGTGAAGTTCACAACTTCCAAGCATAGAAGTATTTGATCTCTATGAAGAAAATGGATTGGACACCTACATGAGTATAGAGGTTCCAGTTCCAGAGGGAGATGAGGCTAGAAACCTTACACAAGAAGAAATTGGTCAAGGCCAAGAAGATCATGGTTGATTCAGTCACGGATCAACTTGTACCACAAATGTCTCCCCAAAGACACAAGAGATGTTTGATTCCTTGACCAAGCTATTTGAAGGAAATAACATACATCAAAAGATGACCTTAAGAAACTAGTTGAAGAATGTGAAGATCCAGAATGCAGAGACCATACAGTCATAAGGGTCTCTCAAATCAACAACAACTTGAAGCAGTAAAAGAAGAAGTGAAGGATGCATAAGTGGTGATGGCCACCTTGAATGGCCTCCCAGGATCATAGGATTCATTCATGCAAGGAATGTGTGCCAGAAGGAAGTGATTACTTTTAGCAGACTCTAGGAAGAAGAAGAAGCTCGACTCATAAGAAGAGAAGAGAAGATGGGAGCATTTGAAGATCAAGCTATCACCATCCAAAGAAGATCCCTCAAGTGATGAGGAATATGAAGAACTCAACTCTTGAAGAACTTCTTATCCACCTTAGAATTTGGATAAGAAACGATGCTATTATGAATGCAAAAGACGATGAAGCTAAAGGCTCAAGAAGGAGTCTACCCATGAAACAAATAAAGATAAGTATTCAATTGTCATTTCATGATATTGTTTTGTTATGCATTTGCTTATATTCAGTTGATGTATTATGCATGATAGGATGTTTGCATTAATGACAGTATACTAATAATATGCATGTGATGGGTAAGTATCTCATGGTTCTATACAACTCTCCATTGCTACTTATCTAGAATGAAACCTCTTTCCTAACATATTGGATTAGTGCACTATCTCAATGTTGTCCTGGTAGAGATGGAAGGCATCTAGAAAGTTTCAATGAGATATGGATGAATGTTGTATTGGCTAAAGTAGTTGCATGATCATATATTTATGCATAAGTACTTGCCAGTATGAATATTTCTTATGAAATGTTTCTAACCATATAAATTCATTTGACTTGTAGGAAAGATCGCATACATAATCACCTACAAGCAAAGAAGAATGAAGAATTGTTCTGAAGAACATGTGACAACAATTCAAAGACAAAGAATAATATGACGAGTGCAGTGACATCATTGATGCAGAACCTTCCAGCCACCAAGAAGAAAGGGAAGACCAGTTCAAGAAGAATGATGTCTAGGATGCAGTATCGAGACCTAAAGAGAAGTTCATAGTTCCATCATGCAGTAGATGGAAACATCATAGGATACAAAGCAAGACTCGTAGCACGAGGCTTCTCATGAAAAGATGGCATAGACTATGAAGAGACATTTTCAGCCACTGGAAGTGAAGTCACATGACATGCATAATCATGTGTGCAAATGAAAGAAGGCATTGTACGAGTTCAAAAGACACCCATGGAATAACACATACATGATGAGCTTGATGAATATCTTAACCTTTGCTACAAGGTTGATAAATGATGACAAGATCACAGATGGATGTGAGAAGAACTTTTGAAAAAGTTAAAGATAGAGGATCTTGGTATCCAATGATCCTAGATGGATACTACTTGTCACTCTAGTACATAATGTTTCAGTGCATAGAGTACAGAAGACAGAGGGAGTATGATGCTCCGCTTCAGAGGGAGTGACTGGAGAAGATCCCGAGGTTCGACATGCTACGACAAGATGGATAGATTACTGATGACTCTAGGATTTACTAAGAGTAAAGCAGATCCCAACCTTTACTACAAGGTTGAATATGGAAACCCAGTGATGCTTCTACTATATTTAGATGATCTATTTGTGACAGGTACAAATGGGTTGATTGCTGATACGAAGAGAAAGCTTGTTGCTAAGTTCGAAATGAAGGACTTAGGGATGATGCATTACTTTCTAGGTATGGAGGTCTGGAAGAGTACAGATGGAATCTTCCTTGGACAAGGGAAGTATGCAGTAGAGATCCTGAAGAAGTTTGGGATGATGGACTGCAAAGATATGGCCACACATATGGCATCGAACCTAAATCTATTGAGTGATGCTTCATTAGAATCGGTTGATTTTACGATGTATCATTAGATGATTGGGTCATTGATGTACCTAACAAACCAGATATATGCTTTGTTGTGAACGCCTTGAGCTGGTTCCTGATAGATCCGATACATGTTAACTTGATTGCTGCAAAGCATATTCTGAGGTACCTGAAGGGTACAGTTTATTATGGGCTCAAGTACGATGTGAATCAAAAGATTAACCTGGAGGGTTATGTTGATTCAGATTGGGCAGGCAGTGCCATCGATAGGAAAATCACTTTAGGGTGTTGCTTCAATATGGGTTCAGGTGTGATCTCTTGGTTTAGCAGGAAGCAATCCTGTGTGGCATTGAGTACAGCTGAAGCAGAGTATGTCACAGCTTGTTCAGCTAGTTGTGAGGCAGTATGGCTACGGAATCTACTGTCTAATATATTTGATCTCCAGTTGGATGCTACTTGTATACATTATGACAACCAGAGTTGTGTGAAGTTGTCAGAGAATCCAATGTTCCATGACAAGTTGAAGCATATCAAGATCAAGTACCACTATATCAGGGATATGGTGCAGAGAGGAGCAGTGAAGCTCCAGTATATTGTGACGAAGGAAGATATAGCCAATGTATTGATGAAGCCATTGGCTAGCCTGAAGTTCGAGTACTTCAGGGAGAAGCTTGGTGTTCTCCAGATCAAGGTTTCCTCCAAGAGAAAATGATGAGACCCATAGCCATTCTGACATGGTGAGAGGATTGGTTCCTTCCATGGTCAGATGTAAGGGCTGAGCCATTCTGTCATGGTGAGAGGATTGGTTCCTTCCATGTCAGATATGAGTACTGAGATCCATAGCCATTCTGATGAGCAGGTCAGATATAAGGGCTGAGCCATTCTATCATGGTGAGAGGATTGGTTTCTTCCATGTCAGATATGAGTGCTGGCCATTCTTTCGAGTAGGATAGATGCAAGGGAAATTGCCATTCTAGGAATGGAGGCACCTAGTCAGTTACCAGGAACACTCAGTGTAGTACTGAGTAGCCATTCTGATGTGATAGAGGGATGTGTTCCCACTTGATCAGATATAAGGGCTGAACCATTCTGTCATGGCAAAAGGATTAAGTTCCTTCCATGTCAGATGTGAGTGTTGGCCATTCCGACGAGCAGGTTGGATGTAAGGGAAACTGCCATTCTCTAGGAGAATGGAGGTGCCTGGTCAGTTACCAGGTAGCTTAGTTGAGGAGGATTCGGGGCCATTCTGATATGACTGTAGGATTGGTTCCTACAAGATCAGATGTGAGTGTAAGCATTTCCATCATTGTGAGCAGGATGTGTTCCTGCCTGGATGGATGTAAGTGCAGAGCCATTCTTTGCATCATGTGTTGATCAGATATAAGTGCTGATCCATTCTTCGCATCATGTGTTGATTAGATGTAAGTGTTGTGCCATTCTTTGCATCAAGTGTTGATCAGATGTAAGTGCAGTATCTATCTTCGTATCATGTGTTGATCAGATGTAAGTGTTGGGCCTTTCTGATGAGTAGGTTAGATGTGAGTGTTGGGCGTGCCTTTCTGACGAGTAGGTCAGATGTAAGTGTTGGGCGTGCCTTTCTGACGAGTAGGTCAGATGTAAGTGCTAGGCGTGCCATTCTTCGTATCATTTGTTGATAAGATAGAAATGATGAGCCATTCTTTGCATCATGTGTTGATCAAATATAAGTGTTGGAAAATACCTACATGGAGGCTAGGCCTACAACCAACATGAAAAAGGGTTGGCTCTCTAGAACTTCTTGTGACGAGAAGAATCATGAGATAGTACCCTCGATGATCCAGATCGAGTGATGATCCAGATCTAGTGATGATGATCTAGCAGTGATGATCCATATCTAGTGATGATGATCTAGATCGAGTGCTGATCCATATCCAATGATGATGATCCAGATCTAGTGATGATCTAGATTCAGTGATGATGATCCAGATTGAGTGATGATCTATATCAAGACTCAGATGACTTGAAAATGAAGATGACTTACATATGAAGATGACTTTAAGATGAACATGAATTTGAAGATGACGATGACCCAGATGATTTAGAGAAGAAGACTTGTGCTGATAAATTATGTCAAGTGAATACCTTCCTAGTTAAGAGGGAGTGTTTATGTAATTGTAACTTCAGAATTTATTCACTTGTATTTCTTATCTATTGTAACCTGATGTTCATTCCAGGATGTATTGTAATGTATCTGAGTCATGTCATACCCCGATGTTTATTCTGGGAAGTTTCTATAATGAGAAAGTCATGTCAATTCATTGTGGGTAACCCCCCTATTGGTCAAGGGTTAAAGTCCCCACAGTTGTGGGGCCCTTGGGTTATTAGACTACACTAGTGAATTCGACCCTAGGTGCGTCATTGTAAGTCGAGGCAATAGTCCCCACCATTGTGTTACCCTCTGTTGCCACCTTTTCACACACATGGATCACATGGCAGAAATCTTCAAGCCACTCGGTGTGTCCTTGGGGGCAAGTCTCGAGTAAAGGCTATCACCTTGTTCTTGACTCCTCCGTTTAGGCTCAACTCCTAACGAAGCCAAGGGGGGTAGACCCTATTAAGTTACTAAGGATGATTTCTTAGTGTAATGATGTTGTACTGAATCAGTTATTTAGGAATTTGAATATTTTAACTATAAAAAATCAAGATGACATGATACACAGATGCACACGAAAGCACAAAGTCGATACACAATATATATATGAAGCAAAAAAGACCAGTGCCTTAAAAATGGAGTCAAAAGAGATCAGTGTGCTTGCATGTGATTGGAATAAATGTTTTGCGATTGCATCTTGGTATGTATTAAGTTAAAAATGAAGTATGAATTGATTAAATTAGGCTAAAGGGGGACTCCAAATATACCCGAGAGTACTTGGAGTATGTCCAAAACAAAGCCTATACAGCTACCCGCAAGGAATATGTGGGCTGAAATGGAGTCTCTGGGGTTGTGTTCATAATGCACCCATTAGGGTGTGATAGATATCGGCGCCCCAAGGTCACTTTTCAGTAGGTTCCCGCTTCCTTTTGGTATTTTTCCACTGTAAAGGTTTGATCGAGGTGTTGGATTTTCACCTGATGGTTTGTTGATTGGGGAAGGTGAGTCCTAATTATGCTAGTCACCCAAGTGCTTTTGATACAGCATGACTGATCGAATGAACCGCAGCCAAGTGCAGAGCATACACACTGGAGTCTTGTAAATTTTAATAAGTTTTAAAAGATGTGTTCTTGCTTAAAAGAAAAGCCTCCAAGAACCTCTTTTGATCCAAGTGGATATCAATTGGGGAATCGAGGAGGGGTTAATTTTAAAGCTGCTGATAAAAAAATGATAAAAAAAATAAAACAACTACACAAATATGGTTTTCTGATTAATCCTACCACAAATCTCTTTCCCCTTTCGGGTCACTCGGGAAATCGTGGGGTAAGTATTATGATTACTTTTGAAAGTAAGATATGGAATATGGAATTAAAAACAAGATCAAATATACTACCCTACAAATCATATCAATTCTAGTAAAAGGAAATAAGCAGAAAATGACGAAAATGGCACCGACGCGAATCCCCCCAGGGGGGATGGGGAATGGGATCGAAAGAGCCTATTCAAAGGATGATTTTATTACAGAGGTTACAAAATCAAAGCACTGATAAAACAGAGCTTTCTTGGTCCTTATACAGGCTGAAACCAAGATATTACAGTTTATGCAAAAAAATTACAAATGATGTGACAAAAGAGAGACCCCTGGGGGGATTTGAGCGCTCCAAAAGTCACTTTGGACAGGAGCTTATTTTATTCTCTGTAAGACCTGATAAATGAAATTTAGTGAATTATAATAACAAATTCCCCAAATCACTTTAAGAGTGCCTTTGGGTCAGCCTACTTTATCTCAAAAATTAATGAAATTAAACTAGCTAAACCGACGAAAAAGGAACCAAGGAAAGCAAGATTTCCTTGGGATCTTGGATTTTTTTTTGTGCAGCCAATTAAAAGCACTGATATTGCAGAATATTGAAATTATTGAACAGCAATTGAAACTACCTTAACAACAAGCTATGAAATTTTCAATAAACTACTTGCAAAACTAAGGCATTTTTAGCTAGATCTCTTGAATTTGAACTTTATGTGCACCATGAAAATAAGATCTAGAAATTTGAAGGGATATTGATAATTAGATATATATATGCTTTTATTTATGAGATAGATCATATTTAAGAAGAAACCTTAAAGTAACCAGTTTGAGGAAAGTTTAATAATTTTTAAAGGAGGAAGAGAGAGAAAGAGTGTTTGAAGCCTCGGAATGTTGGGATTTGGATTCTTCTTTGGTGGAAAACCAAGGGAATATGTAATTCATAATATGCTGAAGATGAGGAAGATTCAAACTAGCTCAACCTCTTCTACCAGCGAGATCATCTGGAACTTTAAAAATCCTTGCACAAATAGATGGTTAAAACATAAGTGCTGCCGAAAGAGATGATTGGAAAGCATGCAATTAAACTTAAAATACATACAAATCCAATAGATCTAGAACAAGCAGCAGTAAGAGCATAAATCAAACTAGAATAAACTCTTACCCTAATAAGAGGGAGCTCTCTCCTTCAAGGCCAACAATTAACCAGCAAAGCAATGATAAACAAAAGCAGATTATACCTCATAAGCATTTGACAATCAACATCCACACATGAAGAGCATTACACCATAGATCTTGCCTCCAAAGCTTCTTTATTCCAGAATGAAAAAACAATACAGTACAAGAGCAACAACACCTCAATCCCAGTTCTAACTAGCTTGGAAGAGGAGGTTGTGCCTTGATTTATACAATTTGCAGGCCATCTAGCCTAGGGGGGGCACAATTACTTATGGAATCAAGTGAAATCATCTGATGGATAGTTCATCAATGCAGAAATGAGGCTGAACTGAGCCTACTTGTCAACTGGGGGCCTGATCTGGCTGACACATCAACCCATCACTGACACATCGGCCCACAGAGCATCCAGAAGAGCCAAAATGTGTTGAAGAGAGAGGGAGGGCGCAATTCCCCATGAATACCACTATAGCTCAACTTTGGATCTGATTTGATCCCCTCCTTTAGTCAAGGATTTGTCAGATCTAGTCAATCTGCTCCAGATCTGATTGATTTCAGTCAAAACGGTTGAGAATCCATTGAGTTATTGATTTTGGATTTGCTCCATTATTCATCAATTTATTAATTAAAATAATCAATAATTTATTTTTGGGGCTTTTTGACCTGATTGATGGAAGATCACTCAAAACTTAGGAAAAAGTGGGTCCATGGGTTTACATGGTGCTCTTAGCTTTAAAATGAGCACCTACATGACTGAAATTGATTATTTGGCCCACTTTTATTACAGACTCAATTTTTCCAATTAAACTATTATAAAATAGCCTAAGTTTTGGAAAAATTAAAATTTAATAAAAAACACTGAAAAAACTAAAAAATTGAAAAATTGAAAAACACCTAGGGGGACCTAGACATGTTCATATGACTCAAAAATGATGTCTAGCATGCTTACACATTGACACATAGACTCTAATAACCTCAATAGGCACAAATTCCAATCCGACCACCCCAACTTTGGAGGTATGGAGTTAAAAAATCGGAAATTATCAGTCGTTTATTCAACAACCAATAATAACCAAGGGAAAAAACACCCTGGGCTGATCAGATTGACAAATGAAGTCTAAGAGACCGAGTCTTTTACAGACACTATCATGCTAGAATATTTATTACAATTCCCCCATGGGGTATGAACATGTGATATGATACAAAAATCACTTCCAGAAGTACTTCCAAAGGTCTCTTTGAAGTCCGAACAAGTTATCCTTGTCTAGTTCACCAGGCTCACTTGATAAAAACCACTAAGTACAACTTAGGTGGTAACATTCTGGCTCCGACTGTGGGACGTGTGCTCGATCTGGTCTTTAAGGCAAGGAGAGGATATGAGAATATCATAATCTCTAGTTTATATACCTTGTAAAAACATCCCAACTTGACAAGAAAAACCTCAGTAGCACAAGTTTTATAAAAAACCAAATGAACCATTAAGTTGATTTATTTAAACAACATAAATGTAGCTAAAAAGAAGCAAAGTTTTATTATAGCTAAAAATAGAAATGCAGAAAGTAAATGCTCTCTTTGAAGGAGCTTATTTTCCTACTCTAAGCATGATATAAAAAGGGTTAGGTGTAATCATAAATCCAATGTAACCACCAAATCATTTTATTGACATAAAAAAAAATTTCCTTGTCTTTGGTTACCAGCCAAAGTAAGGATACCTTATTCAGAAAATGCAAACCTGCGTGATGATTCAGGATGGGCGGGATGGATGGGAGATGATAGGCATGAATAATGTTATAAAAAAAATTCCCCAAGTTGTATGTGCTCATGCAGGATGCTTCTATCCATGACTGGATAGGACTGATATACCAATCAGAATGATGAGGCAGATTGACTACATCATCATACTGATCATTGGGACTTATCAAATGATAACTTGTTGCACAAGCCCCAAATAGCTCCAAATCATAAGGAACCTCTATATGTGAAAAAGATGGTTGAGACTGATATTCCACTGACTGCATTACATCTGACTTTTCACAATATTGTTTCTCAATGTCTTCATTTCTGATACCCTTGTGCGGCTCTACATGGTATGATTTTGAATGATCACATGAAAATTCTGAATGCTCCTCTTCCATACTAAGGTTTTCCTAGGCATTCAGATCTATGCTCCCCTCTATGGATGTATCGTAGATTGGACTTCCACAAATTTTTGAATAAACACTCCCATTGTTGGACATATCATGGATGGGATTCTTCATAAGATTTTCACAAGTTGGATTATCTATGAAATTCCAATAGTCATCACTCCCATCCATGTCATATGTGGGGGACTCTTCATCCATGGAATCATGCTCCTACCTATCCATGTCTTCCTTGTATTCATAACAATCTTCTTTAGATAAAATGTTACAAGGAAATAAACTTTCCAAACCTTCATCAACATGAGAAGAACAAGGTCTAGTGTCACCACACACTATAGTGATATTATCATAAGTTTCTTTATAGGCTTTTGTCATGATATCATGGAGAGGATCTTCAATATTATCTTCCATCAAGGAAAACTTTTGAACATGTTCAATGGGATCACTTGGTATGTGTTTCTCAGTGGATTTCTTTAGAGGGATTTCTGGAAAGGTATCAGCTTTGCAACATACTTGAGAATACACCAAATCTTCAATGTCTTCAGCTATGGTGACATGAGGAGAGTTTTCAACAATGTGTTCCATTATGGGCTCCTCCTGAAGCTCTTCAATATGATCATCTTGGATTTTTCCTTCCTCAGAATCTTGCTGTGTATTGGGAGATACCTCATTTTCTTTAAGAAGAAGCTTGATTGCTTCATTTCTTAAATAACCTCTAGGATTCATTTTTATGGGAGTATCATGGACTTCCTCTTTACTTAAATGTTCAAGAAGTGATTCCAAGTCTTCAATACTTTGTATCATGGAAAAAGGTCCATCATATGCTTCTGAGTGATACTCTGTTCTAGATAGGTAGAAGGCACAAATATTTTCAAGGAACCTTTTTAAACCATTCATACTCCCCCTACCATCATGCCACTGCTCTAAAAAAATCCAAAGGAAGTTTGGAAAAGAAGTTATGCATTTATTAGGAAGGCCTTGATAGAACCAATAACAAGCCTCACCCCCAAAAGTACTAGCAAACATTTGCATCATATCATCTTCATGGAAAATATTGAAGTGAACAATCAACTGAAGGAAAGATTTGACATGCCAGATGGTTGATTCACCATAATCTCCATAAAAAATTGGAAGCCAGTTATACACATCCGTCGAACCATCACAACAGTTAGGAAAACCTGGGATGTTTGAGAAATCAATAGGTGGAAACCTTGAGGCTAACTAGGCATCATATTTCTCCTTTAATTTATCCAAAATAGTATCCATTCGATATAATGATCAAACTTTGTACTGACAAGGTGGAGCTGTCATGTGATGAGCTTTAAAGGTTTTAACATGTCGCATGGGCTCATCTACACACAACAAAACTTCACAAGTTTATGAGAAAACAAGGTTTTATCCCTTCAATGTAGTCGCCATGTGAAACAAAAAAATAAGCATTTATAAATCTTTTCACAAATTTTTTTTTTGCTTTTCTTTGTACAAATAAAAACTGGAAAGAAAGTCAGTGGAGTCACCAGATGAAAATTAAAGATCTACTCTAAGCATTCATCAAACAAAGTAAAAACAAAAAGGAAGAAAACAAAAGTCGTACTTGGGAATAAAAAGATTTATCCCCGGCAACGGCGCCAAAAAGTGTTGCTGCCTTTTCACACACCTGGATCACGTGGTATAAATCTTCAAGCCACTCGGTGTGTTCCTTGGGGGCAAGTTTCGAGTCAAGGCTATCACCTTGTTCTTGATTCCTCCGTTTAGGCTCAACTCCTAATGAAGCCAAGGGGGGTAGACCCTATTAAGTTACTAAGGATGATTTCTTAGTGTAATGATGTTGTACTGAATCAGT
>LPNX010597761.1:0-35384 GCA_001517045.1 Pseudotsuga menziesii
CTTCTATTTTAAAATAAATACATTACCGACAGAAGGACATAAGTAATTATCTATACTTATCTAACAGATGTTACAGTTAAAGTATTTTAGTAACAGTCTGCATTATAGTAGAGAATGCAAATTTTCCAAGTTACTGTACACTCATTTTATTCAGCTAGGTTAAAGTATATTTTCATAACTGTTATTCTATTTTAAATCTGGTAAATGAATGCTATTTTATATACAGGTATTTAAATAGATACTATATAAAATTATACTTTATTATTAAATAAGTAATATAAAGAAATATTCAAAACTTATAACTAAATAAAGAACCCACATTAAATAATGGGTAAATAATACTTAAACAACATTCATAGTAATAGCAAGAAGAAGTAGTATTGTATTATAGTACTACAATGTAGTAATATATTATACGGTATAACAAATAACATTCAGGTAGTATATTAATATACTAATTAAGACTTAGTTTTTATACACAGATTATAGATAAATAAAGTATATTTATGAACTAATCTTTCAATGTGCTATGTAAACAAAATAAACATTATACATTGATAAAAATTAAAAGATTATTAAATGGTAGCATTATAATACCTAATAGAAAAATATAAAAACAATATTGTTTACAAACAGTAGATCAGGGTTAAACCCTAGATCTTTAATCCTTGCAAATAAATATTACTAAAAATATATATATAAGACTTTAATTCTTTACAGTCATATTATAAAACAAGATTTTAAGGCTGTTCTGAGCCTGAAGACTATTTAATTATTGTACAGATATAAAACAAGTAATAATGCATTACATAATCAAAGGTACAGAGTACAGAACGCTCGACAATCGAGCTTAAGCATATAAACCCAAGCAGTAACCCAACGAGACAAATGTCTCTTTATCTTAAAAATGTATTTAATAAAAAGAACTAGTAATATTCTTATTACAGTTGGGTTATTAAATAAAAACACAGTAAGCATGCTTTCACTTTTAAAGCTTTCCATTACTGCATTAACGATATACAAGAAGGAGAACTAGTTTCAAAATATAACAGAACTGAGGGTAAAAACCCTGCCTTTGACAAATAATCATAAGAACAAATGAACTCTATATTCATTTAATAACCCATAGCCATAAACAAAATATACATGCAGGCTTGTAACCTATACAAACTCTTTAACACAGTAATAACAGGAAGGCTTACAGCCTGTATTTTATTTTTATAAACCCTACTGTATTTAAAATTGAAACCTTACAATCACGGCCGTAGCCGGAGGACTCTTTTCAGAGCTAGGGTTATACCCATAACGTAATCATTAAAACAAACAGCTCAAAAACCACGAGGACATAATGGACGTAATAACAACCCAACGCCATCCTTAAAGGTGCAGATAAAGATGATAAGCCATGTAAGGACCAAGGCTTACCGTAGTCTTGGAGCCGTAACCTTGAATCCGGAGAAGGCATCGAAGTGTAGCAGGTTCACCTGCGAAGAGATTTATTTGCAGCCGAATGTTAGCATTTATTTAAAAGATAAATAACAACTTACAAAGTTTGCTGTGCAATGAAAATAACAAATTTAAGAGTTACCTTATCAGTTGGAAGCCCACGATGTGAAGCCGTGACTTGTTTCAGCGAGGAGGTTGCCATTCGATGGTTGAGCGACTGTTACTCTTTTTATCTTTCAACCTACAGCACAAAGGAGACCCCAGCTAAACCCTAACATCGCAGCCTTCTTCTTATTGTTCTTCACCGACCGGCTAACAAAAACAGCCATGTTATTTGAAAGGATAATCCACTGGAGGGTGCAAGAAAAGGGCTGGACTGTCACCACGGGGACTTCGGTTAGTGAACCTCTCACATAGCACGTGCGATCGTGGGATATTAAAGAATACCCTTAATTTCAAGAGATATTGACCCAAACTCTTTTTGTTGAAATCCCCTCCCAATACTTAAAACCTCCTCCCCAACCCTTTTTATACCTCAATCCTTACAAACCACCCTACCCACCCTCACCTTCAACCCCTCATCCCCCCAATACCTGCAATATATTGGTTCGTTTTTTGATAATTTAAAAACCCACAATATGAACTAACGTGATAGGATATTGGCCAACAAGTGAAGCCCCCGTGACTGTCACCAGTCGAGACAAGTAAACCTATGGCGGTTCCACAGAGGCAAATCAACCCGAGGTAAACACTCTAAATAACTCACAGTGTAGTATTTGAACTCGCGTGGAGCAAGAGCTGTGAAAGTAGCAGTGGCGGTCAACACATTACCAGCAGGGTTTCGAAATGTTGCAGAGCGGCCAAGAGGCCGAGGGTGCGATGGAAATGAAGAGTTAGGGTTCAGTCAACCCCTTATAGTGCCAACGAATGGCTATTATGCACCCACGTAACACTATTAATAATTGGCATAATATGGCTTTCGCTCCAAAGTCCACGACCGATATTTGTTGACAAACAAAATCATCGCTGGAATGATTTATAATAAGTCATAAACCTTGGTATATACCTACATCATATTGCCACAATGCATGATTAGTATAAAGTATATCCTTTTTGCATGCTACGCTTTGATTATACAAAGTCCAATGATTATAGTCATGTTTGTTCATAGGATTCATTCCATAGCATCATGCATATAATCATATCGGTTTATTTATATGATGAAAGAGTTATAGAATAAGAGATTATGGTAATGGTTTAGTTGTCTTAGTATATAATTTTAATGCCAACTAAATTGAATATCGAAAGAAAATGATAAACCTATCTACTCCTTGATGTATGTAATCATATACATTTTAATGGTGTTTCTATTAGGTTAGTTTTCATTCGATTTAGTTGTCGAAAATTTGGGGTTTTGACAGGGTCCATATTCATCTCCATTTACTACAATAACCATTATTGCTCCATATTCAAGCTTATATAATTTATTAGTTAATTTTTTAACTAACAATGACAATATGATAAGTAAAATAAAATGTTATTCTTGATCTTGCATTTATTTGTATTTATTCCAAGAGCTTGTATTTATTTTTGAGTTTGTATTTATTTATTGCTAGATCTTGGCCAATCATCATAGGATCGTGCACCCTCTGATTTCTCAAGAGTAATTGGGAGCTTCAATGATGTTGGAATGGCTACTATTTGTTTAAGAGGGTTGGATGATGCCACTCAATAAGAGTTTGGGAACCCAACCCCTGATCGGAAAATCAGAGATCATGTTAGTAACATAATCAAGTTGTACTTTGAACAACAATCAATGATTACACAAGCTCAAATCCTACATGGATTGATAAAACACAAAAAATTGAAATGTGCCACAAAGTTGTTGGGTTTTAAGGATGTTAAAAATAAAAATGCATGTGAGAATGTAACAAAAAATGTAACAACTGCACTATCTGCATTTGGAAAGTCAAGAAAAACTGATATCAGCGCTGCACATAGGGAAATTACAACTGCTATTGTGGCACAAAGCACCTCAAGAAATCAAATGGTCACAACAATGTCAAAACTGCTCCACGTTTCAAGAAAAACACTGCACAAATACACTAAATTTAGGGTAAAAATAGATGAAAACGGTGAAGTTGCTTGTTTGGATCTTATATGAAGAGAAACATATAAAGACAGGATGGAAGAGGGCATCAGAGAGAAGGTCATAGAGTATGAACAAATCCATAAAAATATGACTTTCATTCATAAAAATATTTGTATTTGTTTCACTACCATTGTTGAAGTGGTTCAAATCCAAGCTTCCAGCATGAACAAAGGAAACATTAAAATTGTGAAATAACAACAATTCGTTGCAAATTCATCCCTCTTACTCAAATATTCAACAATATTTATTAATCCTCATATCTTCAAAATTCAACAACATATTACATTAGCTTTTTCAAAAGAACATCATGCCTATTTTCCTATTTGCAATAGATTCCTTTTCATCTTATGTAGGCAAATTATAATTCTAGTTCGTTCAACCTTTTCAAGTTCATATCAACCTTTCCATATAACCAACATGCACATCTTCAACTCTTTTGGAATTCCACATCAACGTAAACAGTCAAAAGCCTCCATCCAACATGATCAACATTCGAAGTTGTAGCAATAAAAACAAAAGTACATTTCAAGATCTTTTCAGTTGAATTCCAACATCCTTCTCTCCACATCTCAAGCGATCCAGAATTCAACCATATTATCAACTGAGCCAGAATTCAGCCATATTGTTAAGTGAGCTAGAATTCAGCCCTATTCAGATTACCATAGACAATGAGGAGGTAAAGTTGGGTAAGTAGTTTTTATTTCTAGTTAGTCATCTAATTTGGCATTTTTCATGTACTAAAATCTTGAATATTTCCATATCTTCTATACTCTATTTTCATATTCGCTCCATAGTCTATCCAATTTCCTTTCTTCATTATGTCCATCCCATCATCAACTAGTTTCCTTTGGAATCGATAATTTTGAAGAATCCAAATGTAAACTAAACCTTTCATGACCTACATAACATGTTTGGCTGTTGGATTCAATAATAAACTATCATCCTAATCTTCCATGTTTTGCACATGAAGTATATCACCAAGAACACCAAAGAAATCATATCATGAAAGGGATTTAATACCATATATTATATCGAGACAAGTACTTCCTATGTATATTTGTTGCATGAGGACATGCAAGGATTTGAGTGTGGGGGAGATGTCAGGCATCGAAAATGACACATTTTATTATTCCATTTAGTTATGTTCACCGACTCTACCCCCTTCATCATAGTCCATTTCATCACCCATTAATTGTCCATTTCTATTCTATATGAGTTTTGATGTGGCATGCATACACTTAAATGGTTAATTTCCCATGTTATGATGATTACTTAGGATATAAATTGTGATTCCTAACTTATTTCTACAATTGTAGCAGGTTACTCATCATTTTAGCAGGGTGTTACTCAGACTTTCCAGTCCAGTAGTCATCTCTTTATTACAACAAGCCATCAGGCTATAGGAACTTGCCAATCCGGTAGTGCACCTATATTTTCAGTAATTAATAAGTTTGACCAATTTTTGCCTTCTCTCCATGACTTTGGGCATATGGATCTCATGGATTATGATATGAATAAACTCTCTAAACCATATTAAGAATGAATCCAATATTTTATGAAGGAATCCACATGTATTCAAGATTTATTTGTTATCAGATCAATTTATTTTGGACCTGATCTTATCCTCATGTAACCTCTTCCCCTTTGAAGTTCATGTATAAATATGAAAGCATATCATTGAGCTATCATGTTAGAGGTTAGAAGTTAAATGTTAGGGAGAGTTAAGGGTGCATCCATGGAGGTGGGATACACTTTTTGGCAACACATTTTCGGCAAAATGCAAAAAAACACACCCTCGATTGAGGGTTTAACAAGACCTCGATCGAGGTTTTGTTAAACCCTCGATCGAGGTTTCGGTAAACCCTCAATCGAGGTTTTAAAACCTCGATCGAGGGTTTAACAAAACCTTGATCAAGGTTTCTGTTTTAAAAAATATATAAAAAGGGTCGTAAGCACCCGCAACCGCGGCCATATCTCATTTCCAAACAAACGTCCCTTGATCGAGCAGACATCTCGACTAAGCATCCGATTCCCCGAACACCTCGACCGTGCAACTAGGGGCCCGAAAACCTCGACCGAGCTACCACGCAAGCCACGCCCCATTTCACGACGATGTCGGAGGAGAGAGGTAACCCCAATCCTTGTTTTTTGAAATTGAAATGGAATTTGAGTTTTTTTTTTTTAATTTTAAAATGTTAGGTTAAAATAGAAAAAAATCATTGTTACAGATGTTTTTAGGTTTGTTTTTTTTCCGTAGTATGTTTGCAATGTGTGTCGACAAGCAGAAATGTTGCCGATAGCGTTTAAAATATGAAATTTGTTTTTATTTAATATTTTTTTTTTTGTTTTATATATATTTTTTCAACCTATACCATTTATGCTGCCGATTTAATTTTTAAATGTGTGCCTGGCAAGCAAAAATCCTGCCCGAATTTTTTCAATCCTCTGAGAATACACAGAGGATTGAAAAAATTCAAATTTGTTAAATTTAAAATTAAAATTTATTGTATGTGTAAATATTTCTATCAACCGACAGTCGTTTATGCTGTTGGTTTAATTTTGAAATGTGTGTTAGGCAAGCAGAAATGCTGCCCAATTTTTTTCAATCCTTCGATAATACATGGAGGATTGAAAAAAAATCAAAACCCTAGACGCAAGACAATCATGAACCTTAAACCGACGTAGGCATTTATCTAAACAACCCATATATTTTTCTTTAAATATTTTGATCATATATATATATATATATATATATATATATATATATATATATATAAACTATTAACTATTTAATTAAAATAAATTATAATTGTAATTGTAATTAAAATATTATATTAATTCATATTTATATTTCTTATAAATATTTTTTTCATAAGAAAATATGATATGTATGTTTTGAATTATTAGTTGACATATTTTGATTTTAGTTTATTGAAAAGTGTACTTATGTATTTTAGATTTTTTTTAAGCTCACACAAAAGTACGATGAAAATGTGGATCTTCTTTTTTCTGTTTTTTCAAGGAAAAACATATTAATAAATAAGTGTGTAAATTTCAAAAAAAAAAATCAAATTAAAAAATTAATAGAAATTGATGATTTAATATTTTTTAAAGAATATTAAATTAAAAAATTAATAAAAATCCACAATTTAAGATAAAATTATATTTTTGATATATATATATATATTCAACATTTTGAAAATTATAAATTATAGATTTAGAATATTTAAAAATAATAGTAAAATATATAAATTTATACATTAAATTATCGAAAACTAGAATTATAATTTAATTTTTTAAAAATGGATGAAAGAATTTACATAATTATAATTTTAAAAATTAGATTAAAATTATATTTTTTTTTAAATGTTTATAAAAGAGTTATTGAAATATATAAATTTAAATTTTAAATTTTAGAAAATTAAATTAATAGTTTAAAGATTTAAAAAAAATGAAACTATTAATAAAATATAGAAGTTTTGATTTGAAGAAGTGAAACTATATCTTTTTGTTTTAAGGAAAATCAAATCTAAGTATTGTGGTTTTTCTTATATTTCAACAAGAAAAATAAAAATAAATAAAACATGAAACTTGTTATTCAAGTGTGAATCAAAGTTACCTAGGACAATATCATAGAATCATGATAGCCTCTTGTAACAAACATACATCCCACCAACAACAATCCAGAAGCAACCAACATTCCCTATGTAGACCAAAACAAGACTAAAGCACATGGCATGACTGACTTAAACCTAGTGGAAAAAAATTGACATGTTGAACATATTGTTGTATCTTTTCAGAATACCCTTGATGGAATGGTTGACTTGTACCTAGTGGAAAAAAATGATATCGGCATAAATTATGTGTATAGGTAAAGTTTAAAAAAAATTGAAATGAAAAGTTAGATACTGTAACTAGATTGGGATGAAAAGTTAAAGCTTCGAACTAAGCGAAAACCATGAGTCCTGAGAACAATTTTGCATTCACAAACATGACATGAATGATCAAGCTCAACTATCTTTGAAAAAAATATTTGCATGTGTCATTTCCTTATTGATTGTGCTCACACTCATGATCCTTTTCCCATTATTAATGTGCACCATGTGATGATATATTAATCCTCTCAAATCTACATCTTTACTATTGACATATTTATCATTTATCTTATATTTATCATTTATCTTATCTTTACTATTAACATATTTATCATTTATGTTATCTTTACTATTGACATATTTATCATTTATCTTATCATTTATCATTTATAATTTACTATGCCTTATTTCATGCAGATGCATCGCTACAGCGGGGTTCTTCGGTTTTCCGAAGGCAGAGCACTGGCAGATCTGTCACCATTCCTCTCCCTGGAGGTCGACAGAGGACTCGTAAGTATACAATTGTGTATGATGTACTCTTTGTTGTTAGTTACATCACATTAAATTGTTTCACATGTGTATATTTAATCATCAACTTATATGTCTCTATTTTCACAAGTTAGCCTAGGCGTTCTATGCCGACACACGCTCCTGTTGGGGAGATGAGAGACAAGCAGTTGCTCTATGCATGTGAGTGGCGAGGATCAAGATACTTTTGGTGCCGGTGGGGAGGTTCCCCACAAGACATGTACATTAAATGCATATATATATTTCTTTTAGTTATCAATACCTTTCATTTATATTGATTTCAAATTCACCTACAATTGATGTATATATTTTGACTGACATTTATGTTTTCATCTAATTTTCAGGTATTGCACAACAAGGCATTGACCCTCCTGAGGAAGCACCATGGGAGGATGAGATCACATGTGTCACGCTGCAAGACATTACCAGTCAGCGTGAGCATTTGTGGGATAACGTCCTCTCCATTCCAGAGGACTCTCCTGCATCACGTTTGATGTGGATGATGTTAGAGGCAATAGACAATCTACTGAAGGTCTTCAAGTCCATCGGACCATTGATTTCTCTCTGGGTCTCTGCATGTCAGAGAAGAAGGGCTACAGTGAAGGGTCATGATAAATAGGCCATAGTGATAGATGCAATAGCTGGCCATGATGTGAAGGGATCATTATTTGATATCCTTCCTGACCGCGCCCCTGGTCAACTGCTTCGACTCAAGGATTTTAAGCTAGAGGATGCAACGCCTTATGTATATGACAGGTTCAGTGGAGTGTGGGGCATGTTTCCCCACCATTACCAGGTCCCACTATACTTTTCAAAACATATCTATGCAGATTTTGTCCTGGATATGCACCCAGATTACACTAGCACACCCTCGAGCTTCTATGGTGTTGGTGGGGGACGCATTCATGCACGTCTTGGGGATAGAAGGGACCCTGGAGCTTAGCTAGAACCAAAGCCTTTAGTAAGTCACCCTGGCAGGACCATTCTTAGGACAGATGATGTAGCTGAGTCATCTTAGCCAGTGGCTGAGGAGCGTAGTGCATTGGCAGAGGCAACACGCATGGAAATGCATGGTACCATGATGGTTGTGCAATCAGAGAGATGCAAAGCACCCACTACACCTGCATATCCTGAGTTACAGTGGGTGGTTGATGATTTTCTCAACATTCTTGATCATGACACGGTGCTGCAGTATGCTATCATGGCCCACGATGCATATTTTGGACTGCATCATAAATGCAGGCCTCAACCGATGGGACAGGTATATCTTTATTGTCATCATTTGATTGTCATGATTGTAATGTATCCTCAAATGAATCATTTTTTTAACTAATACTTTTCTTTGTGTTAGACTTCCATGTAGGTGCTCGATTTCATGGAGGTCATGTTTGGCAGTGATGCATCTGGTTGAGGTCCCGTTGCAATTTCGTCCGCCCATGTCAATGAGGTATGTGTTAACTGTCATCCTAAATTTGAATTTCTAAATTCAAGTCAATTTTTGAACACGTAATATTTTGGTTTGTTCTAACTTTCCTCATTTATCTTGTTCATATTGTACAAGATAGAGGCAAGGGAGTTGCACATGATTCTACACAGCCTCGCTCGAGTCCTACTCATGACATGCCAATCGACGAGGTACTAGTTATTTATGTTCAAATTGTTTGCATATTTATGTTCAGATTCTGATTTACATGTTCAAATTGTAATTCTCAAGTTCAAATTGTAATTCATTAATATAACTATTTTCATGTCATGAAAACAGACACAGACACAGGCAACTGTAGATGAGGGCGTTGAAGTCGTCGTGATGTTTATGAATGAGTGGGCTACCACTCATCGGCTGGGTCTTGATGAAGGCTCATCTCCACAGATACCCAGCTTCCCAAACCTGACACTCAACTCTAGCGAGGTGATTTCATAGATATGTTTTTCACAGATATATATTTAATTTTTTCTCACATTCTACATGTAATTTAAATATTTGGTATGTAACTGACTTGCATAGTTCACAGTTTTAAATTCTATAGTTCTTAGACCTAGGAAAATTTCTTTTTGATGTGCATGAGCAAGGCCAGGGGCATAGTGAAGCTGGAGGTAGTGTCCATGATGGTCAATCTCTTGATCAATGGCGTAGGAGTGATTTGTAGACTATTATTTGTGGACGTTGTTATTTTGGACTTTATTATTTTGTAGAATGTTATTTGTGGACGTTATTATTTTGGAATTTATTGTTTTGTACTTTATGATTATCGATATATATATATATGGAATTTTTTTTGAACATGATGGTGTGTTAAATGTTTTAATTATTTGCAGTTATAGTTTAAAGTTATTTATGTTTTACAATCGTAATTTTATTTAACAATCATTAATGTTTTACAATCTTACAAAATTGTACAAGTTTCCAATTTAATAAATTACAAGTCTACAAAATTTACAATGCTTACAAAGTTTACAAGTTTACATGTTTGCAAAATTGTCAATCGAATGCAACTTACAATTTTTAACATAACTTACAATTATAATGTTACAAAATTTACAACTTTACAATGTAAGATCTACTAGGTGCAAATTACAACTAAAATGTAAAATTTGATTTCATATTTCAGAAGAATTTTTGATTTGCTACATTTCAAAAGCATGTCAATTAGGCAATGTATCAAAAGTGGCACATAACTTTCATTCATCCATCCAATGGGTTATAGGAATGCACGTCTCCATAATACGATCATGGTCAGCTACTAACATATTCCATCTCTTTGGTTCACCCCTCTTCACCTTGATTTCAATGAGATGTATCCGAGCTGCCACCACCAAATGACTGTATTGACAAGATATATATTTAGGCATGAAATCTATGTAAATAATATAGTCACCTTGTCTTCTCACTTTTTCAAAAAAGCGGCCCATCACAACTAGGTCACCAACTTGGTACGTGAACTCTCCATCGACATAGGGCCGCACCAACCTACTTTTTATTTGTGTACACCGCATCAAAAAGTATGCCACATGCTCGTCATTTCCCGATGGTGCAATTACAATAAATACATCACCTGCATCAAGATTTTCAAATATTAAACAAATCTTAAATATATATATGCATGTAGACAAGACTAGAGTTTTAAACATTCAATCAACTATCATGTACCTTGGTTAACCAAATCAGAAACCCGATCGTGATCTAGTGAAGCCACTTCCTCGTCAGTGTGCATCTCTTGCCATGTCGAAATTGGATGTGGCCCCTTTGGATTAATAGGGATATATTTCCATTGTTTGACATATGCATAGTTCACACAATGATCAGCCCCCAATCCAATGGCGTCAATGCAGAACTCACAGAAACACGCATACTTCCTCGTTTCAATGGAAAATATGTCGACCATGTCTTTACTACGAGCTAAATGTAGTTCTCTCGTACCAAGTATGGTCTCGCAATACCATGGCATGGATATATTCACATCGCCAAGGGAAACATAAAAAAAAACCTGCATCGAATAAAAAACATCACATTTATATATATAATAATACAAACACATTTATTAAATTCCAATTAAGTGGTTGTTCCTACCTACGCACCATCCTTGCTTGTTCATGACCTTGGTGACCCAAATTTTGTGTGCACCAATCAACTACTTCTGCTTAGCACTTGAGTCGAGATGCACTATGACTCATTTGGTACCTCCGAAGGGATCGTTTCACACACACACTTGCACCATCATGTTCACCCTTTCTGTGCCCTGTTTCAAAAAAGCTCCAGGTGTGTCGAATACCTGTCTCTTTGTGAAGATGACTCAACCAATAAAATGAGTGTGTTGATTTTCCCCGCACACCCATCTGACCAAATCCAGTGTTCTGTAAATGAAACCCCATTATTTTTCAATGAATCATAAATCAACCCAAAGTAGTGTTTAACAAACAATGTGTCATGCTCACGATCATCACTGACATAAAAATGGTATTCCTTGATCACATCGCATGACTGAGGAGTGCTATCCCTATCATCAATTCTCACCTGAGCATGTCTATACAATACATGTGGGAAGATGGACACCTGGTCGGAGTGATAATACTCACTTTTTAACTCTCTTTGAGGAGAAAATGTGTAATTCTCAGCAAAGTCTACCACTGATAGGATTGTTCTTGGCTCAAAAACCTCACGAGAAAGCTTAAATTCTAAACCTTGCCACCTATACCTATGGGAGTGTTTAATGTATTTGTAAATATGACTTTGAAACTTGCCCATGAAGTCTGAAATAGGAATATCATCCTCAATAAAGTCGATCCTCTTAGATGGAACATGTGAAGAAGATGATGGATTCATGGAGACATACTCATATCTCTTCCACTTAACTGTAATATCTCACAATCCATGGTGTGTTGGATCAATAGGAAACTTCCTACGGAACAATGCCAAATCACCACATTCATGGCATCTTCTCCCACCTACACACCTTTTAATGAAAAACACATTTTCAGGATTCCTATTGCATAGTATCATAGAAATAAAATCCTGCACTGTGTGAGGAGCTGGTTCACCATCCCAACGATTTTTGCAAAAATTCACAAATGTGTCATAGTATAACAGGAATTCAACATGGTATCAACAACAACAAGTGTCCTGAATCGTATTGGGCCTAATATACCACAGTTTGAACTTATTGAACATGGTAAATGAGATCTGGACACCAGGATTTGATTCTTTGAATTCCTCGAACAAAGAAACTCATGTCATCTCCATAGCATGCTTGCAATGCTCGTTATAAATGCATCTGCTAGAATGTTGTCGCAGGACATGTTTTCGATCTAGCATAGCACGAGAATGGTTTTCCCAATACTATATCACCTTCTCTATGATGCCCTCTTCCATCCTATCTTTATATGCTTCTCTGCATATAAGAACCCAGCAAGAAGCTTCATCGTTTTCATCTATCTTTACCCTAAATTTAGTGTATTTGTGCAGTGTTTTTCTTGAAACGTGGAGCAGCTTTGACATTGTTGCAACCATTCAATTTCTTGAGGTGCTTCGTGCCACAACAGAAGTTGTAATTTCCCTACGTGCAGTGCTAATATCAGTTTTTCTTGACTTTCCAAATGCATATAGTGCAGTTGTTATATTTTCTGTTATATTCTCACATGCATTTTTATTTTTAACATCCTTAAAACCCAACAACTTTGTGTTACATTTCAATTTTTGTGTTTTATCAATCCATGTAGGATTTGATCTTGTGTAATCACTAATTGTTGTTCAAAATACAACTTGATTATGTTACTAACATGCTCTCTGATTGTCCGATCAGGGATCGAGTTCCCAAACTCTTCTTGAGTGCCACTAGTGGAAAATGAGAGATTAGTGACCAGGAGACCAAAATATTTGGTCACCAAAGTTTTTTTCAAGGGATAAATTACCAAAATTGATCAAATTAAGTGAGATAACTAAAAAATACCAAGATAAATGACCACTTTTGGTCACATGATAAAAACTAAACTAAAAAGACCAAGATAAATGACCAAATTTGGTCATGTGATATCTAGACTAAAAATGACTGCGTAACAATTGGTCATTTATTTGGTAATTTTTAGTTATGTCACTTCGGCAATGGAAAATTACAATTTTGACAATGAATTTGTACAATTTACTAAATTCTAACACTGTAGATCGATTCAGGGGTCTTTGAATCTATCTGCAGTGTTAGAATTTAGTAAATTATAGACCCCCTCATGTGTCATAGCCCCGCATTAATGCAGGAATCAGATTTGCACCGCTAGGAAGTACAGAGTGGTACTCATTATGTCAACTTTCATCATCACTTTGAGCATTAAATATTAAATATGTGTTACAAATACAAATGTCGAAACTGTGTTGTACATTATTTTACATATTGTTTACTTTATTAGGCAAGGAAGACATTTTAACGTTAAGTGAATCTCCAAGGTTAATGGCCCTATCAATGGAATGAATTAGTTGTTGTCACAAATTTTACATTTTCTAGGTTGAAACATATGAGATGACCTTTGAAATTAAAATTTATCTGAGATAAGATGAAAACAATTTCATTCGAGGGAGCATTTTGTTCTTTGTTTTTGGTAAATTTTCTTTATAAATTGGGTAAAAAAATTTAATGGATTTATGGGTGCAAGTTTTAAACGTTGAAATTGTAGAAGGGAGGTGTTTCAATGAAAATGGATCTCCAAGTTTTTTTGTAATTTTAATTTTATGAAATTGTAAAATTTAATTATTTAAATTGCAATTTTCCATATTTTATTTCAGATGAAAAAATACACTATCAAATTTTTTGATATTAATGAAAGAGTACCCTTTCCTTTTCTTTTTTTCCCCCAAACCATGTAATATCTTTTCTTTTGATCTATATTTATATATTCCATATTAACTCCACTTCCCCCAAATTTTCATTATGTTTTTTTCCTTGAGGCTTGGGAAACCCATTCACTATCCCTTGCCCAACATCCTAAAATAGGAGGAGGAGGTATATGGCCACTTAGGTGGGAAATTAAGTTGAAGGAAATACAAAGCTCTCAAATTACTTAGATATTCGATTAATTACCCATTTGATATCGCTCACCACCTAAAATATTATTTCATTGGTTCATCAGTTCCTCACATTTTATCCCTTCGACTTCTCCGTCCTCCTTCTCTAAAACAAAGACACAACAAGCACCCAGAAGAAGAAATAAACTGCATTGGATGGAAAAGTGGGTGTCATATTGGTAGAGATAGAGACAGGGCCGGGTTATGCAGAAGCAATCAAGATAAATAATTCTATAGCTGCATTGATTAGGCCACAACATTACACAATTTCGCAAGCAGAAAATATGGTTTCGATGTTTTGGGTTTTCAAAAATAGGGGTTCCTAAGTCGAGCATACACCATTTATACGTAGGTATTATTATTAGGGAATCATCCATTTCTATGTAGTGATTCGATGCAGCGATTCGAGGTATATGTTTATCTTCCCTACAATTTTTTTGTTATTTTTTTCCATGTGCGTAACTCAGGATTTGAGTTCCTATGTGTGGATTTATGTCCCATAAATCCCTGGTAGGGATCCTATGGTAAAAGAAGCTAGTCATGGTGTCCAAAAATCCCTATCCTCGATGACCACCAACAACTTTATCTTCCTAATGATTCTAGCAATGATGCTATGATGACCGAGATGACTGGCATTAACAATACCAATGCGTCATCTTCGTAAAATTATTTAACCCATGGGGTTAACTTAACCAGTTGATGCATATTTTTCTGGGAATTGGTTAGTTCCACGCTGGTAGGTTCCCAGTTCCCATTCCTCTCGTTGAGGAACACTAGTCTATGATGACAATTTACTATGGATGCCATCTGCCAATGTGGGGAATCATCCTTTGGGTTTCCCTACAAGGATTTCCTTGGGAAAAATAAATAAAGAGAAATATTTTTCCTCATACTCCCCTAGAACCTAAAACAAGATGCCATTTGGTGAAGAATATATTACTTTAAACAATTCTAGATTCTCAAAATTGAAAGACAAAAAATAAAAAGTAAAGAGAATACCTAGCTAAGCTCCTCAACCAATGAACTTATTGTCAAAAGATATTTATGCCAGTGCTATTCAAATTACAGATTTCTTTTCATTGTGCTTTTCCAGCTTTAGTTTTGTTGTTAGTTGATCATCTTGAAAACACAATGTTTTTGTTCTTATGTTGTGCTCTACAGGCTTCATCTAGCAGGACCATATTAAGTCTCACAACTTTGTTAAACTTCTCCTACTTTGTAATTTGTAGGAATACGCGTTTATGAATACACTTGTTATTACTTTTTCAAAATGATCTTTACCTCAACTCATTTCAAATTTTAGGTTGGCTCAAAAGGATGGTTGGTGGACATCAACTATAATCAGGCTTCTCTGTTGATGCTCTCTTCTATGAATTTGCCAGATGGCATTCAGGTAAAGAAATTTTTCATGCAGATAAATGGTCATACAATTCTATGTTATCTCCAGTGGGTAGGCTTATCTGTAGGATATCTAGAACAAGCTTCCAACTGTACTGCACAAAGCAGAGATAATAATAGAAATGGTAAAGAATGACTTCTTTTAGATATCTCTATGATAGTAAATTAAGTTGCAAATTTTAACTTTTTCTTGTAGCAGAGTGTCAAAATGAATTTAGACTGTATAGAGTCATGGATGAGACTCATTGGAGGCACTGGGGACAAGTAAGATGGTTTGGGCTGTATATAACTTCATATCATGACATTTGTTGCTTCTTTTAAGAAACTAATTCATTTGAGAGGATTAGAATGTATATTAAGTTGGAATTTCCAAATCATGAAACTAAGCACAATTATATTGCAACATAATATAAAAAAATAGCTTTAATGCTTAAGTAGGGCAATAGTCTTTCATAAGAAGGAAGAAACAAACAGTCTGTTGAAGATGAGTGACTAGTTTTGAAATTCATGTTCTAGTATTCCCAGAAGTGTACGAAAATTGTGCTTGCCCAAATTTTCATTTAGTGCAAGTGACAATGGTTGTGTTACGTAGTTGCAATACTAGAGAAAACTGCATGCCTAAGATAGTGGTGCAATGCATACTTGCTATGTAGGGAAAGTAATGACCACGAGACAATTTTATGTTGCCTGCTTTCCATGCTAGAGAGAGTCATAAGCTTGATATGTGTGTTTGCAAACCTGTGGTTTTGAATCATGGTATATTAGTTGAAAATTGGCTGCGTTGGCTTGGGAAGTGGACATGCATATATGGTTAGGAGTATAAGTGTATGCTTCAATGACAGCCTACTTTTTTTTTAGACTAGCTTCCTCTTATCATGATGAGGCTAATGTGCTTAGAATTAGCATTATCGGGGAACTATTAGCACCATTCAATCTGTTGCCTTTGATTGAGCAATGGCAAGTGGAGTGTATATATTCTTCCAAAATTGCCCAGAACTTCGTTTAATTTGACATCGATCTGCACTTTCTATGAACAAATCCCAACTGAAGCTAACTACACACTTCTCAACGCTGCATATTGCTAAGATTCACAAATCTAGGTTGTACAATGTTTTAAACTCGAACTTGGCTTGGATTGAACCAGTTTGAATTCGCTGACTTGGTTTACTAAAAAATACATAAAATATTAAAATTTTGCATCCACAGACAAGTGTCAGGAAGAAAGAAAATTGAATGATGACATTGTAGCTGCCATTATTGAGTAACCATTTCATAATGTTTCAAAACTTGATTAGGGCATAAATCAATCATAATACCGATATTAGAGTTCGAATCAAGTATCAATTATTTTTCAATACTTTCTTTAGAATCAAGTGAATTTAACCTCTTTTAATCTACTATTTTATCTTTCCTCCCAAATAAGACTATTGTGGTTATGAAGCTTAAACTTTTTGAACTCCATTTTATATCGTGCTTTATTTTTGTCCATTCTAAGAATCCAAACCTCTAAAGAGAGGAAAACATGTTATTGAGGATTTTGAAACTATCAATCATTTTTCAATCCTTTTGTTAGAATAAACAGAATTTAACCTCTTGGTCTACTGTATTATCTTTTCTCCCAAATAAGACTATTGTGACTGGTCACCAAGCTTGAGGTGTTTGAACTCCATTTTAATATTGTGCTTTATTTTTTTCCATTCCAAGAACCCAAACCTTTGTTCCTTTGGGTTTCCCTACAAGGCTTTCCTTGGGAAAAATAAATTAAGAGAAATATTTATCCTCATACTCCCCTAGAACCTAAAACAGGATGCCATTTGGTGAAGAATCTATTACTTTGCACAATTATGGATGCTCACCATTGAAGGACAAAAAATAAAAAGTGAATACCCATACCTAACTAAGCTCCTCAACCAATGCACTTATTGTGAGAAGATATTTATGCCACTGATATTCAAATTATAGTTTTCTTTTCACTATGTTTTTCCATCTTTAGTTGGTTGTTAGTTGATCATCTTGAAAACACATTGTTTTTGTTCTTATCTTGTGTTGTACAAGCTTCATCTAGCAGGACCATATCAAGTCTCGCAACTTTGTTAACATGATCCTACTTTGTAATTTGTAGCAATACACGTTTATGAATATGCTTGTTATTAATTTTTCAAAATGATCCTTACGTCAGTTCATTTCAAATTTCAGGTTGGTTCAAAATGATGGCTAGTGGACATCAACTATAATCAGGCTGCTCTGTTGATGCTCTCTTCTATGAATTTTCCAGATGGAATTCAGGTAAAGAAATTTTGCATGCAGATAAATGGTCATATAATTCTATGTTATCTCCAGTGGGTAGGCTTATCTGTAGGATATCTAGAACAAGTTTCCAACTGTACTGCAGAAACTAGAGATAATAATAGAAATGGTAAAAATGACATCTTTTAGATATATCTATGATAGAAAATTAAGTCAAGCAAATTTTAACTTTTTCTTGTAGCAAAGTGTCAAAAGAAATTTAGAATGTATAGATTCATGGATGAGACTCATTGGAGGCACTGGAGACAAGTAAGATGGTATGGGCTCTGTATAACTTCATATCATGACATTTGTTTCTTCTTTTAATAAACTACTTCATTTGAGAGGATTAGAATATCAATTAAGTTGAACTTTCCAAATCATGAAACTAAGCACAATTATATTGCAACATAATATAAAAAAAATAGCTTTAATGCTTAAACAGGGCAATGTTCTTTCATAAGAAGGAAGAAACAAACAGTCCGTTGAAGATGACTAACTAGTTTCGAAAGTCATGTTGTAGTTTTCCCAGAAGTGTACAAAGATTGTGCTTGCCAAAATTTTCATTTAGTGCAAGTGATAATGGTTGTGTTGTGTAGTTGCAATACTGGAGAAAACTGCATGCCTAAGATAGTGGTGCAATGCATACTTGCTATGTAGGGAAAGTAATGACCACGAGACAATTTTATGTTGCCTTGTTTCCATTCGAGAGAGAGTCATAAGCTTGATATGTGTGTTTTCAAACCTATGGTTTTGAATCACAGTATATTAGTTGACAATTGGTTGTGTTGTCTTGGGAAGTGGACATGCACATATGGTCAGGAGTATAAGTGTATGCTTCAATGATAGCCTTCTTTTTTTCAAACTAGCTTCCTCTTATCATGATGAGACTAATGTGCTCAGAATTAGCATTATGGGGGAACTATTAGCACCATTCAATCTGTTTCCTTTGCTTGAGCAGTGGAAAGTGGAGTGTATATATTCTTCCAAAATTTCCTAGGACTTCGTTGAATTTGACATGGATCTGCACTTGCTATGAAAAAATCCTAACTGAATCTAACTACACACTTATCAACCCTGCATTTTTCTAAGATTCACAAATTTGGGTTGTATAATGTTTTAAAACCTGGACTTGGCTTGTATTGAACCACTTTGAATTTTCTGACTTGGTTTACTAAAAAACACAGAAAATATTAAAATTTTGCATCCACAGACAAGTGTCAGGAAGAAAGACAATTGAATGATGCCATTGTAGCTACCATTATTGAGTAACCATTTCATAATGTTTCAAAACTTCATTAGGGCATGAATCAATCATAATAGCAATATTACAGTTTGAATCAAGGATCAAGCATTTTTCAATACTTTATTCAGTATCAAGTGAATTTAACCTCTTTTAATCTACTGTTTTATCTTTCCTCCCAAATAAGACTATTGTGGTTATGAATCTTAAACTTTTTGAACTCCATTTTATATTGTGCTTTATTTTTTTCCATTCCAAGAATCCAAACCTCTAAAGAGAGGACAACATGTTATTGATGTTTTTGAAACTATCAATCATTTTTCAATCTTTTTGTTAGAATCAACTGAGTTTAACCTCTTGGTCTAATGTATTATCTTTTCTCCCAAATAAGACTATTGTGATTGGTCACTAAGCTTGAGGTGTTTGAACTCCATTTTAATATTGTGCTTTATTTTTGTCCATTCCAAGAACCCAAACCTCTGTTCCTTTGGGTTTCCCTCCAAGGATTTCCATGGGAAAAATAAATAAAGAGAAATATTTATCCTCATACTCCCCTAGAACCTAAAATAGGATGCCATTTGGTGAATAATCTATTACTTTGCACAATTCTGGATGCTTGCCATTGAAGGACAAAAAATAAAAAGTAAAGAGAATACCTAGCTAAGCTTCTCAACCAATGCACTTATTTTCAAAAGATATTTATGCCAGTGCTATTCAAATTACAATTTTATTTTCACTGTGCTTTTCCAACTTTAGTTTGTTGTTAGTTGATCATCTTGAAAAAACACTATTTTTGTTCTTATGTTGTGCTCTGCAGGATTCATCTAACAGGACCATATTAAGTCTCACAACTTTGTTAAACTGCTCCTACTTTGTAATTTGTAGCAATACAGGTTTATGAATATGCTTGTTATTACTTTTTCAAAACGATCCTTACCTCAGTTCATTTCAAATTTTAGGTTGGTTCAAAATGATGGCTAGTGGACATCAACTATAATCAGGTTGCTCTGTTGATGTTCTCTGCTATGAATTTTCCAGATGGAATTTAGGTAAAGAAATTTTGTATGCAGATAAATGGTCATACAATTCTATGTTATCTCCAGTGTGTAGGATTATTTGTAGGATATCTAGAACAAGCTTCCAACTGTACTGCAGAAACTAGAGATAATAATAAAAATTGTAAAGAATGACATCTTTTAGATATCTCTATGATAGCAAATTAAGTTTCAAATTTTAAATTTTTCTTGTTGCAGAGTTTCAAAAGCAATTTAGACTGTATCGAGTCATGGATGAGACTCATTGGAGGCACTGGGGACAAGTAAGACGGTCTGGGCTCTGTATAACTTCATATCATGACATTTGTTACTTCTTTTAAGAAACTAATTCATTTGAGAGGATTCAAATGTCTATTAAGTTGAACTTTCCAAATCATGAAACTAAGCACAACTATATTGCAACATAATATAAAAAAAATAACTTTAATGCTTAAGCAGGGCAATGGTCTTTCATAAGAAGGAAGAAACAAACAGTCTGTTGAAGATGAGTAACTAGTTTCGAAAGTCATGTTGTAATGTTCCCAGAAGTGTACAAAGATTGTGCTTGCCCAGATTTTCATTTTGTGCAAGTGACAATGGTTGTGTTACGTAGTTGCAATACTAGAGAAAACTGCATGCCTAAGATAGTGGTGCAATGCATACTTTCTATGTAGGGAAAGTAATGACCACGAGACAATTTTATGTTTCCTTATTTCCATGCCAGAGAGAGTCATAATCTTGATATGTGTGTTTTGAAACCTATGGTTTTGAATCACAGTATATTAGTTGACAATTGGTTGTACTAGCTTGGGAAGTGGACATGCACATATGGTTAGGAGTATAAGTGTCTGCTTCAATGACAACCTTCTTTATTGTGATTTATTTTTGTCCATTCCAAGAACCCAAAACTTTGTTCCTTTGGCTTTCCCTCCAAGGATTTCCTTGGGAAAAATAAATAAAGAGAAATATTTATCCTCATACTCCCCTAGAACCTAAAACAGGATGCCATTTGGTGAAGAATCTATTACTTTGCACAATTATGGATGCTTGCCATTGAAGGACAAAAAATAAAAAGTACAGAGAATACCTAGCTAAGCTTCTCAACCAATGCACTTATTTTCAAAAGATATTTATGCCAGTGTTATTCAAATTACATTTTTCTTTTCACTGTTCTTTTCCAACTTTAGTTTGTTGTTAGTTGATCATCTTGAAAACACACTATTTTTGTTCTTATGTTGTGCTCTACAAGATTCATCTAGCAGGACCATATTAGGTCTCACAACTTTGTTAAACTGCTCCTACTTTGTAATTTGTAGCAATATAGGTTTATGAATATGCTTGTTATTACCTTTTCAAAATGATTCTTACCTCAGTTCATTTCAAATTTTAGGTTGGTTCAAAATGATGGCTAGTGGACATCAACTACAATCAGGTTGCTCTGTTGATGCTCTCTTCTATGAATTTGCCAAATGGAATTCAGGTAAAGAAATTTTGTATGCAGATAAATGGTCATATAATTCTATCTTATCTCCAGTGTGTATGATTATCTATGGGATATCTAGAACAAGCTTCCAACTGTACTGTCGAAAGTAGAGATAATAATAGAAATGGTAAAGAATGACACCTTTTAGATATCTCTATGATAGCAAATTAAGTTGCAAATTTTAACTTTTTCTTGTAGCAGAGTTTCAAAAGCAATTTAGACTGTATAGAGTCATGGATGAGACTCATTGGAGGCACTGGGGAAAAGTAAGATGGTCTGGGCTCTGTATAACTTCATATCATGACATTTGTTACTTATTTCAAGAAACTAATTCATTTGAGAGGATTAGAACGTCTATTAAGTTAAACTTTCCAAATCATGAAACTAAGCACAATTATATTGCAACATAATATAAAAAAATAACTTTAATGCTTAAGCAGGGAAATGGTCTTTCATAAGAAGGAAGAAACAAACAGTCCGTTGAAGATGAGTAACTAGTTTCGAAAGTCATGTTGTAATGTTCCCAGAAGTGTACAAAGATTGTGCTTGAACAGATTTTCATTTAGTGCAAGTGACAATGGTTGTGTTACGTAGTTGCAATACTGGAGAAAACTGCATGCCTAAGATAGTGGTGCAATGCATACTTTCTATGTAGGGAAAGTAATGACCATGAGACAATTTTATTTTTCCTTGTTTCCATGCCAGAGAGAGTCATAAGCTTGATATGTGTGTTTGCAAACCTGTGGTTTTGAATCACAGTATATTAGTTGACAATTGGTTGTGTTGGCTTGGGAAGTGGACATGCACAGATGGTTAGGAGTATAAGTGTATGCTTCAATGACAACCTTCTTTTTTTCAGACTATCTTCCTCTTATCGTGATGGGGCTAATGTGCTCAGAATTAGCATTATGAGTGAACTATTAGCACCATTCATTCTGTTTCCTTTGGTTGAGTAGCGGAAAATGGAGTGTATATATTATGCCAAAATTGCATAGGACTTCATTGAATTCTACATGGATCTGCACTTTCTATGAACAAATCCTAACTGAAGATAACTACACACTTCTCAACCCTGCATATTGCTAAGATTCACAAATTTGGGTTGTACAATATTTTAAAACCTGGACTTATTCTTTATGGCATATTCCCCCCCCTCAACGTTAATTCTTATGGTTTTAGAAGCCCTTGGAGGAAGGGATTGATCCCAAATTTCTTATCTTAAAACTGCAGTAACACTGATTCCCAATATGAGTAATTCTTGATTGAATCATATTTTATTTAGTTTTTAAATTTCTCTGACTTTGATGGGATTTGAACTTGTGAATATTAATGCTTTTAAGTTCTAAATGACCTCTAGATCATAGTCTGGTGGACCATCAGCATCTTGAAATGGGTATTTGTAGATTTTGAAATGCTTTGACATGGAAAATCATGTGATATACTTAATCCTCATTGGATGAATTCTTGGGAATCTTAATAAGTTTATATTAGGAAAATGCAAGAAGCTTATAGAAAGTTTGATTCTAATTTGTAATTTTATGTTGTTTGTATGTCATCTTTTAAAATCAAATTGAGTCATGAGCTTTAAATAGATTGACGATGAACTTAATATTTGTCAAAATAATGTGCTCCTTTTCATCCAGGAATGGGTGGTTCGCCTTGGGCCATATGACTTTATTGTGGATGGTGCAAATATAGGCCTTTATTAGTGGAACTTTGCTGATGGCGGTTTTAGTGTCTCTTAGGTTAGTTAGAAAGTAGTCAGTTTATATCCATTTTTATATTTGCATCACACTTCATGGATCTGTATGTCATTTAGATTTAGTTGGGTATGGAAAGACATTTCATTGCTGCTAATATACCTTACTCGTAATACATCATTAAAGTTTTACTATCTATGCAATTTGTTTTTTACTTTACAATTAAGCTCTGTAGTCAATGTGTTGCGCTAAAGAATCCTGAAGAAGAAATAGCCTCTCATTTTATTGCACAACAAGCGTGCTACAGGAGTGCTAATAGACAATCCTTACAATAAACAACTAATTGAGGAATGGAGAAAAGTTGGTTCTTTGTGTACAACACCAAATGGGTCTAATGATGACTGGTAAGATAAAAAGCATGTCTTTGAATTGGAAGTTTTTATTTTTTATTTTTCATAATTAAAAAATTATTCGATTAGTTGGAATTTAGCTTACATAGGCACAAAAATAGGGGGAACTTGGTTTCCTTCCTTATATTTTTTTATAAGGATAACCTTGTGGGGATTCGTGGACCCAACGGATGCTTCCTCACATTCGTAGATGCTATTACTAGTAAACCTATCATTGTAGACTAGTGCACTTCACCTAGGAAGATTCAAACCAGGAACATACCTACTGGTATAGAGCTAGCCAAATTCCCAGCAATATTGGCAACAACTGGTTGAACTAAACTCTTGGGAAATTTCCCTCCTCATTGTAAATAATTTTCATTCTTTTATTATTATATATTCTATACCAGCCCAAGATAGGGGATTTTTCATTAAGGAGGTATCCCCCCTGTTTCTATCCAAGACTGGAAAAATTTTAAAAACTTGTGTCTTGCTGCCATCTAAAAAGAAGAATGAATTACATTTGTCCAGTATTTTTTCCATTGCATTCAAGGCAGGAGGAAACTAGAAATAATAGAAGAACAGAGAAAGAGAGATAGTATCAAGCATACTATTGGAGTTGTGTAGTTGAGAGGCTATTGACTTTACCATAAACATTATAATTATTTTTGATGTTAATACAACCATGCCCCTTTATCAAACAGAAAGCAACGAGTGATATGGAGGGGAATGAATGGGTCAACGACACTATGAAAAATCTCAAGGTATCTTCTCCAATTGGCTTGAATATGACCTGAAAATCAGTAATTTCTTTCTTTCCCACCATCTATTGTATTTTAAAATTTCAATCAATGATATGTTCTGAATAGTCGTGTCGTTTACCATTTGATATACTATGGATATATGCTCAGGTCAGTCTTCTGTATTAGCTAACACCTAAGTCACTTGGTTTTTGTTTGTGTTCAAGTTCGAATTCGATGACACTCAAAAGTTGTGTAAACTAAATAAAAACATAAATAACCCCAACTACGTAAGGCATACATTAGTTTGAAATTTTGACACTTATGACTTGAAATGTTACTACAAGTGTCTTTGATCCCATGTGATCATGTCTATTGTGTAAGATATTTGTTTTTAATACATTTACTTTAGTTTCTAGAAAATGTGTGTCTGAGTCTACTATGCATCTAGTCTAGATTCTCAGACATTCTTTGGAGTTAAAGTGCTTCAAGATTATTTACAGTTATTTTGCATAAAAATGATTGTTATCACTAAAAAACCCTATTTGAAAGTGTTGGATAGGTATTTGTCTTGGATTGGAGACGCTAAACACCTGAAGCTCATGCCCACAAGAGTGTTGTGTCTTGCATGCTTAGACTCAATGTAGTAAATTGTTGCCTAGGCCCAATGGATAAGGGACTAATATCCCTGTCTACTCCTCCTTATTTCTTTTCTCATTTACACTAATTCTGTGAAGGTTTTATTACATAATCAACTTGTGTTTTCTCGTCAAAACCCTCGTAGTATTACTTTAGGGAAACACCCCTGGAGCTGGCATGAACCAACCCGAAGCCCAGAAGAGAATGGTGAGGTGACAATGGCCACTTCAGCTAACATATGGTTTGAATTTTAGAGATGTTTAACAATACAAGACTTCTCCCACATAATCATTTGGACACTTGTTGAGACACTTTTGGAGTCTTATTTCAAGTCGATTTCAGCAGTAAACTCATCCATAGATAAACTATGTACTCAACTAGCCAATTTTGGAAACTCATAATAGTCATATAGCATGCACTAGGGCATGAAGCATCGCACTCAGCTATATCATACTTGGAACATATTTTCATAACATAAATGACTTCTTGTCATTGGCACTTGGAATGGATTGCAACCAGCAACGATGACCCTTTTTCTGGGCATATTTTTGTGACAGAATGGTGAGTTTGTAGGAATGTATAGAAAACTTGGAGGAAACCAAAGCTGAGGATAACCTCAGCACTCCCATAAATCCACATTTGAAAGTTTTGTAGCGGCCCTTCTGGACAAATATGAGATAAGGGTTTAGGATTCCATCGAGTAATCTATACCTTCTTATGAAGGCACAAGCTCTAAGGTCTCACATGGGGAAAAACATACGATTCAGTAACAGTATTCATGACAGCCTTCCTGTAGTTTTATCCAAAAGGCAAGTATTAGATTGAAAGGCTGTTAAGAATTCTTTCAGGTCGTAGAACATCTTCTTTTCTATTAGGCTAGTATTTTGAAGCATCTAGAATTATTCTCTATGGCAGCATTTTGATCAATCCTGAGCATCACTTTCAGGTTTATTTTTAAACAAAAGGAAGAAGCAAATTATTTTTAGTTTTTCACTTATAGTCATTAGTCATGGGTTCTGGTTTTGGAATTGCCCCAGTGACTATTTCCACAAGGTCAATATAGGAAATAATTTGTTCCATTTTCTGCTTTCAGGCTAGGTATTTTTTCTCATTAAGTTTGTGGGATTCTCTGGCATCTTGAAATTTTTGATGTTGGCCATGTCTGATCTGCTTATTATTCCAAAAAAATATATACTTATGAATCTATACACAATAGAAATCCTTGTGACTCCTTTAAAAATTCAACTTATAACTCCTGGGAAATATCCGCTTATAATTTGTAGAAGGATTTATAACAAAGTTTCGGTTCATAATTTGTGGAGGATTTAGTTCACATCACTTAAAATCAGTGTCCATATCACTGTCAATTTTTATATCTTCAAGACTGATTATGAACTTTGTGCTCTGAGAATTTTATGGCAATAAATTATTGTGTACCTTCTCAAATTTCCAATGCTGCTGGGTCAAATTTATCAATCTTATGCAGTTTACAAGCCGTACCTTCTCAAATTTTCAATGCATTGNGTACCTTCTCAAATTTTCAATGCATTGTCTTCTTCAGTTGAGTGCATATGGGTTGCTTCAAATTGTATGGGTATGCATTGTTGCTTGGTGGAAGGTTGTCCTATTCAAACTCACCTTGTTTTAATTGATTTGACCTCCAAAATCAAATTCAAATCGACTCCTTTAATTCATCCCTTTTCCGGGTCCAATGCTGCATTGACTCAAGTGGAATGTCCCTCGCTTGATTGAGTGGATGTGCCAAAAATTTTCTTGGTATGATTCTGTCATGGGCCAATGCCATGATAAAAGTGGTGGCTTTAAAAATTGATTCTACATTAAACAAATAGATGAAGAGACAAGACAAGTGGAACAAGAAGCATATTGATATAATGTAATTTCTTGTTCATGTTGACTGATCTCTTTTTTTATTTGTTTAACATCCTTAGCTGACTTGTGACAATCATACCATGGCCATGTGCCCAGTTTTGGCGAACTATTAATTTATGCCCTATGAATGGTATGCATGTTCTGGAATATGAAAAATGTCTCAATTGAATTGTATTTTTTTAGATATCTATTTCTGCCCATAAAATTGCAGCACTTTAAGTAGGGTGTGTACACATGCATGGGTGGATGGGTGGGTACAAGCGCGTGTGCTATGTGCATGGCATCTTCTTTTGTGTGGCTTAAAATGTCTACCCAACGCAAGGTTCTAAATTTTAGGATCTCTTATCAGTTTCTCTAAATTTCAGTGCTAAATTTCGGAGATTTTTATGATGCATAATTTGTTAAGCTTTATAGCACAGTTGCAGGTAGTCTATTAGAATTTTAGATGTGAGATAAGTTATTTTATGCACGATGTATTATTATTACTCTTTTATAAAAAAATTGTTGTTAAATTATTATACTAGTATTTTCACAATTTTACATTTTGGTCAATTCACCTAAGTTTGTATTGATCATGATATGCATGGCGTTAGAACATATTTCCACTAGGGACAAATATCCCATAGGATTATGTGAATGGCTCAAGTGAAGAACAGGTATTTTTGATGACATCAATAAACATTTGCAGGTGATGATTTGCTCCTTCCCATAATTTTTTTTGTTGTTTCATAACAAAACACATGATTATGTGCTTTGAGAAACATATCTGAATGTAATTGTGGTGTTGCACTGTTGCAGCTGATTTTTTTGTAATATTAATAAGATGAAACTGCTGTAATACATCCTATCTATTTTTCTTCATCCATAGTTTTTCTTTCTCAAAACAAATCATGTTCAAGCCACTTCTGATGTTGCTCTGCAAGCCTGATCTTTTTCCTCTCATTCTCAACTTCTAATTGAGCATCTCGTAGCCTTTCTTCACATTAGGCTCTTGGTTTTATCAATCAAAATGATTTTTTTGGGATTTGAAATCGTGACATCACATTAGGTGGGATTATCAGGACCTAACTGATTTTTTGAACTTCTGACAATCTAATTAGATGAGTTGATCAAGGGGATCAGAAATTATATATTGACTCAATAAATTTTGGTGGGCTTTTTAATCTTGGTTAACTCAGTAGGTGGGTTGTTGAGGGCCTTATTTGGTTGATGTGGGTGATCCAAATATTTTATATTGGCCATCCTAAGCACCAGACAAATTTTCCATGAATGCAGGTGGAATCTTGATGTTTTTCAAGGTTCCAGATAGAAAGTCCGTTAGTGTAACACTGTCTAAACCCTAAGGCTTTCCATATTGGGCTGCTCAAAAGATTACAAGATGATTGACAGTAAAGCTTGAGATTCCTTTTGTGTTGGAGGCCTACTAGGTTTTTAGTTGTTGAGAGGAGGCACATGTTATTTGGTTGATGCATGTGATCCAAATCTCTTATATTGGATTGCTAAAAGAATACAAGATGACTGACATAAGCTTGAGATTCCATTATTTTTGAAGCTTACCATGCTTTTATTTATTGGAAGGAGACACATTTCATGTTAGGGTAATGGTTTTACTGAGTGAAATCATTTTCTGGATTTTGATCTTTTGACATCATGTTAGATAGTGTGCTTATCACAACCTTAATGAGGTTTTGAACTTGTGAGAAATTGTTAGATGGGTTGTTCAAGGGGATTCAAAGTTTATGTGGAATCTATTCTATATCTCCACCAGAAGTTGTGAAACAACAAACCAATTTGTCAGATACCATTTTACTAAGTGTTTCTTTGTGATGAGTTTGTTGAGAATGATTTTCTGGGTTTTTGTCTTATCAGGATCTTAGCGAGGTTTTGAATTTGTGACAACTCATTAGATGGGTTGATCAAGTGGATTAAGAATTTGATGTTAGGGTAATGATTTTATTGAGAATCATTTTCTGTGTTTTGAACTTTTTACATCATGTTAGATGGTGGACTTATCAAGAGTTAGGACCTTAATGAGGTTTTGAACTTGTGGCAACTCATTAGTCAGGTTGATCAAGGTGATTCAAAATTTGTGTAGCATATCTATTCTATAATTTCATGAGAAATTGTGAACCATTGAGACCAAATTATCTGGTACCATTTATGTTTGAATGTACACAGACAAATAGTCAGCCACTAGTATGTTTGAACATACACCATCAAATTTACAGCTATCAATAAGCATGTGAAGATCTGTCTAGTATAAGATTGTTGGCTATTAATTATTCCATTTATTGTGGCTGGGCCTAGTGAAATGACTCCAAGGTTTGAAATGATTTTAACTTGTTATTTGTCATTTATGTAGGGGTTACACTTTGATGGAAGCCTAGGATTTTTTTGGGAGGGTACATTTGACATCAGGGTCTGGGTATTATTGGAGATTACTTTATTGATTTTTGAAGTTGTCTGGTATTACATGCATTTTTATATTTACATGATCTATTAGGACTCTGCTCTTGGAATCAAAATCACTTGGAGGCCAATGATGGTCTCTCTTGCTTCCGGACATTTGGAAGGGATTTTGAGTTGATTAATTCTGAATCAACAATTATAATGCTTAGTTTTGCATTTTTAACACCCATCTATGTATGTGTGAGTTGTACATTTTAAAATCATCTGCTCCCCCAAAAATTAATTTTTTGAATTCAATTTTAATGTCCTTATATGGATGATTTATCGAGCCAATATGATTAATAAAAAATTGAATGATATAATGTGTAACCCAAGACTCTGCAGGTCTCCAACCCTTGTTCCTTTATGATCTATCATTTCAGAGAATCATATTCAACTGAGCGATCAGTAAAGTGGCTATTTTTTTTTTGAGTGTTCCTTACTAAAGTTATGCATTTAATTATAAACTCAATTATGAATTCTTTAATAATATTTATTGGTTTGTATTTTCATGTCTAGCAGTAGTAAAGAAGAGAAGGAATTTATTAGATACAATAAATAAGCTTCACTTACATAAAGGAACTGAAATAATAAGTTAATGTTTTTGAACAGAAAAGGAGTTGTTACCAACAGGTTTAGGAAGCAAATCAAAGGCATGCACCAAGTTTTTCAGGTTATAATCTTAGCATATTCAAGAAGTATATCAATAACACATTAAAGAAGCATTGCACAGTCTGTTCAAGGACTGCGGGGTAACCCATTAAATGATACCCCTGTAGATATTAGAAAATTGGCATGTATTTTCGATGTCAAGTACCTTTTGTAATAGCTCACTATGGGAAAAGACGACAGACCTCATCTTTTGTAATAGACTGAAAGGGTGGTTGCAAGAAAAAATTATCCACATCATGATAATTATATCTTTGACACCTTTGTCTTATCTTCTCAAGGAATTAGGGTCTCCATGCATACATTTTTATCTTGAAATAATTTTAAATGGAAATGAACCCTTTGTATACCTTTAATTTTTAACCATTGAAAAATCAAAATTTAACCACCCATGTTTCTTTCCCTCTCTCAAAAGAATTGAGATTATAGATGGAGAGGATCCACCCAAGACAAAGAATTCTTGCTACTGAGGATTCTCGGATAAGGTTCCTTTGCTTATGGGATCCTTGGGTTTTATTTTCTTCACTTACCCACTTTTTTTATTGAGATCCTTAGGTAGATATATATATATATATATATATATATATATATATATATATATATATATTTTGGTTTGTTGGGCAGGCTGTAATCTGTTGGATAATATTTTTCCAATTTTATGAAAAAAATAGCCCCCAACTGGGATTTTTAGGCTTAAGCCCTATATTTTGTACACAGAGCATAATAATATTGGATTTGTATTAATTAATACATGCAAAGACAATTTTAATCAAAGTGATCTTCATTTTGTGTGAAATCATTTAGAAAATATGGATTCCTAGATGGAGGTTATTGGACTATTTGCTGATGTTTAGATATTTTATATGCCTCTGTTGTAAATAGGATTGTTACAGTATGTACAAGATTTTCCTTAAAGAATTAACTTATGCATATAGTCTTAGCAATTTAATGAGAGATATTGTCAGATTTTGTTTGGGGCCAATATATTACCAAATAGCACATGCAAAAGCCTCACGATTTCATATAAATTGAACCTGCAACTTGTAATATGAACTTGACTTCCCTGACCATGCCATGAAAGTGGGTAAGAGACCTCAATCTTTAATGCTATAGGAATAAAATTTTTGAATAGTATGTTTGATCATTGTACATGTGGTGTGATGTTCAATTGTAATTAGTACTGCATGAATGCAAGGGTTCAACAACACAAGGTCAGTGTATATATCATATTCATGTCTTTTTGTAGTCATTTATATCATTTAATTGCAACTATTAATATATGCGATAATATTTAATTGTTATTTATCTATGTTAGACAAGTGTTCTATAGATTCCTAATTCGGCCAGAGTATTTTGTTTCTAGGATTGCTGAATTTTTTTTACTAACTAATGGTGTAACTCCATTCCTATGCTGAAAAATCTGCAGGGATTTGTAGGTTTTTGCCACCACTATGCATCCACAATCAGAACAATAGATTGCTTTCATTATAAAAAATAAAGGTAATGATGTGTTTCGTACCCTGCATTGCCAATTATTTGTGATTGATCGTCCATCCTAAGATCATTATGGGAGTCAGGAATTTTTTGATAAAAGATAACATTACACAACCTTTAAGTATATGATTTTACCAATTTCCTTTTAGGTTTTTATTTCAACTTTTTTTGAAGGCAAGGAATTTGTTGTTGGAAACCCTTGTTGTTGTTAGCTATTGAAAATTATAAATAATTTGCTTCATTGTTTTTCTACTTTACAGTTCATTTTTTTCTAGTTTACAACTGAGATTTTTTATTGGATTTTGAAGGAGTGAACTTAACTAGGTGGGCCATTGAGTATGAAGAGCCTGTTGCTGAGGCTTTGCTATTGAGTATGAAGAGCCTCCTACTGAGGCTTTCAATCTTCTAAGTATGAGTTAATTGAAGCTGCTGTGGGATCTAAGTATGGCTTAGCATCCAAGTACAAGTGGGATGGTTTAGCCATTGTAATAGTTTGAAAAGTCATTGATGTACTAGATGATTTTCATGTAAAGTTATATGGAGATATTTTTTGAGAAAACTCATATTTATAGTTATACTTGACATTTCATATAATATAATTTGTGTGGTTTAAAACTTATATGGTTGTACTTTATATTATCTATAAGTGTTGTAATTAACTAATTAATGTGACATTGCATAATTCACATGTGTATTAGATGATCATAAATAATGTATGATTCTTTTTTTAATTTAAACTTAATATCATATTAAAAATTTATATTGATTAATAACGGACACTATTAAAACTACTAAAATATAATAACCACACATAAAACAACTAAAAATGACTAAATTAATGACCAATAAATGAGATTAATGACCAAAATTCGCATATAAAATGACCAAAAATTGAGAGATACATGACTAAAAAATGAGATATAAGAGACCAAAAAACCAACCAAAATTCGCATATCAATGACCAACAACCAGTTTTGGTGGCTAATTTATGGTATTTTATTACGCGACCAAATTTGGTCATGTTATAGTTTGTCACGTGGTCATTAATTTGGTCATATATTTGGTCATTGATTCAAATATATGACCAAATTAATGACCAACTGACAAGCTATAAATGACCAATTTTGGTCGCGTAATAAAATACCGCAAATTAACCACCAGCAATCGCCAACCAAAAGTGGTAATTGATATGCGGATTTTGGTCATTTTTTGGTCACTAATCTCTCATTTTCCACTAGTGGTGGCATCATCCAACCCTCTTAAACAATTAGAAGCCATTCCAACATCATTGAAGATCCCAATTACTCTTGAGAAATCAAAGGGAGCACGATCTTGTGATGACTGGCCATGATCTAGCAATAAATAAATACAAGCTCAAGAATAACATTTTATTTTACTAAGCATATTGTCATTTTTAGTTAAAAAATAACAAATCAATTATATAAGCTTGAATATGGAGCAAAGATGGTTGTTGTAGTAACTGGAGATGAATATGGACCCCGGTTTAAATCGGATTCCTAATGGTTCAGAGGTAGTCACTTGGCCACCAAGGATGTCTCAGGTTTGAGTATTGGGGCAGTACCCCTCACTTCACAGCGCAGGTAAAACTGCTAACCGCTTGGCCACAAACGATAGCTCTTTGGTTTTCGTCATAGGTGGGAATCTAGTCAATCCGGAAGGGGTCATTGCCCTTTTCGCTTGGCAATTCCTCTCAATGGCCAGCTACTTCGGGGTTCTTGTGGTACTCCTCATAATGAGTTTTAGGGCAAAGCCCAAGTACTTCCCACAGTTTTTGCGGATGAGACTTATGTCCCAAACCGAATGTTATTAAGTAAATTAGGTTATTAAGTAAAATATGTTACTCTACCTTACCTTTAGTAAATTCTAATGTGATTGTAATTGTAATTATGATTGTAATTGTAATTGTTGATTTTCTTTGAGATCATCATTGTCATCAATGCTTAAAGCCACATGATTCCTAGTCATTTGTACATGATTGTAATTGTAATTGTAATTGTTTAATGTAATTGCAATTGCAATTGTAACATGTAATTATCATCATTATCATAATGTAATGCAAAACTGTATTTGTATTTACTCTACCTTATTGTCCCATTGATGTAAGGTTGGTGCTTCTGCACGTTAATGTGATTGTAATTGTAATTGTTGATTTTCTTTGAGATCATCATTGTCATAAATGCTTAAATCCATATGATTCCTAGTCATTTGTACATGATTGTAATTGTAATTGTAATTGTTTAATGTAATTGTAATTGTAACATGTAATTATCATCATTATCATAATGTAATGTAAAATTGTATTTGTATTTACTCTACCTTACTATCCCATTGACGTAGGGCTGATGATTCTACTCGTTAATATGATTGTAATTGTAATTGTTGATTTTTTTTTAGATCATCATTGTCATCAATGCTTAAAGCCATATGATTCCTAGTCATTTGTACATGATTGTAATGTAATGTAATTGTAATTGTAATTGTTTAATGTAATTGTAATTGTAATTGTAATGTAATTATCATCATTATCATAATGTAATGTAAAATTGTAATTTGAACACTATGAAAATGCTCATATATGAATATAAAATTAAAATCATTAAAATCGATGAAAGGAGAGATAAGGCTATAGAAAAGATGAAGAAAATAAGTGCAATGATAAGGCTATATATGCATATTCATTTAGAACTAGATATTATGCTAGAATATTATGCACTATATAATTATATATATGTATCAACCATTCTCTAATTTCATTGGACAGCTCTAGAACTACTCATACTATAATACACTTACTTTGTATATATGTAATTTAGTGTACTTGTTAAACATTTTTTTCAATTCTTTCACAAAACATACCATTATTTCACATGTACACATGAGTGGTTTTAGAAGGTTGTATATATACATGCACATACAATGTATATAAGTTTATGAATTAATTACAAAATTATAATTAAATTCTAAACAATTTAAAATGTATATATATATAAATTATGAACTAGAACACTATGAAATTGAATATATGAATATGCAATATGAAATTATACCAATATGTAAATATCAAATTATACAATTTACATACAATTATGAATACATATATATGAATTCATACATGCACATACAATGTATATAAGTTTATGAATTAATTACAAAATTACAATTACAAAACTATAATTAAATTCTAAATTTTTTAACATATATATTATGAACTAGAACACTATGAAATTGAATATATAAGAATATGCAATATGAAATTAAATATGAATATGCGAATATAAAATTATACAATTTACATACAATTAAGAATACATACATGCACATACAATGTATATAAATTTATGAATTAATTACAAAATTACAATTAAATTCTAAACAATTTAACACACACACACACACACACAC
>LPNX010597761.1:36343-111856 GCA_001517045.1 Pseudotsuga menziesii
TATATATATATTATGAACTAGAACACTATGAGATTGAATATATTATGCAATATGAAATTATATGAATATACGAATATGAAATTATATGAACTAGATCACTAGGTAAATGAAATTATATATATGAATATGAAATTGCATAATTTAAAAATAAATTATACCAATATTGTTAGCAATGGCATTTAATTCTCCAATTATAGGTTGATTTGCAACTTCTTCTCCTCTCAAGATTGCTCTTTTTTTCCTCTTTCTTTCTCTATCTTTCTCTCTTATTTCTTCGGTGTTGCTTTGATTCCTAGAAGATATTTTACTTCGACCCTTTTTGCTTCCCATTGTGATAAAAATCAACAATCCAAATTCATACCTACATCAATATCTAAACACAATACACAATTGTTTCAAATAGGATAGTCAATTGCGAAAGATAAAATTAGTAACATGTTTATGTATTATGTTTTATGTTTATATAGAATTTTGTTTAGGAATTCGGGTGGGAAATGAGTTTAGGAGGGTGGTTGGAATGACATTAATTCCATCAATGCCTAATTCCATTCTCGAACATTTTTGTATGATTTTTTTACAAAAGCCGGACCTCGATCGAGGGTTGCATAATTACTCAAGGGTCCGTTAAAACATCGATCGAGGTATTTAAATACCTCGATCAAGCTTCATACCTCGATTGAGGGCCTGAAAAACAGAGAATTAGCCCTCTTACAAGAAAATCAATGTTTCTCTATGTCTTCTAGGGGTCTAAACCTTGCCATTCATGGAACACAACTAAGCGGAGTTCATACCGATAAACTGAAACCTCTATCCACTGAGATATCATGCATGCATTTTGGCATTCATATGGGTTTTTTTTAATTAGTTCTAAAACTTACACTTAGAAAACCAGACAACAACTTTTGAAGCAGCTCAAAGAAAAATATGCAGGGTAAAATATACACATCCAAAAATTTCTTAAAAATGCACAACCCACACATCGACGTGTCATCTTCAAAAGGGTATCTTTGGTTTTTCAATTTTTGGAAACAGTGAAAAAAAAGATGGGATGGACACACATGTGTATAAAATAATGTTGAGATCAGATGTGGTCACTTTCGAAAAATAATAAATAATTATATATTGCAAAATAAATTAACAAAAAAATAATACAAAATTTCACATATTAAATGACATTGGAATATTTACAAAAAAATATCATTGGGAAGCCAACTTAATATTCTACAATTTGATTTTTTACTGCAAGTTGAAATTCACATGGCATATATGCGTTTTGAGGGATTCTATCTAGCACATGAGTAAAAAAACAGGTTTTCATCACCAAATTTGGCCAAAAAGTGTTATCCACCTTCATGGAATCACCCAAAGTTGAAATATTCATGGTGCATGTTCCTTTATTTTCCAGTGGAGTTGTTTAATGGGGGGGAGGAAGAGAGTCAATGATTAGTAGCTTATTGAAAGCATTGAAGGAGATAATGATGGTAAGATAAGACACTAGATCCAGTTTGTAATTTTATTTTAGATTGTCAAGATAGAAAAAAGAATTTTTTTATGGAAATGGATATTGAATTGACACCTATTCGTCCTTGTTACAAATCAGTGAGTTTGGACCATCCAAGAGCTACCCAACATATACAATAGAGCGGGAAAGTATAACAATGGAGTGATATGCCACGTTGACGATCTGCATATAATGTGCGATGACATCGAGTGTGAGGATAATGGTGAACTTGGAGTTAGTGTGATATTCTCTATGTTAAGTCCTCAAGAAAGCACAAGGGAATGGATTGCAAATGAAGATGAAGAATCTCATAGAAGGGAGGAGAAAGTCACAATATTTGTGGTCAATGGGACAGTTTTGGTAGGGATGCACTAAAAATTGTACACCTAAAATAGAATTATCCCTTCCAACCACCTGAAATAGGAATATCTTCAGCCTTATGACTCTCCTGTAAAACATAAATCATAAATCATATAAATAATAATTAATAAAGAATAAGAATATATCATAAATCATAGATATAAATCATATATCATAAATCACAAATCACATAAGTCATATTATCAACATATACAGAACTAATGATTAAAATATACAACAAATGCTTGCAAACAATGAAGCTTTGCTAATGGTTTATATAGAGAATTTAGGAAAAGGGGAAGAATTTCAAATTCCACTACAGCCAAACATAAAAAAAATTAAAAGAGTCCATGCAAAACTAGGGAAATGATAGAACTAATAGAAGATATCCTATCCATCTTGCGTACTAATGAATTTTAGATCCCTAATGTTTAGATCACTTTTCAACTAAGAATAAACATGGGGATTATTCATCCACACATTTTTCATATGGTGATTCTTGGTTATCGAGAATTTTTATCAAAACTATATTCCACAAAAGTACTTAGTCAGTAGCTAGCCCATTTTATGTTGAGAAAATTTGTCCTTCCAAGTGTAAAGGATACTGGGGTAGATACAGATGAGCCACTCCAATCATATGAAGAAAATTAAACCCCCCCTATTTGAAAACTCGTCTCGTTTAGATATGGCATAGGGACACACTTTAGAGAGACATGGGATGGAATCCAATTACAAAGACAAATTGGTTTTGTGAACTTTTCTCTCCACGATATAATCTTGTTTGCAAAATGTGTCATTTTCCCATATTTGAAGTTAACAGCCACTGTTACTCTCCACTAAACATTGATTTCCATATTAGCGATGTCCTAAGCTCACCAATATTTAGGAACGGGATGGTGTTTTTGGTTTAAATTCCATCCCATTTTGGATTGTAGAATCTTCCTTTCTCTTTTCCTTGAATAAGTATATGACCAATCCATCTTTGATGGTGTTAATATTGCCTTATAAGCAATTGTGTCAATGCATCGAATGATAAATACCTTAGTAGTTTCATGATCATGACAAGGCTTCATGGATATCGTATCACCATAGGCATGATTCATCTATTCTATGTAAGAAATTGTGTCTTACTCTTTGTTTGTGGAGCTTCCTCTATTTTGTTGTAGTCCATAAAAAAATCGGTATGCTTAGTAGAGATATATTGTGACTCTAGACACCACGGATTAAGTTTTCTTGTGTCCCAATAGAGAGATTAAATTTGTTTAGTTATACGTTCTTTGATACTTTCCCATCCCGTATAATACTAGCACTCCGTCATCCAATTCTAAATTAAACGAGGATACTTATCGATATTCTCCATTAACACTAATGTTGTTGATATATGTGTTATTATTTAAATACTATATTATGCTTTATTTTTATTGGGTTTTAGTCACTATGTTGTATTGTGAGACCATTTATATGTGCCAAATGTTAATTTATTATTTTGTGACACCCTCATCTTTTAAATAAAATGAATGTTCCAATATATATATATATATATATGAGTTTGAGGGGTTTATTGAATTTTATACATATTTATTTTTAGGGGTTTCCAAAAAACGTTTCATGGAATGTAAAAGAGTGTAAAAGAGTTTATTGATATATTTTATAAATTTTAGGTTATTAAAGTATGTATAGGTAAGCACTCTTTATGCCATGAAATTTTTCTAACTTTTATTTGGAAAATAAAACATTATTCACTCTCGTAGAACATTGTTTTTCTTCCTATATTTCATTTTGTTATTAGTTGTCAAACAACAACCCTCTTCTTAAGTCTATGAACTCAGTATATGGTTAGCCATTTCCTTGTTCCTCAGACGTGAACTGAGTTTGTAGTGCGAGCCTCATATCCTGCAATTTGGAGTTTGGAGCTTAGAAGGTTCATCCTTTTCTTTCATACAAGATTATTTAGCATGATCTGTGTAGGCTCATTACACTATGGTATCTTCTCGTTTTTAATTCTTCTTCATGAAGGCTTCCTAAGTAATTTAAACATTTGTGTCGCACTCTTACAAAGCTAAAGGATCACCTTCATATATATAGTTATGAGAATATAGGTAGTTTTGGAGGCATAGGACTTGACTTTATAAATTTATTTAATTTTGTTTGATATTTTATTTTATTTTAAGTATTCTTTTCACATGATAATAAGTGATCGGAAAACTCTCCAATATTTCTCCATGTTTCATGGATGGTAAGGGTGGTAAACCACTGGCCTTTAGACAAAAGATCTAACCTTGAGGGACTCAAGGCTCAAACTGGTGACTGTCTTCTCTCTGGGAAAGTGTGTGCATGTCTTACCAATTGAGCTATCTCTTGAGGCTAATTATATTTATTATTATTAGTTTATTTCTCTTTGTTTTATTAGTTTTAAAATAAAAAGAATAAAGCATAGCCTAAAAGGGTAGGATATATTGTCACACTTTATGGATCTATGTAGATTAAGAATTAGACTTTCAAGTTTATTTTATTTTAGAATTTTTAGTCATTGTTTTAATTAATTGGTTTTAATTATGTTTTTATTTAGTTTGATTTAATTTTGTTTTTCCTGAATTAATTTTCTTATAATGAAATAATAATGAAGATTATAAGGTTATTCTCTCATTTGCAGAAAATCTCAAGCCTAAAAGAAAGAACATAAAAATACGACGAAACAAAATGAGAAGATGCTCCAAGATGTCCTCAACAAAATTAATCCCAATTAGTGAAGTAAAGGAAAACATTCAGGCTCACGATGACAATGGCTTAACAAATTATCGCTCCCACAATTTAGTCGTAACTTTTAACTTGGTTATCAATTTTGAATGCTCCTTATGTCATTGGAAATAAGAGATCTACACATCCGTGGTCGTGATTGTCACATATCAAATGGCCCAGAAAATTCTAAAACAAAGAGTAATTTCTTTTTCGATGACTAGAGGGTTGATTTGATCAAAGATCCTAAATAGTGAAAATTATTATGATACACGCATGATTCCAACTTATGTGGTCGCATACATGTACATGCACCTACGACGATTGTTAAGTAAGCAAAACATAAAATGATGCCTCTAAAAGAAATTTGGATGGCACAACAATAAAATTTGTTTTGATGCTAGGCCGACCAATAAAAGTAGTGTCGTGAAGGAAAACAAAACCCTGTTGGAAGAGAAACATTTTCATCATCGGCTAGCAATGTCCGTACTTCAAGAAAAAGAGAAACACATATTGTTGCATCCAATGATAACACTTCACATTTGATGAAATCAAGCTACATCAAGGTCAACTCATGCACCATAACATACTAAAGTTCAACGATCAAATCGAAAGAAGCATCGAGACATGAAGCATCACACTACATTCAATAAGACTAAAGAATGGTCGAATAGGTTGAAAATCAAGGGATGTAGGTGGAAGCCTCAAACAATCATTCCGCTTTATCAAACTTTAGTTATTAAAGGATTATTATTCACATCCACGGAGAAAGTATTTTCCATTACATATCAATAAAGTCAACATTGCCACATGAGGAAAAAATCACTAAAACACAAATTAGTGAAATCCCAAAGGCCACCCAATGATGAATCAAATTTATTTTTGTAATAAATTTATTCAAAGGATTCCAAAATTTTGAAGGAAATAGGGTCACCTAGCCTGGGCCTATATATTGTAACCTCGTTCGATGAGAAGGTGTTTTTTCACTCTAGAAATTTTCCAATGTATTATTGTTGAATTGTGAATGAGGAGACTCTTGTGATTAGCTTTTGCATAGTAATATTGTTTTTGTGTGGATGAATCTCTTGAATTGTTTCATGTTCTTTCACATGCGGATATGGAGTAAGATTGTTTCATATTTTTGAATGGATCCTTCCCACATATTTCTTATTCTTATTTCATACGTTATTACTATTTTTTTTATGTGGGTAATGAAATTAGATTGACATAAATACTAAGATTGTTCTAATATTTGTATGCTTTCATTATGTTGATTGTTTATCTTCCTCTTAGAACAACTACCTGAATTATGGATGTGTATTTTCAATTGTTATTTCGCTTCTCACCCTTTTACTCTCACTCCCAACTGAGATAGGTTAGTTTAGTCAGGAATTGCATTTAGGTTATATTATTTTTCATTTCATCCCATATGATAAAACCTTAAATGATGGATGGGGTTGCAACTAGTCAATAAGGAATGGTTTCCAGAAAAAAAATATGGACAGGTTCCCTACTTCAAATAGTTAGAAGTCTAATTGGGACTTCTAACTAGGAAGAACCCCTACTGTCGACCTTGGGTCATTTAAACCCATGAACAAGTACATTACAACAATAAAGGATTTGTCTCATGATCCCCAAGTTGTGATTCATGAACTTCCTATTATAATGTTGAAGCAAAGAAAATGGTGGAAAAAACATAATTGAACTATATTTTATTATTGACGATATACTATTTTCAATCCACTTTAATATTTTTAGTCCAATTAATAAGACCATATGCACAAATTGAATATTACGTATTGGAAGAAAATGTCAATATATTTTAGTCTACAAATAGAGTTGCTATCAATAGATAGTTTAATGTTAATTTAAAAATAAAGAATATGGTACATGTGACCTAACAAATCTAGAAAATCTAAGAGCTCCTCCACATAGAAACCTATTGAAGGGATACTACTAAGAAATAAGATGAAAATATATGATTTTTTAGAAGTTATCACGTTAAACAATGAAAATTTAGAAATCTATTAATATAAACATACTTGAAAAATACTATCATTATAACAACTTGCAAAATTCCTTTTAGTCCTGGATCTATTGAGTTCGAAAATAAATTAAGACACCATATGCAAAAATTGGTTATTGGAAAGATTTAGGAATTAAAAGTCATCTATCACATTTAATGAAAAGTTAAATCCTCTTCCATCCATAACTATAATAGTAGCTCCTTCTTTCTATACAATGATGTAAATGTACTTGAAAACAAATGTTATTATGGTCACATACAAAGTTCCACTTAATATCCAACCTATTAAACCTAGAAATAGATCAAATGACTCAATTGCAAAGCTCTTGCTACTCAATTTGATCTCCAATTTATTGAACTTAGAAATAAATCTATTAAACTGAATAGGGTTGAGGTTAAAATTCATATATGAGAGGTTATGTCAAATCAAATAAAATTCAAAAACTCTTCCATCCATTCTCTTGGTATAGTGATGTAAACATACCTAGATGTCATTATAGGTACTTACAAATAACTATTTAATGCTTGTGTTATGCGTCCAAGTCCCAGAAATAACATAAAAGGAGCAGAAATAGACAATAAAAGAGTAATACACACCTTAATAATGAATAACAGAGATAAATATAAATCCTCTTCGAGGGAGGAACCTCCTTAAACAATGTAGTGGGTACAAAAGATAAGACAAGATACTATGATGACTAAAATGAGAATATATCCTTCCTATATATAGGAGACAAAGGTGTACAATAACAAATAATATAAGACCCACTAATAGACCCAATCCAACATAAATAATATGTACACTAATAGACTGTTATCTCTAGGATTTTTCACTTGTTTATTTTTAAATTTTGATTATGCTTTGTTTTTATGGTTTTTAGTTTTGCTTTGTTTTATATTTTATGATTGATTGATTGCCATTAGAGTTTACCTTGTGTTACCTAAAAACATCAAAGTTTCCATTCATTAATTATGAGCCCATGTATGTGCAAAAGAGTATGTGTTACAGGGTGAATTCTTACAGCTGGCAGCATTTTATTCAAACTGGCAGCATTTTACTGACAGGCTATTAGAGCAAACGACGAATGATGGAGAAGGAGAATAAACACCCAACCACAAAGGATAAGCAAATGCATGTTTCCTTAAGGAGGTATCCTTCCTTAAGGGAAAAAGGACAGCATCAACCAACTATTTCTGGATAATAAATGGATCATCCACCATCTCTTTTATGTCTTTGTCATAAGGCATTTACTTCATTGATTATTCATGATGTTCATCAATGGAAATATTTGGATCAGCTTCCATTGGATCTATTTGCTGATATGTTGCTGAGTGTACCCCCAATTGTTTTGAAGAATTGCTACGTTCCAAGTTAATTCAATATAGCAGCAATTGTGCATCAACAACTCATAATAGAACAGAAAAAAGCAAAAGGTCAAGAACCAATCAATTTCAAGACCTCGGTTATAAGAGAATATTTATTTCAAGGAGCAGTGAATACTTGAAACAACTGAATGAACACAAAGCAGCATGTGAGGAGGAAACAGTAATGAATTTACAGACTTGCTTCAGCAATGCATGGAAAGATAAATTTAATATGTTGGCCTGAAGATGTACTTGACCCAGAGACAACAGTCCTTGCAATTTTTCCCTCCTTTATGCATTATGCAGGACCAACAAAAGTCCAGTGGCATGAAAAGGCTCGAATAAATACTGAGGTTGACTTTTATATAGTTGGTCATGACCTTGCTGGTATGAGTCATCCTAAGGAAAACCGGGACTTGTATGACCCAGATCATGGAAAGATGGTTTTAGTATGGCTCCTGGTCTTAAGAATCTCAACATTCTTCCATTCAGGGTTGCTGCATATGACAAAAAGATAAACAAAATGGCATTCTTTGAACCTTCACGACCTGATGACTTTGTTTTCATTTCAGGCACTAAGATGCGCAATCTTGCTAAAAATGGTGAGAATCCTCCACATGGATTTATGCATCCAGGAGGATGGAATGTATTAGTTGAGTACTACAAGAGCTTGAGGTCATCGGAGATAAATCACGTCAAAGAAGCGATAGCAGTCTAATTGCATTTTAATTTGTAAGAAATTAAAATACATTTTAATCTTTTCTGTTGTAAAGATGTTGGGAATCGTGGCTTCTTTGTATGCTGATGTTACTAGGGGACAAAGTCAAACCAGGGCTATCATCTTTTATAACTGGTGTGACCTAACATTTCCATTTTCGGATATGAATATGTTGTGGGGTGAAATAGTTATGGTAGGTCAGAAGCCTTTATTGTGAGGATTGCTAATAAACATTACAGCAGAGGCATAGCCTATGAAAGGAGGTTCCTGGTGATGATGAATGCATTCATGTTGTTTTAGCAACTTGTTTGACTGCCAAGATAAATACTAGGAGGATCCTGGAACGTCTTGCAAAGGAGAGTTTAAAGCAACTTGGTCGTATGGTTGTAAAAATAGCAGAGTGTAATTTTAGATCGAGTTCCTGGTAGATACAAGATTTCAAGCGGTCCATCTCAGATTTGAAGGTGACATGCAAGGATCAGGTCCAGATCTTTAGGCATAAAATCAACATTACGGTTATGATTGGTTACAAGTGACAGAGACCAATCTTAAATTCAAAGGAGGATCGACAATATCCTTAGCAAACAGTTGCAGAATCAATTACAAGTGGCAGAGTATTTGGAGTCTGCTAGATTAATTCCAAATTTCAAGTTAAAGATAGCTTCCAGATTAAAAAGGGATTAGTCTAAAAACCGAGCACACAAGTGTTAAGAAGAACGCTTTCGGGAAATACCAAGTGCTCAAGGAAATTGATTTTGTGATAAATCTTGGGTCAACAATAAAATTTCAAAGTAGATTGGATCAACATCAATTAAAAATCATCTCCAGTTTTCAAGGAAAAAGATCAGCAGGTTAAAAACCGCTCCAGATTTGTAGTGATTAGTTCAGTGATAGAGGCAGAGAGTTTTAGTTTCTGAGGATTACAAGTGGCAGGGTACCTGACAGCAAAGAAACAATTATCAAAGAACCAGTTCCAGATTTCTTGTGATAGATCGAGATTTATTCTATTTGTGAAGTTGATGATAAGATTTTATGCCTTAAAACTTGTAACTATTAGTTGATTGTATTCTTTTATATATATTCACACGTCTATAATGTAAAGGAGACAGAGAGAGGTCCCAGCTAAGGGCTCGAGAGCAGAGGTCTCGAGAAGGGGACTGCAGGTTGGCAGTTTTGGGAGCAATGCTTGATGATTTGTAGGCACATCTGTGTAGCATGAACTTTTTGCAGCTTCAATGACAGGTTCTAGTTTTGAATAAACTTGATGATGATTTGTCCTTATGTTATATAAATTTTCTCTTTGATAATTCTGTTATGTACATGGTCATTCATATTCCATTACAATAATTCTTATCGTGAGATGACAGTTATCTTTTATTTTTACAAATATTGACAGTTTCACTTCATGATTTAGGATCATAGTACCTGGGTATTGAACTTTGTGATTGATTTCATGTTATATAGCATCTGTTTGATTTTCCTGCAGCTCTGATTCATACCAGCCTTTACTTCAATGCTTTTGTCTTATTATAAATACCTGTATTTACCAATCTGTGATATATACCAGCTCTGTTTATTGTAAATTGTGTGATGTTTTGATGTTATATCAGAATTGTGTAAGTTGTACAAACAAGTAATCCTAGCCTAGTGTCTTCTAGTACTGTGAGGTTCCATTAGCCCTGGTTTGATACCAGCTTGTGTTTGTAATTTGATTTCATTTGATTTTTACATTTTCGAACAAAGATTTCCTTAAGCTTGAATTCCGTAGTCTAGGTTCAACTTTAGGGATAACATAGACCCACAATATAGGGAGTAATATGCCACACTATATGGTGTAATGTGACATAACTAAGGGCTTAATATGCCCCTCCGCTCCAAAAAGTGTTGTCCTCAACGTTGAAGTAGTTCTAAATGTTGATGTATATAGGACCCGTCTTCCCATGTTGAATCTTATGCGGGTAAGTTCTTCCATTTAATGAGATACTATGGAATCGATTGATTTCAAATTTGTCTAGTTATTATTTCATTAATTTCTTCAGGCTCCAAGATTATTTTTCCTTCCTCATCAAGTTCTATTAATATCGTTTGAACTGGTAGCTTGTCACCAATTACCTTCTTTAAACAAGAAACATGGAAAACTGGATGGACTCGTGAAGATGCAGGTAGTTCCAATTTGTAGGCCATACTACCAATATTTTGTAATACCTTGTAGGAACAATGTATTTAGGTGATAATTTATTATCCTTCTTGGTGTTCTTCAGGGACCTCTGTTTGTATGGTTGTAGTCTTAAAAACACCCAATCCCCCATATTAAATATTTGTTCACTATGGTGTTGATCTGCTTGTTGTTTCATTTGATTTTGTTCTAGATTCATGTTATCCTTTGAGAGTTGAAGAACTTGCTTTTGATGCTTCATGTGGTCTTCCACAGCTTGAACCTTAGAGGAGTCTCTTAGTGAAGATGTCATGGATGGTGGATGATAGCCATAAAGTGCAATAAATGGGGTCATTTTTTATAATGTATGGAAGTGTTATACCACCATTCTTCCAAGGGAAACCACTTGAACCATTGTGTTTGCTTATTAGCTAAAAAACAACAATAATACCCTTCCAAACATTTGTTTACTATCTATGTTTGTCGATCAGATTGAGGGTGATAAGATGAGCTATGAGCCAGTTAAGTACCCAAACAAGAAAATAATTCAGTCCAAAAAATTCCAATGAAAATGGGATCCTTGTCACTTACTATAATATTTGGAGTACCATGTAATTTTTTACTGTCTCCATAAAAGATTTGGTGACCGTGATTTCTTTGAATGGGTGAGATAGTGCACAGAAGTGTGCATATTTAGTAAGTCTATCAACAACCACCATGATGACACTCTTTCCTTCATACTTGGGTAAACCTGTGATAAAATCCATTGATACCTCTGTCCACCTTTGGCTTGGAATGGAAAGTGGTTGTAGGAGATGAAGATTATTAACTGTTTCCACTTTATTTTGTTGGAAAACCAAACATTTTCTCACAAATTTTTGAATATCAGTTTTAAGACCATCCAAAAAAAAATTTCTTTACCATGTGGTAAGGTTTTTAAGAAACCAGAGTTCCCTCCTATTGGAGGGGAGTATAATTCAAAAAGTACCTTTTGCTTGAGCTGGTAATTCTTACCAAGATATAAGCAATCCTTGTACCATAGCATGTCATGTTTCCACCTAAATGTATTAGAAGCACTAGGATCATGTTGAAGCTTTTGAATAAATATCCATATTTTTTCGTCATTTTTCCATTCGTCTATTGCTTCAGCTATCCAATATGGTTGGATGATTGAAATAGCATAGAGTAATGCTTCAACATCCTCATATTTCTTGGAGAGTGCATCTGCGACAACATTTTTCTTCCCCTTTTTGTAGACTATTTCAAATTCATATCCTAACATATTTGTCACCCATTTTTGTTTCTCTTCTGAAGATAGTGTTTGTTCCAAGAAGTATTTAAGGCTATCATGATCATTTCTAACCTTGAAATGTCTACCTATAAGGTAGGGGCACCATTGTTTCAAGGCATGTATTATTGCCAACATTTCCTTCCTATAAATTGGATTTTTAAAGTTCTTTCCCTTGATTTGATGACTTGTGACGGAAAGAGGGTGTCCTTGCATTATTACAACTCCAATTCCATTTCCTGAAGCATCACATTCCACAATAAAGGTTTTTGTGAATTCTAGTATCGCCAAAACATGAGCTTTACACATGGCTTGTTTGAGTTGTTGAAAAGCTTGAGTTGCCTCTGGAGTCCAAAAAAATGCATCTTTCTTCAGTAACGTTGTTATATGAGCTATTATTCTTCCATAGTTCTGAAAAAACTTGCAGTAGTATCTTGTTATACCTAAAAATCATCGAAGATTCTTCAAGGTTTTGGGAATTGACTAGTCCATCATGGTTTTAATTTTTTTAGGGTATATCTTGGAACCTCCATGAGATACAATATGACCCAAATTCTCTACCTCCTTTATCACAAAGAAACATTTTGAGGGTTTTGCATACAAATATTTCTCCTTTAGTAGTTGTAGTACCCTGTCAACATGTTGAGTATGTTCTTCCCAATACTTTCTATAGATTAGTATATCATCAAAGAATACCAGGACGAATTTTCTGAGGAAAGGATTGAAAATAGAATTCATCAAACCTTGAAATGTGGAAGGTGCATTTGTTATACCAAATGTAATGACAAAAAATTCATAGTGACCTTCATGAGTTATGAATGTTGTTTTGGGGATGTTCATCCTTCATTTCAATATGATGATACCCAGGATGAAGATCCAAATTTTTGAAGACAGTTTCTCCATATAATTCGTCTAACAATTTATCAATGACGGGAATGGGAAACTTATCTTTAATGGTGATCATGTCAATCTCTCTATAATCAAAACACATACGCCATGATCCATATTTCTTGGGTACCATTAACACTGGTGAAAAGTAAGAAATTTGGCTAGGCCTAGTTATGCCATCCTTTAACATTTCAGCAACTATATGCTCAATTTCACTCTTTTGGCTATAGGGATATCGGTAAGGTCTGATGTTAGGAGGAACACTGTCTGGAATTAAGTGGATAGCATGATAAAAGTCACAAATAGGTGGAATACATTTGGGAATATCTTCAAATACCTTGGAATTCTTATTAATGACCCTTTGGAGAACTGGGGAGATAGGGTACTTTGAGGTTTGAACATCTAATGAGCATAATTGTGAAACTATACCTTGATGTCTCTTTTTAATAACTTTGTCATACCATTAGAGATTATCACCTTGCTTTGTTTTCCTGTGATACCATTTAACTCATATTCTTTTCCTTCCCATGAAAAGTTTTTGAAAATTAAAAGCCATTGTTCCCAATGATTGTAACCATTGGACACCTAAGACAACATCAACACCACCCATTGGGATAGAAGTCATTGGAATATTCAATACATATTCCCCCATATCCATATTGATATTATGGAATTTCCCTGAGCAATTTATAGTTCCTCCATTTGCAATCATTACTTGAAACTCTGGTGCTAGATATACAGAGAAATTAAGAACTTTGGATAATTTACAGTGAATGAAACTATGAGTACTACCAGAATCAATCAACATTGTTACCTTCTTATTTTTTATGTATCCTTCTATCTTGAGATTTTGGGGAGTGCTAATTCCAACCAATGCATGACAAGATATCATCGGAGTAATTTCTCCTAAAGTAGCCACTTCCATTTCTTCTGAAGTCACCACTTCTAGATATTCTTCCTCTTCTTTTGGTTCTTCCTCTTCACAATCTGTGTAGAATCATTTATTCTCATTGCACTTATGTCCCTTACTATACTTGATGTCACAATTAAAGCATAATCCTTTTTCTCTTCTTTCATCTAGTTGTTGGGGTGTCAACCCTTGTGGTGGTTTAGAAGAAGGAACATTATTTTCTCTATATGTGTTGGACAAGGCATTTCTAGAAGTCATTGCCATATTTTTATTTTCAACCTTCCTTTCCATCATGAAATCCTTCTCTAGAGATGATGGTTCAAAGATACGCACCTCATGTTGAATGTTATTTTTCAAGGTTCCAATAAAGATATCTAACAAATTATCTTCTGAAATATTCTTCACTCTGAGACTTAGCTGCTGAAATTGCTTGATGTGCTCTGTAACTGAACCTTTTTTGCTTAAGATTTACCAACTGACTAAAGAAGGTGTTTCTATTTATATCCCCATAATGTGCAATCAATTATTCTGTGAATATAGACCAAGATATAATATATTCCTTTTTACAGTCACAAAGCCATTGGCACCATACAAATTGATCTGGTTCTAAATACAAGGATGCAATAGTTACCTTTTGCATAGTATGCACCGGGTGTAGATCAAAGAATTGCACCATCTGAAAAATCCATGTGATTGGATCCTTGCCATAAAAATTTATCATGTCAACATTGGAGATAAAGTAGTTTCTTGGAACTAAATTGAACCCATGATGTTGTAGTGAATCATCAAATTTTGAGGACTCCAACTTCCAACTCTCCAATTGTTTTTCAATCTTCTCTAGACATGACTGGAATAAGTCATCCTTTTCCTCCTTATCCTCTTCTTGAGTAGATAAATGAGGAATAAAGTTATGTTTTATATCCTTCATCAATTCCTTAAAGTATTGAAGATATTATTTTTTATCCATCCCTTTGAGATCCTCTTTACTGGCCATCCATTTGAGATCCTCTTTACTAACCATCCCTTTGAGATCCTCTTTACTTGCCATATTCTTTTCCAATTTAGAAAAGTAATCAATTTTCACATTTCCTTTAATCATATCTTCCAACTTGCACACTCTAAAAGATATGTCTTCTATTTCATTGTATGTCGAGGATGAATCCTTTGGGGGTTTGAGTGGAGTTTGATTCTTTCCACTTCCTTTTGGTGGCATTTTGAACAATAAATATATATCAAACCCTATGGTTTCACACAAATAGATCCTTCGATTATCTATCATACTCTAATATTTTTTGATAGGGTTTTCATCCTCTGTATTTAGAGGGTTTTACCAGGGTACATCATGTGTCTTATGGATTGAAAATTGTGTGTATGAAATTTTTATGAGATCTATATGCAATGTAATTGTGGATTAAAGTTTTAAAGTTCAAGAATATTTATTTATTTCTCAAACATTAATATGGTATCAGAGCTTTTTTTTTTTTGGCTGCACGCGCCGCTAGAGCTTCTGCGTGAGCTGCTAGGGCCTCGGCGTGAGCTGTTCAGCAGCCTCCATGGCTGCGCCTGGGGGAGGGATTACCCCTCCCTCCCTTCCTATCTCTGATGTAGAGGCCTTCAAGAGGCTGGTTTCGGCTTCCGGGAAGAAGACGTTAGCCCCTTCGATCCCAAAATTCATCAAGAAACTGGAGGCAATACCTGAAATTGTCTTGCCAGAAGAAAAACCCATCAAGATTGCTCTGTCCCTGGCAGAACATGGTCTGGTCAGGAATTTCATGGGTTTATGGCCCTCCACAAGAACAATGGACGACTGGATACAAAGAAATTGGAGGCCCCAACTGAAGCACAGCGTCACTTGCTACCCGGTGGGAAGAGGCTTCTATATTTTTGAATTCATCTCCAAGGATGATCGAGACCTCATCTTCAGAAATGGTCCTTACTTCATGGGTTCGCAAGGTCTATACCTCAATCACTGGACCCTGGATTTCGACCCGAATCTTGACGCCCCCAAGGAGGTCCCGGTCTGGGTCCGTCTCCCTAATATTCCAGCGCACTGCTGGAACTCAGAATCTCTGGAAATAATAGGGAATGGGCTCGGCCGTTACATCGATAAGGTAGATCCCAAGGGTCAATACTCTTGTGCCAGAATCTACGTTGAGGTGAATCTTGAGGCCGGACTACCAGAAGCGATCAAGATCTCGGTGGGTGATTGGCTCCACTACCAACAGTTGGATTACAAACAGCTGCCCTTCAAATGCAGACTCTACCACGAACATGGCCACTTCCAAAGAAATTGTCCCAAAAACCAGCAAGGAGATGAAACAGAAGGATGGCAAAGACCCAAAAAAGGAAAAGCAGCCGCAAAAAACCAAGAAAAAAGACAAGGTCCTAAGCTACGAGTCCCAAGAAGTATGGAGGCCACTCAAGAAGGAAGAAACCCCCCGCCAAACCTCACTCAGGAGCATGCCAACAAGCAACCCTCGGCAACAGAAGAAACAAGTGCAGAAAAAATAAATGAGGCTAGAGCGAACTCGGCAGATCCCATCAGATCCGGTGAAGTACCCCTGCATCCTATCCCAGATCTAACCCCAGTCTTAACTGAGGTTATCCCCCCCCTCATCCCCATGGAAGAGCTCTCAAAGATCGCCAGCCAAGAGAAGGATCTGTCCAACATAGACTCCGACCAAGGTGGATTCTCTGATGAATACGCCTCGGAATCCAGCAGCCCACATGCAACCCCGCTAAAGACCAGCAGGGGAAGCAAATCCAAAAAAAAGCACCGAGAAGAGAAGTCCTTCAGAGATGTAGCCAAAGGATCTTAGAAAACGTTTCCAAACATGATTAGTACCAGATCTAAGCAAGGCCAACCTTCCAAGGGGGCCTCCCCCTCCAAAAAAGTTTAAATGCGATACATCTCCTGGAACTGCAGAGGTTTAGGCTCAAAACAAAAAGAAGAAGCCCTGAAAGACATCATCAGAATAAACAAGCCGAACATTCTGTTAATCCAGGAGATAAAAATGGAGGATTCAATCCTCTATCAAGCAGGTCACTCCCTCTGGAAAAAAGGACCAGGGATAGCAATAATCTCCAAAGGTGCCTCTGGAGGAATAGCCACTTTCTGGGATTCCACCAAATTTGAACTGATCAAGGAAGAACGCAATGATCACTGGATCTTCTCAAATATTCTTCATCGAGACTCTGGACAGCAAGTAAGTCTCTTTAATTTATATGTCCCTAACCTCTTTCCTAAAAAATGCAGCTGCTGGGACTCCCTTGATTTGTTTCTCAGCCTGCACAGCCCAAGAAACATTATCATTGCCGGCGATCTCAACGTCATGCTCTCCACTGAAGAGAAGAAAGGGGGCTCCATAGTAAGGGACCAAGGTAGAGAATGGGTAGAGGACATTATCCTCCATTGGGATTTGATGGATATCAAGCCTCCCTCAGGGAAATTTACCTGGTCTAACAAGAGACTGGGGCCTGGTCACATAGCAGCTCACCTCGACAGATTCCTCATCCATTCGGACTTCCTTTCCTCTGGCCTGTTGGCCACGTCCAAAATCCTCCCCAACATCACCTCGGACCATAGACCGATCCTGATAGATATCTTCTCTGACGCCACCCTGGGTCCCATCCCCTTCCGCTTCAGTCCACTCTGGCTGCTCCAAGATAACTTCCAGCAAGTAATAGCGAGCTCCTGGTCTATACCGATGCCTGGGTCCCCCTCCTTCACCTGAGAACATAAACTAAAGAGACTTAAAGCAGCGCTAAAGAGCTGGGCTAAACTCTTATCCACCCCCACCTCCATCAGAATCGCATCCCAAAAAGACCTCGAAAATCACCAGCATGCGATGGACTCTACCCCCGTCTCCAAAACTACCCTCTCCAAAGAAACTGAGGGTCGAAGAAGAATTCTGGCGTCAAAAGTCCAGAAGCCTGTGGCTAAATAGTGGGGATAAAAATACAAATTATTTCCATAAACAAGCCGAAGCCCGCAAAAGCTACAAAGTTGTCACTGAAATAAACTTCTGAGGTTCTCTGATAAAAGACCCTGAAGAAATAAAGAAAGCAGCCTTCCTCACCTTCAAAGACCTCTTTTCTACTCCGGAGGATGCCCCCCTAAACCCTTTGAATCACCCTTTTAACCTCATCCCTCCACTGATTCAAGAAGCTGATAACCTCCTCCTCTCAGCCCCCATCTCCTTAAAAGAACTAAAAAGATCCCTTTTCAGAATGAAGCCTGACAGCGCCCCTGGCCCTGACGGTTTCACAGCCAACTTCTATACAAGCTGCTGGGACATAATTAAATTGGACCTGCTAAGGATGGTAAGGCACTCTCAAGTCACCTGCAAGATAGGTGGAAGTACCAATTCTGCCTTTCTCACTCTAATCCCGAAAGAAAAGGGAGCCTCTTCCTTCTCCAGATTCCAGTCAATCTCCCTTTGCAATCTCAACTACAAGATCATAACCAAAATCATTGCCAATAGACTCAAAAAAATCCTCCCCAAAGTCACCCGGGAGAACCAAGGGGGGTCCATAAAAGGAAGGAAGATCCAAGACAATATTCTCCTTGTTCAAGAGGCCATCCACACAAGCTACCAGAACAAAGAAGAAGGAATGGTGATAAAGCTGGATTTAGCCAACGCCTTTGACAGGGTTAGACACGATTTCCTCTTTTTAGTCATGAAAAAAATTGGGTTCTCCTCTCATTTTATCAACTGGGTGCAAGGTTGTATCAGCTCTCCATGGATAGCCCCTCTAGTAAATGGCAGATCCACTGACTTTTTCCAAGCGTCCAGAGGGCTCCGGCAAGGTTGCCCCTTATCGCCACTCCTCTATGCAATACAGGCTTCTATGCTAAGATTCCAGTTAACCTCCAGCAATCAGGAAAATACTCTCCCCGGCCTCCGGCTGGCTCCAAAGGTAAAAAATATAAATCACGCCCAGTTTGCAGACGACACGATCCTTCTAGGTGGAGCTAGCATCTTCACGGAAAAACAGTTCAAAAAAGAGCTTGATCTCTACAATCAGATCTCAGGAAGCAGAGTCAATCCTCAAAAAAGCAAGGTCTATGGCTGGAACTGTTCAGGAAAGGCTCTAGGGGATATAGCCAGACTGCTGGGCATGGAAGCTGTCCATGTTTGGGACTCCTTCACCTACCTAGGAGCGCCAATCTTCAAGAAAGGTTCGAAAGCAATTCACTGGACCCCAATCATTGACAAATTTAAAAAGCAAATTCAAAACTGGGGATCCAACTGGTTAAATCCAGCAGGCAAAACAGTACTTCTAAAATCTGTGCTCATGAGCATTCCAATATACCAAAACTCTATTCTGCTCGCGCCGGTCTCCATCCTGAAAAAAATGGAAACTCTGATAAAAAAGTTCCTGTGGGAAGGAGGCAAAGGTAACCTCCACCGAATCCACCTGGTGAGTTGGAACAAAATTCAAATGCCTTATAAGGAAGGAGGCCTTCAAGTAAGGGATCTGGCAAAACAAAACTTGGCCATGGGGGCCAAAACGATGTGGAATTTGATTGCAGGAAAAGAAAGTTGGAGTAACAAAGCTCTAAGAAGGAAATACTTCAACGGTGAAAGGCTGTGATGCCTGGATAATCCAATACCTCTCAAGACAGGCTATCCAATATACAAGCTCTGTCTTAAATCCATGCCTCTCTTCCAATCAAATCTCTACTGGATTCCAAGAAATGGAAAGAAAATAAATCTGTGGAAAGACGCCATCATGGGAGATCAACCTTTAAGACAAAATCCGGGCATAAAGAACATTATGGACTGGGCCCAAAACAATAACTTAAATACTCTTTGGGACATCTCTAGCTGGGAGGAAGATGGAGAAGGCATTTGGAAGGACTGGCATATTGACAATCTCCCCAATTGGGTAAATGATGAAAAGGATAGCTTAATGCAGTTCCTCCAAGGGAAAGTGCCTGCTGCAAAGAACACTCCAGACAAACGAGGGTGGGGCCAGCGTTCTGGCAATTACATAGCCAGCGAAGGTTACAAATTCTTCCTTTCTTCGCCTCACGTCGCCCCCAATCCAGCTAGATGGAATTTCATCTGGAACTACCCTTTCGTGCCTAAAATAGACTTCTTCTGTTGGATAGCTGCTCATAAAAGTATCTTGATTGGGGATAACTTAAAAATCAGAGGCATGGAGGGTCCTTCCAGATGTCCACTATGCTGTTCAGAAGAAGAAACAATGGATCACCTCTTGATAAACTGTCCATTCTACCAAGAAGTCTGGTCGGAGGTCCTCCTCCTAAAATTAGAGGACCTAGATGTCCCCCTCAACATACCTGATTTGTTTGCCACCTGGGCCTCCAGTTCTCCCTTTGATCTTCACAAAAAAGACCTTCTAAAATCAATTTGGATATGGGCCCCCAAAGCTATCTGCTGGAAGATCTGGCTGGAGCGCAATAGCCGCACCTTCAGGGATGAAAAAAAGTCTAGCATCAAGATTGCAACCAAATGCAAAGCCCTCCTAGGGGAGTTATCGGCAGCCAAGAGCAAGCTTAATAATTCCAGAGACTTGGATCCCCAACAAAGAAGATGGCTTTCCCAATTTCAGCATCCGGAGCCCATTCCCAATACTCCCCTCACAAAAACGGCTAATTGGGAAATCCGTCTCGAAGAAAATGAATTCCTAATGTGGAGATCTTCTCTAAAAGAAAACACTCTGTTCTTTGATGGAGCCTCCAAAGGCAATCCAGGGCGCGCTGGCGGAGGAGGGATCCTTCTGTCGAACGAGAACTCTGTCCTAGACAACTATGCTTGGGGGCTAGGCTCGATGACCAACAACATGGCAGAGGCGATGGCACTCTGGCAAGGCCTCAAGCTTGCCCATGAAAGGAATCTACACTCACTTGTGGTGTTTGGGGATTCAAAACTAATCATCCATTCCATGAGATCTAAAAATATGTCGTCCAATATCTTCTTAACCGCTATCATCAAAAAAATCCTTTTGATAGCCACAAAATTCCAAGTTATCAGCTTCTTTCATATTCTGCGTGGTCTCAATGACAAGGCAGACCTGGAGGCCAACAGGGCCGCTTTGATGGGAAAAAACGTGCTAGCTGTAAGTGGCAGAAAATCCATCTGCAGTATCCCTTAACTGTTGATGTCAGGAATCCAATCTGCAGACAATCTTAAGGACAAGAGTGAGATGCCCTCCCGATTCTCTGTTGATCTTCTAAGGTGTGGCCACGGTACACCATCGAGTGCTTTGGAGAACCGAATCTCTGCCAAATCCTCACCTTCCCCTGCTCATGACCTCTCCAATCCTTATATCGCGCCTCTCAGTCTCCTCCACGAGCAACCACCTGATCATATCTCAAGAGCTTCAATATTGCTGAAGCCTGAAATTCTCCTCTTCACTCAATCTCTCGCAACCGACCAACTCCACGTAGCCTCTCAGCTCGAGCCAGAGTCAATGGACTCAGTAGGGTCTTCCTCAAACGTGCAGATAGTGGAAGATCGGCTGGCCGACATCCAACAATCCCTTTACGCCCTCAAGTTAAAGAAAGATGCACAAGAAAATTCGATCAATCACAACGCGGTTGAAGGACTCAGCCAGTGGAAGACTTTCGCCAATGAACTGAGCAAGCTCAAGGAGGACCTCAAAGACTCCAAAGGCGAGCTGAACTACTACAAGGATGTGGTCTTCACTGAGTTCAAATATGCGGCCAATACCACAGGTAACTTCGGGAATCGAATCACAGCGCTGGAATCAGCAGTAAAAAGGATTTTGGAGAAGTTTAATTAGTTCTTCCTTCCATCTTCCTCTTGCTGTTCTGTTAGCTTCAGGTTTCCTTTCTTTTGGTTAATTTCTGCAGTTTCCTCCCTTAAGCTTGATGATATGTCTTCTTCAGTTCTCGGGGGGCCTCATGAGACCTTCTCATGAGCCCTCAACCCTATTTTTATTGTAAGAAGCACCCGGTGGCTTATTCACCGGTCCTTAATCAAACTTCCCCCTATTACAGTCTAAAAAAAAAAATATGGTATCAGAGCAAGGGTGTGCAATAGCTTAGTTGTGTGCAAACATGAATATACACCTCTGTAGATCTCAAATCATTGAGCATGAGCTTGGACCAATGTAGCATCCCCGACCCTCCGACCAACGAAGAGGATGCCACCATGACGTTAACCATCTGGGCTACCAACCCCATGAACATGTGAATTCATAAAATGATGAAAGAAAATACATTGAAGTAGCATATGCACAAGTACATAATCACTCACATATACAGATACATGATTATTTATCATACACAGTAGAAGCAAACATGCAATCAAACAAGCATTCAACATGTTCATCATATTCATTAACAGTAAATATAATTGTAGAAGTAAAATAGACAAGATTACTTATCTCGTAAAGAACTCGTTTGGCCACCAGCTACGTTGCTGTAACGTTCCACCCAACCATAGGCTATCATGATCCTAAATCTCTCAAAAATGCTGCCACCCTCGAGCTGGGCATGATTCCCCAAGGAATAAGGAACAAGCAGGCTTACACATAGCCAATGATACACAAACATAGCCAAGCCAACACAGTTGGGTTTATTAGGCCATCAACAAGATAGCCAAGCCAACATGGTCAGGTTTATCAGGACATCAAGGAGTTGGGAAAGGCTAAATGCTAAGCTGGTGAGCCCATTACAGAGCTAGGAATGCCTACACCAGAACTATCCTGACTTCTAAGACACCCACACACACCCAACACAAGGAATCAGTCCCTTCTCTACTACACAGTCCCTCAAGCCCTGACTTCCCTTCCAGTGCTATTTAGGGGTTGTGGAGAAGAAATCCAGCCCTCTATCTCTGGCTATGTGGTTCCCAAACACACTAGGTTTATCAAGCAAACCAATCCCCCATCCCTGCTCCCAACACAGTCCGAAGACCAACCACTGCATACACGCAATCACACAAACGATTCACAGCTTGGTTAAGGAAAACAACTCCTGAGTCGTTCTTGGCCCTATCATGGCCAAAACGACTCCAAACCAATCTATAGCAGTCCCAAAATGTATCAGAAAACACAGTTCACAATGTGGGGAAAACAACAGTCTATCTTGGACAATGAAGCCACCAGGGAAAACTTACACAGACCACATTGGGGAAGAAAATACAAACTCCCAACCTGTGCGTGAGGGAAATTTACATCAAACCTCTGGAATTTGGATGGAAAACATGCTAGATACCACTCTGTGGAAACATGAATGACATCCGAAACGACTCCCTCTTCCTGGCTGAGTGAGACAAAACCAAAAAAGAAGCTTGTGCATGGGAGTCATCAGACTACCATCCTTGCATGAGGATGAACAGAGCTACCACCCCTGCGTGAGGATGGACAACTCCACCTATGCATGAGGATGAATCGACAATGGGGAGAATGGCATAGTGGAGGGAATGGAGAGTTCGTTGGAGTGATGGCAGTGGTTGTTTTTCCTTTCCAACGTGAGAGTTAAACTGCTGGTGGAGTGTGCGTGTGGGAAAGGATTGACAGTCCTACCACACTCCATTCCTAGCCATAACTGCCCCAACTAACAGCATAACTTTTAATGGTGGTGGTTGGATGAGACAAGGGAGGATGAGCAATCAAACAGGGTGGTGACACATGGATTTTCCCCCATAGCCCCAAGGTTTGACAATTCCCCCCCTTATCCTTGTAAGAATCATGCCCTTTTCATTACGGTTGCAGTGAGCATAGCTGGTTGGGTTCATTTAATTAAAGATGTATATTTACATGATGACAAAAATTAATATGTATGTCGCATGCCCCGATATACCATCAGTGACAATTTCAATCCGAAACATAGAATAACCAATCGATGGTGAGGCCTTGGCCTTTAGCTCCACGCCATGATTATTTACAATATATACATCAAATACATCTAATGCAACAGGGTCAAAACCGGGGTGTTACATTCCCCTCCCCCTTCAATAGCACTGTCCTTAGTTCTTTACAAAATTGAACAAAATGCTACACTGGTATCGCCTCAGTGTTCCGCAGAATTGAACAAAAATGGATGTGCCAATTGCATGGCATCCTCCAACTCCCACGTAGCCTCTTTAGGTCCGTATTGCTCCCATTGCACCTTTACCTGACCTATGGCCCGGTTCCAGAGCATTGTGACCTTCCTATCGAGGATGCGCATTGGCTCGATTCAGAACTCTCCCTCGGGTTCCACCTGAATCACATCCCAATTTATCACATGGTTAGGATCATGTACATATCTCTTAAGCAAAGAAACATGAAAAACATTATGAGCCCTAGTGCTAGCAGGCAATGCAAGTCTATATGCAACTGGCCCTATTCTTTCAAGCACTTCAAATGGCCCACATTATCTTGGTGACAGCTTGGCACAACTTCCAAGCTTCAAGGAACTCTTCCTTTCCCTCACTCTGAGGTAAACATGATCCCCAACACTGAACTCCCTGTTCACCCTATGCTTATCTACATAGATTTTCTGTATGTCCTGTGTTGCTTTCAGATTCTGCCGGCTCTTTACAACCTCTTGCTCCATTTCCCTGAGCAATTCTGGTCCAAGCACAATCCTGTTCACTGTATTATCGCAAGTCACTAGTGTCCTACACCTTCTTCCATACAAAGATTCATACGGACTCATCCCCAAGGATTCCTGCTATCCATTGTTATAAGCAAACTCTACCAAGTGCAAGTAATCTTCCCACTTGGTTGGTTTTTCCATCACGTACATGCAAAGCATATCTTCAAGCACCTGATTAACTCTCTCTGTCTGCCCATCTATCTGAGGATGGTATGCAGTGCTGAAGTTTAGATTTATACCCAAATCTGCAAACAACCCCTTCCAAAAGTTGGAAGTGAACTTGACATCTCTATCAGAGACTATTGCCTTTGGCAATCCATGCAATTTGAAAATCTCTTTCATGAATATCTTTTCAATGTCATCAGTCTTATGCGTAGACTTAACCAGTATAAAATGCGCTACCTTTGTCAACTTGTCCACCACAACCATGATGGAATCATGTTGTCTCCAAGTCATCGGCAATCCTGTAATAAAATCCATGGAAATAATTTCCCATTTCCATTCTGGAACTAGCAAAGGATGCAATAAACCTGTAGGGTGTTGATGCTCAACCTTTACCTGTTGACATTTCATACACCTCAAAATGTACTCAGCCATATCCCCTTTCATTCCTGGCCAAAAGTACTACTTTCTAGCTATAGCAATTGTCTTCTGATATCCTGGGTGACCAGAATACGGAGCTTGATGTATTTCATCCATGACAACTCTCCTCAAATCTGCTACATCTAGAATATAAACTCTACCTTTATAAGTGAGAATTCCATCTTCTTCCAATTTATATCCTTCATACCTATTCTCAAGACTTTGTTGTTGCAATTTTTCTTTTACCTGCTCATACAATTCATCTCTGGCAACATGATTAACAATCTGCTACCTCAAATCCGACTGGAAAATACTAAGAGATGCCACATGCATTTCTTGTACCTTCCTGCTAAGTGCATCAGCTACCTTGTTCTCTTTCCCTTTTATGTGCTTGATTTCGAAATCAAATTCACATAAAAATTCCATCCATCTCGCTTGTCTAGCATTCAGAGTAGGCTGATCAAACAAATACTTCAAACCACAATGGTCCGTTCTGAGCTCAAATATCCTACCCATCAATTAATGTCTCCACATCTTGAGGGCATGTACTATGGCTGCAAGATCTAGATCATGAGTGGCATAGTTCTTCTCATGCTCCTTCAACTTTCTTGACTCATAACATATCACGTGGTTGTCCTGCATAAGGATTCCTCCAAGCCCTTGTCCGCATGCATCGGTACACACCAAAAAATATTTCTCTGGGTCTGCAACTTTCAATATGGGTGCACTGGTGAGAAGATTCTTCAACCACTGGAAAATTTCTTCACACCTCGATGTCCATTCGAACTTCATCCCCTTCTTTTGCAAAGAAGTGATGGCATGTGCAACTCTGGAGAATCCTTCAATGAATCTCCTGTAGTATCCTTCAAGTCCCATAAAAGATCTTACATATGTCACATTTCTTGGAGTAGGCCAATTCATAATGGCTTCAATCTTTTTAGGGTCCACAGATATACCCTCCTCTGAGATAATGTGACCCAAATACTGAATTCTATCTCTATAGAAGTCACACTTGCTCAATTTTGCATACAGTTGATGCTCCTTGAGAAAATTCAATGTCAATCTCAAATGCTCTTCATGCTCTTCCTCATTCTTAGAATAAACAAGAATGTCATCAAGGAAAACAAGAACAAACCTGTCCAAATACCTACTAAAGACACTGTTCATAAGGCACATAAATGTAGCTGGTGCATTTGTGAGACCAAATGGTACCACTACAAACTCATAATGCCCATACCTTGTTCTGAAGGCTGTATTATGAATGTCTTTGTCCTTAATTCTCACATGATGGTAACCAGACCTCAAGTCGATCTTGGAAAATACCCTTGCTCCCCTAATTTGATCAAAGAGGTCATCAATCCTAGGCAAAGGATATTTATTCTTCACAGTAACCTTGTTCAACTATCTGTAATCAATACACAACATGAGTGTACCATCTTTCTTCTTTGCAAACAGAACTGGTGCTCCCCAAGGAGACACACTCAGCTGGATATACTTCTTTTCCAACAACTCTTGCAGTTTCATCTTCATCTCTAGCATCTCCGGTGTACTCATCCTGTAGGGTGCCTTGGACACTGGTGCTGCTCCTGGCACAAGTTCAATTGTGAAATCAATGTCCCTCTTTGGAGGAAGCCCTGGAATCTCATCAGGAAACACATCCTTGAATTCCTGTAACACCTGATAGTCCTCCAACCTAGGAGTTTCATCTCCTGATGTATCCAAAATATGAGCTGCATACAACTGGAAACCCTTCCTACAGAACTTCTTTAACTGCATTGTTGAAACCTGCCTTACTTAAATCACCTTTGGAATACCTTTCATAACTACTAGGTTCCCTTCTTCATTCATGCGTTCGAAAGTCTTATTGTAGCAATCAAGATTCACCCTGTGAGCTTCTAACCAATCCATTCCAATGAGAACATCATAGGAGCCAAGCGGTAGAACATTTAGATCTACACGAGTGACCAATCCATTCATGACCAATGGACATTTCTCTACCACTTCACTGACCTTCTCTTAGTTCCAGTGGCTAGCTGAACTAACCAAGGCTTCCTATGCTTTACTTTCTTAAAAGCACAAATCTACACTACTTTAGGAGTAATGTAACTATGAGTAGAACCATGGTCAATAAAAATAGAAACAGATTGTTCAACAATCTTACCTGCTACTTCAACCACAGCTGACTGGTGATCTGCCTGGAAGTCCTCTAGTGCTGCATAAATCCTAGGGACTGCCCTTGCTACTTGACCCACTGTTTTTGCTTCTTGAATGTTATAAGTTGGTCTTGCACTCTCATTCTCGAGTGGACAATTTCTATGCATGTGGGGTCCTCCACATTTCCAACATTGAAGTGGTCCTCTATTCTGTTGTGGATCCTTAGTCTTTTCTCCTATCATTCTGAATGGTTTACTCGCAGCTTGGGATGGCTGCTTCTGCTGATTCCTAAAGTTAGAAGGTTTGAAATCTTTCTTTCTTTGGTCAAACTTCTTGTTCTTCTTGTCCTTCCATGCCTTATGGTAATCCGGCTTACCTTTGCTTTGCTCATAGCAATACTTATCCTTCCTTATTACTTCCTTAAGAGTTCTAGGTTCATAAAACTCAATTCTATCTTTTTAAGACTGAGGTAATCCACTCAGAAAACGTTGGACCTTCACTTTTTCATCTTTGATGTACCGAACATACCTCAACAGCTCCAAAACTTATTTGCATATTCTTTCATGGTCTGCTGTCCCAATCTCAGCTCATGGAACTCCTTAATCTTGTCATCATAATACCTGTCAGAGAGGTATTTCTGCTTGAAATACTTCTTGAAATGTTTCCACTTAAGTCTCCGTTCACTGATCCTATTTACTTGCTTGAAGTGTTCCCACCAAATGGATGCCCTTCCATTCAGATTGAATATGGCAACTCTTGCCTTCATGTTTACTGAATAATCATGCACTTGAAAGTACTTCTTTATCCGAAGAATCCAAGCTTCAGCCTCTTGTCCAGTCTTTAACTCATAATCAAATGTAGGAGGTTTAGCTTTCCTAAATTCATCTCGAGAGCGATCCCCATGGTGTCTTCTTCTTTTCCTTTTATGAGAAGAAGAACTTGAATCCCCGCCGGATTCTTCAAAATCAGATGATCCACTAGAAGTCCTTCTCCTTCTCCTAGTACTACTCTTACTGCCTTCTGGCCTTGACGTACCTCGTCCAGAGTCTATCTTTCTTTGCAAGTCTGTCAAACTCTACAACATTGCAGCATTCAACTACTGCTGCTCTTCCTAGGCTTTAATCAAGCTTCTCATGGTGGCTGAAACCTCGAACGGTGTCCCCTGGAATCTCCTTCCATTAGACTCTATGTCATCATTTCCATTACGGACATTTTCTCCAATGGAATATTTTGCTCGCTCGTAAGAATCCCGAGCATCATACCCATCATGGGTTCTCATGACTGAACCACCTCTGGCTTTACCACACTGCTCTTTCTGGGGTACTTCTTTTGGAAGTTATCTAAATTTCTACAAATGTGTTCGTAGCAAACTTTTAGATGCATAATATTAATATAATCAAAATTACTTACCTTTTCTTCTAGAAATTCATAAAACAACAATTATGCAAAAACACCGATTTTTTTTTTCTATTTCATATTCAGCTCTGTGACCACAGACAGTCTGCTGAAATTTGCTGAAAACCGACTGAAGACAGTTGAAATGCTCGAAAAACTACTGAGAAATTCTTCTGAAAAACCCAAATTTCCTTAGGCCCAATCGGACCTCTTCTTAGCTATTCTTCCAACACTGTGGTAGTCAAAACAACTACACTTCTGATCTGCATCGGTGACCAAGTTGACAGTGCATCAGGTGCATAGTCTTTTGAGCAACCGCAACAGTGGGAAGTGTTCTTACTTCAGCTTCTACAGGAAAACTTCTAGACTTCCGATCGGCGATGTCAATGACTATTCTCCTTAAGTCTTTCGCATCCGTAAGTCTATCGGCGATCGGAAGCACTAGTTGCTGTGGCGTCGGAGGGCTAGTTGACTAAGCAGCTGCAATGGCGAGTCACCTTCATTGAAATTTTTCTGATCGGCAATCCAAGTCACTATACTTCCTGTTGTTGCGGTGATCCAAATGGAAACTTACCTCCTCTGTGTCGGCGATCGGCTACGCCATTGCGTCGGACGATTAGTATTCTAGGAAGCCACAATGACGAAAAGCGATCTCACTGTGGGTTCTGTGGACATTATCGGCTGTCGGACCTACTAACCATCAGGTGGATAGTGTCCTAGACTATTGCAATGGCGGATTCTCAAAACTTTAATGTACCCGATTGGCGATCCGATCCTCAATAACTTTTCGACGATACTTAAACAAAATTTTCAAATTTTCTTTTCATTGGCTGTCGGAAGTACTAATCACTGCGGAATCGATGGTTGAATCCTCTATCCGTTGTAAGGATAGTTCACTGGCTAGCCACAACAGCGGACGTTCAATCCACTAACTTCATCCGACGTAGCTCATTGGCAACTTAATTAACTAGGTGTCGGCGAAATAGTTCCATCAGCAGCCGCAACGGCAGCCCACCATCTTGGATCTTTTTCCGATCGGTGGCCAAATATACTAAGGCATAACCTGATCAGCATCGGCAGTCTCTTCTCGTCGGAAGGCTAGTGTTCTAGGCTTCCAAAACGGTGGGCATCCGAACCACTAACTTCCACCAATCCAAACAGCTAACCGTCCTCGATCATTGATGGCCTCAACACTTGGACAATTTTTGAAAATTTTTCTCTTCTTCTGTTGGTGAAAACTTTCTCTATCTTCAGCTGACTCCGTTGGATCCATAATCCACTAACACCTCGGCATTGGCGAGTGGAAGACTAAAGCATTGGCGGGTTAGTTCGATCAAAAGCCGCAACGGCGGCTTATCATCTTCGATTCTTTCCCAATCGGTGATCCAAGCCGCTAATGCTTTTCGATCGGCGAATGGATTTTGACCAGCATCGGCAGTCGGAGCTTCTCCCTGTCGGAATACTAGTGCTCTAGGATTCCGCAATGGTGGATGCTCAAAACACTATCCGTCGAAAGCGTTGTGGTCTAGCCATCCGCAATGGCGGCGCTCAATCGGCTAAGTATCGGCGATCCATATTTCTAGGTGTTCTGATGTGCCAACGGCCAAAACACTTAGAAAATTTCCACACTTTTTCTTCCAACTGTCCTTTGTCGGGTGTGCTTTCGCCTAGCTCTCTGCTGCATCGAAATTCCTTCCCACTAATTTTTCCGATGGATCGACAGTTCAGACACTTAGACAATTTTTTGTGAATTTCCCAGCTCCTTCACATATTTCTCTTGGGTAGAAGGCAACATGCCTCTGCTAACTGGTTCTTCATGGCCCATAGAGGCCCATCCTACAACTTGCAAGCTCTGATACCACACTGTAGCGTCCCCGACCCTCCGACCGATGAAGAGGACGCCACCATGACATTAACCATCCAGGATACCAACCCCATGAACATGTGAATTCATAAAATGATGAAAGAAAATACATTGAAGTAGCATATGCACAGGTGCATAATCACTCACATACACAGATACATGATTATTTATCATATACAGTGGAAGAAAACATGCAATCAAACAAGCATTCAACATGTTCATCATATTCATTAACAGTAAATATAATTGTAGAAGTAAAATAGACAAGATTACTTATCTCGTAAAGAACTCGTTCCACAACCAGCTACGTTGCTACAACGTTCCACCCAACCATAGGCTAGCATGCTCCTAAATCTCTCAGCAATGCTGCCACCCCCGAGCTGGGCATGATTCCCTAAGGAATAAGGAACAAGCAGGCTTACACATAGCCAAGGATACAAAAGCGCAGCCAAGCCAACACAGTTGGGTTTATCAGGCCATCAACAAGACAGCCAAGCCAACATGGTCAGGTTTATCATGCCATCAAGGAGTTGGGAAAGGATAAATGCTAAGCTAGTGAGCCCATTAAAGAACTAGGAACGCCTACACCAGAACTAGCCTGAATTCTAAGACACCCACAAACACCCAACACAAGGAATCAGTCCCTTCTCTACTACACAGTCCCTCAAGCCCTGACTTCCCTTCCAGTGCTATTCAAGGGTTGTGGAGAAGAAAGCCAGCCCTCTATATTTTTCTGTGTGGTTCCAAAACACACCAGGTTTATCAAGCAAACCAAGCCCCCATCCCTACTCCCAACATAGTCCGAATACCAACCACTACATACACGCAGTCACACAAGTGATTCACAGCTTGGTTAAGGAAAACAACTCCTGATTCGTTCTTGGCCCTATCATGGCCAAAACGACTCCAAACCAATCTACAGTAGTCCCAAAACGTATCAGCAAACACAGTTCACAATGTGGGGAAAACAATAGTCCATCCTAGACAACAAAGCCACTGGGGAAAACTTACACAGAGCACACTGGGAATGAAAATATAGACTCCCAACCTGTGCGTGAGGGAAATTTTAATCAGACCTCTAGAATTTGGATGGAAAACATGCTGGATACCACTCTGTGGAAACGTGAATGACATCCGAAACGTCTCCCTCTTCCTGGCTGCGTGAGACAAAACCGAAAAAGAATCTTGTGCGTGGGAGTCATCAGACCAGCGTCCCTGCATGAGGATGAATAGAGCTACCGCCCCTACGTGAGGATGGACAACTCCGCCTATGCATGAGGATGAACCGACAATGGGGAGAATGGCGTAGTGGAGGGAATGGAGAGTTCACTGGAGTGATGGCGCTGGTTGTTTTTCCTTTCCAACGTGAGAGTTAACTTGCTGGTGGAGTGTGCGTGTGGGAAAGGACTAACAGTCCTGCCACACTCTATTCCCAGCCATAATTGCCCCAACTAACAGGAGAACTTTTAATGGTGGTGGTTGGATGAGACAAGGGAGGATGAGCAATCAAATAGGGTGGTGACACATGGATTTTCCCCCATAGACCCAAGGTTTGACAATTCCCCCCCTTATCCCTGTAAGAATCATGCCCTTTTCATTATGGTTTCAGTGAGTATAGTTGGTTGGGTTCATTTAATTAAAGATGTATATTTACATGATGACAAAAATTAACATGTATGTCGCATGCCTCGATATACCATCGGTGACAATTTCAATCCGAAACATAGCATAACCAATCGATGGTGGGGCCTTGGCCTTTAGCTCCGCACCATGATTATTTACAATATATACATCATATACATCTAATGCAACGGGGTCAAAACCGGGGTGTTACAACCAATGGCATCAATGTTCGTTCGACCGGAAGATCGACTCGAAGAAACATCTAACTTCAACACATGTAAGGAGAGTGTGATCAATATTCTTGAAAAGAATGATCTTGATTCTTTTGTGACCTTTGTGATCAAAGAACCTACTACAAATGTAGGAAGAACCGTTTACAAGAAGAATCAACAAAATTCAAAGAGGATTATATATGACTCCATGAACGACAACCTCATGTAGGTGATGACACCATTGAAGACGACAAAGGAGTGTTTTGATACACTCACAAATATTTATGAGAAGAAGGCCCCTAATCAAAAAAGGGATTTGAATAACAAGTTGCACATCATGAATATGGAAAGAGATGAGACAGTAGCCTCCTTCACAAAGATATATGAGGTGAAGGATCAACTTGCAGGCATTGGTGTGGAGACGGATGAGGATGATCTTCTACAAACCGCCATCAACAGACTAACCTCCTCATGGGAGACCTTTCTTGCTGTGGTAAATGGAAGAGAAGAGAATCCCAATTTTAAAATAATTTGGCATGATTGCATCTAAGAATAAGGGTGCATCTAGAAAAATATAATGAGCAATAAGGAGGAGAATCTTTCCCTCATGGAAAGAACCAAGAAAGAGAGAAAACCATTTTCTCCCAAGAATTATTTCCATGAAAAGAAGAAAGAGATCCATAAAGTTTTTGACAAATCAAATATCCTATATTTTTATTGTCAAAATCCAAGTCACTTCATACGAGATTTTCGTGTGAGGAAAACAAAATAAGGAAGAGTTCATGCTTCCACCGTCGTAGAAGAAACCTCCAAAGATGCACCCGAAGAGAAAGAGACTAGAAGGTAGTATTATATTGTCTCTACGTTTTCTGGATCTCTCATCATAGGAGAATATACATGGTTGATCGATAGTGGTGCTTCCAAGAATATATCAGGATACAAGGGCGCACTCTCCAACCTAAAGGAGAAACCATTTTCATGCATGGTTGAACTGGGAGACAATTCCACATACTCAATCCAAGGATTTTAATCCACATCCTTCCATCTAATTTCATGAGACACACTACATATGGAGGAAATTTTGTATCTCCATGGATTGAATAAGAACCTACTCTATGTTTCTATCCTTGAAAATAAAGTGTTGAGCGTGATCTTTATGGAGAATCAAGCATACTTGTGGCCGAAGAACCAGAACTTTGATAGAACTATTGTTTTTGAAGTTCGAGAAGGTGGAATTTACAAGGTCCCAGGAAAGCTTATTTCATCCATGACACAATATACTATCAGCCCATGTGACCTTTGGAATAGGAGACTCGGGAACGTCCACTTTAGAGAAATTCCTAGTTTGCAACAAATGGTGAAAGTTATGCCTAGTTTTTTATTCTGTTCATGATTCTATTTGTCAAGGTTGTACTTTAGGAAAGAATATGAAAACGAATTATCCTAGAATCCATACTAGATCTAAAGGAATCCTTGACTTAGTACACTCAAATGTGTTTGGACCCATGTCTACCCCTTCCCTTATCAGGAACCTTTACTATGTTTTATTCATTGATGATTTCTTCAGTAAGGCCTGGATTTACTTCACGAAAGAAAAAAGTGAAACCTTATGTAAATTCCAATAGTTTAAAGCCTTAGTTTAAAATCAAACAAGTAGGAATATCTATTCCCTTAGGTATTATAATGGTGGAGAATTCGAATCAAATGCCATTAATGATTTTTGTAGTGATGCAGGCATATGTAGACAATTAACTGTTCCTTACAACCCACAACAGAATGGCATTGCAGAGAGAAAGAAAAAAACTATTTGTGAGACTGCCAAAGTGATGTTACATGATCAAGATCTTTCTGCTTATTTGTAGGTAGAATCCTCCAGTACAACAATGTATATTCAGAACAGAAGTCTGCATGCATTCCTTGATGAGAAAAAAACCTGAAGAGGTGTTCCCTAGTGAGAAACTAGACATATCACATATTCGTATTTTTGGATGTCCTCTGTATATTCACATTCCAAAAGAAAAGAGAACTAAGATGGAACCTTCTGGAAAAAAAGGGAACTTTTGTTGGCTACAATGAGACCTCCAAGGCATTCAGAATTTATGTACCTGGTGAGAGACATGTTGAGGCGAGTAGGGATGTGACTTTCCATGAGGATGCAACATTTAAGTGGTCAAAAGATATTGAATGTATCCAGATATAGAGGAGACTAAGATTCCTACTTCATAGGATCATGATAATGATTCTTCCCCTTCTAATGCTTAGAGGGAGAATCCAACAGAATATGTAGAATTGCTTGCCATTGATGAACCAGTTGAACTGGTTGATGAACCTCCTGTAAAGAGGAGGTAATCATGGTGTCGATATGTATTGAGAGATGATGAGAAGCATGGAGAAGTAGTGGGAAATTCTAGTGAGCACAAGCATCCTGATAGATATTCAAGATATGTTACATCGATGAACATGATTAGTGACTCAGAGCCTTCATCATATGAAGAGGTTGCAGAGCAGGAAGGGTGGAAATATGCTATGACAAAAGAGTATCATTTTATTATCAAGAACTATGTTTGGTATATTGTTCCCATACCTAAGAGGAAGTCATTTGTTACTTCCATATGGATTTACAAGATAAAACATGCTACATATGGAAGTGTGGACAAGTTCAAAGGAATATTTGTTTCTCGAGGATTCTCTTAGAAAGAGAGCATTGATTATGAGGATAGTTTTTCTCTAGTGGCCATGTAGACTACTGTCATATCTATTATTTCACTTGCATCAGTATTAGGTTGGAAGCTTCACTAGATCGATGTGAATACTACCTTCCTCAATGGTGAGATTGAGGAAGAGGTTTACATTGAGCAACCTGAGGGTTTTGTGATACATGGGAAGGAGTCCCATGTATGCAAGTTGAAGAAATCCCTATATGGGTGTTGCTGGAAGCAATAGATCCCATTTTAAGTTGTTAAAATGGGAGCCCTACTCATCCTTTTAGTTGGATTTTGAGGCCATAATATTTTCATGGGAGTTTTTATCTTCTTTAACTGTAAGTACTATGTTTTGGAATTAATAAAATTTCCTTAGTAACCTTGTTTATTTTGTTCTTATGTATTGCGGAAACACCCTTTTGTTTTACATATGTTTTGTGTTTCCGAAACCCGCATTCCACAATCAGAAATCATATTGCGGAATTTTTTTGGGGGGTTTTGGGAATAATTTTCCCGCATCCCACAACCTGCAAATGCAGATTGTGGATGTTAAAATTTTATTCAAATAAATGTTTGTATTTCTGCAACCCGTAACCTGCAACGCGGATTGTGGATTACATAAATCTTCTTCAAAATAAAATTTTATCTTTCTGGTTCTGCCTTTCGCATTCTGCAATGCGAATTATGGAAATCGGAAAAGTGATTTTTCGCATATTTTCCCTTTTTCATTTCCACAAACTGCAACCTACAATGCTGATTGCGGAAAGCGGAAACTCAATAAAATTTAATTTGCAACATTGCCTACTCGTAACCTGCAACCTGCAAATATTTTGTAGATTGCAGATTGCGGAACTTTAACATATTTTTCTTGGTCAATAATCTCATTCTGCATCCGAAAACCCACTTTGTGGATTGCGGATTGCGAAAATCACAAAATCCAAAATTTTTGGTTGATTTCACCTCTACATTTTGATTTCTCGCCCTAATCTCAGCCGTCCATTTCTGAGAGATCTACGACACATATCTATTCTGTTGTTGTGTCCTGGATTATTTAATTCATTCGAATTTATGAATTATTTACCATTTCATTTGCATTTTTAGTATTCTTAAGGGTTTTTACTGTGGATTTTTCTTGTCGAAGCTCACCAATCCTTGGCATCTGATTCATCCACATGCAAGTTTCCACTTCCAGATTTTGACTCTTCTATTTTTTACTGTGGGTAAAATTTAATCATGGTGGATAAATTACAATCTAAATTTACTTTCAAGTCAGCTGGTATGACTAGAAACAACAGGTCTAAGATTGCTTTGAATGAGCAGGAGAGAAAGGAACCAAAATATGGTATCTTTATTGATACCAGTGGGCATGTTTCTAAAACCCTTCATCTGGACTGGTCCAGAATTTATTCAATATTCAACAATAACTACCTTTCTTTTATCACCCACGACCAGCTTTCCTATGCCAACATTAGGAATTCCCATCTCCATGGCATTGCATCTAGACCCCCTTTCTTGCCTTATACCGACCGAGTTAAGTGGGAATTAGACCACACAAACCCTAAGGAGCAATCCTTTGACAACCACACTCATTCCCAAAGTGGTGTTTTCCATCCAGGCATTTTTTCCAGAGCTTATGCTCTCATACCTCCCCAACAACTCTTGACCGCCAAATTCCTTAAGGCATCCATGTCCCAATTTGATTTTGGGAAGGTGATAAAATATTGGATGGAAAAACCCTGCTGAATATGTCACCCAGGCAGACAATTCTTACCTTGTTTCATGGTTTAGGGAACCTTTTTCCCTGATGGAGGTTGTGTTTTGTTAGCTATATGGATTACCTTATTTCTTGGTGTTCAAATCTGAGTGGGATCCTGTGGACCATCATCTCTTGATTACAGGTGAGTCATTTAACTGGGCACAAATTCTATCAGTGAACATGAAGGACGAGATTGAGAAGTACCAAAAGACATCAACGTCCAGGAATCCATTTTTCTTCCTTTCAGCGTATGAGATGGGTGTTTTTTTCACTACATCATTTTCGGCTATGGGATGGGAATGGACTAAGACACCGCCTCCAGTCCATATTTATTGTTCAGAGTTGTGGGAAGATAATTATGTTCCCAGGATTTTTGAAATATGTGATCTTTTCCTAGGGTCAATGTACCGGAAAATATTCAAATCAGATGCTCCAACTTTCTCAGAAAGGGTTAGATCTTTGATTACATGAATGGTGATTGGTATGTAGGAGAATATTTCTTGTACATTCGGATTTGGGGTAGCAATGTAGTGCACCTGCTGCCAAGAATATTCCTCGATTATACAGTTCTGTAGGAAATAACATATCAGATTGTTATCGACGGGGTTTTTCCAAATCTTGCATTGTCCAAAACAAATTCTTGGCCCAAGTTTCCATTAAATTTGGGATTCCTCACTCTAGAAAATTCTACTCACGCTGCTATCTTGGGAAAAGAGATCGCTGACATGAACCTAAGGGAAGCACCAAAGAGAATGCATGGCCCTAAGTCGTACCTGGTAATTCATTTTGTTTAGGATCATGCTAAGATTCCCTACGTTCATCAAAATGATCCTAATGATTCCATTTACATAGGATCCATCAACTTCTAGGAGGTAATGAGAATAATTTCTGATCCCACTGATAAGGCTCTTATTTTTCAATATCAAAAAGAGTTGAAGGATACCATGTTGCATTTCATACAGGTCAAATTGAAAGTGGAAGAGAATATTCAGAGGCAAAATATAGAAAGGGAAGCCAAAGAACAATTAGCTAGCTCTTCTTATGCTCTTTCCAATAAATCAAAGGACAAGGGTAATGTTTCTTGAAACTCCTGTACAAACACATCCTTCCTTTATGATTGAGACATTACACAAATCAACATAGTTTAAGAAAAAACTAGTGAATATCAACTTATAGATACAAGCACAATCAGAAGTGGCTCAGCCTCAACCTAAAAAGAAGAAAATTCATGTTATCCCTCAACAGGTACAGGTGCAAGAAGAACTAGTTGTTGATCCACATCCTATGACTCAATAAGTGTAGAGGGTAGAATAGCCAGTTCCACCAGCACAACCTACCCCACATGAACAGTTACTTATGTAGGTGCCTCCAATTCAACAAGTTCATCCCTTTCCTTAAGCAACCACTAAGATACATGAAATTGATAGTGACCTTGAAGAGGAGACCTCTCCTTTTACATTTACTTTCCCTATCACTGTGCCCATGAGTTTACCATCGGCTGATACCACCACTCAGCCAAAGATGACCCTTTCTCAGGCTAAATTTCCCAAACATTCTTTCTCTGAGATAAATTTGTCTCACATTCTTTCTTCCACCAATGACACCTCTTAGACATCACAAAACATACCTATTAGCATTCCTCCTTATACTTCACATATTCCCTCGATATCATTGGAACCCCACATTTCTCCTATATCTTCACATCCTTTAATACCACGGCCTGCTGCTTCCTCTATTCTTATAACTCCCTCCCTTGAAACCCTTGCATCAAACCCTCTTCCTATCTCTTAATATTTGGAACGTGATGTTCCTATGCCTCCCACCACCCTTCCACCTCTTACTATGAATATTCCCACTCCTAAAACCCCTCAGCCATCACCATTGGTTACCATCCATGAAGGAACCATCTCAACAGCAGATGAGATGGCTGATTTTGGAGAGGATGCAGTTCTCTCTTTGGGACAATATTTTTGGAGTAGGAAAGAGAGGGCAGTGATTAATAAGGGAACCAAAAGTTCAAGGTAAGAAACCACTAAGCAGGGATTGGCCTTAGTTTAGATCATTTGGAGAAGGGAATCCTTTGATATCAGACAAAGATCCTTGGACACAATGACCGCCATGGGAGATTTTGTTGGAGCCAATTTTGACTTCGTCTCTCAATTGAAAAAAGAGGTAGAAGAGAAAGAACAAGAATTGCAAAGGTCCAAATAGGACCTAGCGCAGGCAGAAGAACATCATAGGGAAGAAATACAGGCCCCGAGAAAGAAACATGAGGAAGAATTGAAGAAACTTCAAGGGAAAAATGGTTACCTCAAGAAATAGCTTGAGAAATCCAATGATTTGAATGAGCAACAACAAAACAATATTGCTTCCTTTGAGCAACAACTCAAGAAATCCAACTAGTATCAGCCGCCTCTTCCTTCTCCAAATTTACAGGAGAAGAATTCAAGCAACTGGCTTGTAAAATACATGATGATTTTGATCATAGCATGGTCATTTTGTTCAAAGGTTTTAATGAAATGCAAGAATTGTACAATACATTTGAACACCAACCCGATGTTCTCTATGATCACAATACACTGAGAAAGGAAGAAACCAAGGCCTATGACAGCATACTGGAATGGAAGAAGCATATCAAGGAAAGACCAGACGACATGCCAGTCTTGTACAAGCTTAAAATCAAGAATATCGAGTTGAAAATCGAAGTTTGGGAGAATATATGTGATGCAGTAGAATCCATCATCAAGGATGGATAGGTGGCATGCGAATGGAGATGGTATTCTTCTATTACTTTACTTGGTTTTTTGGATCTTCCACTGTTGGATCCTATTGATCAGGCTGCTTCCCCCAAGCTAAAATTGGAATAAATTGAAATGGATTTTTCTGCAGTCAAGGAGAAAATCCATGGGATCACTTAGCTTACCTTGCACGAAATCATGAAGTGGATTGAGACACCTCTCACTTCAATGATGCGGATTGATTTTTTCCTTTCAAGAGTGGACGAAGATCAAGAAGAGAGAGATTTCATCTTTGATCAGTAAAGTAGAGCTGCATTTAGAGCACGCCAAATATTAGGACATTGAATATTTGATGACTGTATATAACAAGTGGAAGTCAGCCCTTGGAAAATCTTAAAACCGAATATTTTGTAATCCCACATCTTGGGAACTTTCTTTCTTTGTAAATTTTTGTAATATTATTTAAAGGGAAGGGTATTTCTTAGGAGAATGAGGACTAGCGGGATTTAGCCTAGGATAACAATAGGAGAGGATACTACCAAACACATATTAGGAAAGCTTTTAATTTTTGGATATTGTAATGTTTTGCAAGTTGAATAAAATTACATTGTTATTTATGCTATGTTCTGTGGTTATTCATTGAATGTCTTTAATGAATTATAGTCTTTATTCTATCTGTCTGGCATACTGATCATTGGTTTGTCATCTACAGAATGTGTTAGTTTATGTACTGATTTTTCCTTACAATATTAACACATTAAGTGTGTATTGAATGAATTTATTTATTTAATTCACATGCTTCGTTCTGCAACTGATGGTTTGTTATAATCCCTAATACTAATTTGTCAATTGGTATTACCTGATAGGACATGTTGTACACCTATAATACTTTAAATAAAGCAATGCACATTTCATTGTCAAGTTTTATTTGAAGTTGGTTAAGGAAAGTAAACTTGATTTATATTTTTATACATTGAGTAATTAGTTTCATGTTATCTATTATACATTACAACTTCCCTTCCTAAATGTGTTACAATCACTGTTTAAGTTTTCTTGGACAATTAGTCTAGATTCCAGTCACTTCAAACCTTCTCATATTTTCCTTAAGGGAGGAGCATATATCTTAGATATGAAAACCCTTATGCCAGTGGAGGCCTCATATCCATAGGATCTAGTCATCCCAAACAACTCGGGGATAGAATCATCTTTACGTGGGATAGTTTTGAAGTCTTTATGGTTGGACTATTTCCTTATGTTGACTTCCTTGTATATTTTCTAGCAACCTACAAGCTCGGGTCATCAACAATGGGTTAAACAAAGCTCCTCGAGCTTGGTATTCCATAATAAACAATTACCTTCGTAAACCATGTTTCTTGAAGAGTGATGCATATTACAACGTAGTGGAGAACCAACCTCTGATATTGGTTCTATATGTTGATGATCTTTTCCTCACTGGAGAGGAAAGACTGATTATTGAGTGTAAGAGGGAGCTTACCTTGGAGTTTGAGATGAAATAATTAGGTCGTATGCACTACTTCCTAGGCCTTGATATTTAGAAGAGGAATGATGAGATATTTCTATCTCAAGGGAAGTATACAGTGGACTTATTGTGCATATTTGGCATGGTGGATTGTAAATCCATAAACACTCCGATGGATTCCAGTTTGAGGAAACTCCATGATACTGATACTAGATCAGATCCAGTGGAATCCACATTATACAGATAGTTGATCATCTCGTTGATGTACCTAACACATGCGAGGCCAGGTATTTTCTATGCAGTTATCATTTTGAGTCAGTTCATGACTTATCCTAGACACAAACACTGGGTTGCAGGTAAGCACATCTTGAGGTACCTCCGCAGTACAGTTGCTTATGGACTCAGGTATTCCTCCAATAGAGGAGTGCTATTTCTTGGATATACTAATTCTTATTTGGGTGGCAACATTATTGATTGGAAGATCACTTACGGATACTATTTCAGCTTGGGTTTTGTTATGATTTCCTGGTCTAGCAGAAAGCAGGGTTCAATTTCTCAGAGCACAATAGAGGTTGAGTACATTGCTACTATTACTGCTTGCAGAGAATCAGTGTGGATGAGAAATCTACTTGGAGAAATTTTCAGTGAAAATATAGAGACTATAGTGATCAGGTATGACAACCATAGTTGTATAAATATTTCTGAAAATCTCGTGTTCCATGACAAGTCAAAACACGTAGAAATGAAGTATCACTTCATTGGAGACATGGTCTAGAAAGGTATGGTAAAATTTTAGTATATATATATTGAGGAGAATATTGCATATGTGATGACAAAGCCTCTATATGTGAAAAAGTTTAGACACTTCCGAGATAAGCTTGGTATGGCAAAGAATGTCTCCCTCGCTGAGAGGGAATGTTGAGAGTACAAATTCAGGAATCATTCCCATGATACTTGTGTTATATCAAGTTTGGAATCTATGTTGTATTAGGTTCAGATCTTCTCCATGGACCTTTTGTTGTATTGAGTTCACTAACTTATGGTGTATTAAGTTAAAGAGCCTATGTTGTATTAAGCTATGACCTTGTGTTGTATCAAGTCCATTCGGGAGAGATGTTTGTACTGGGATATTATGTTGTATTGAGATCATGACCTTATGTTGTATTAAGGTCAGAGACTTGTGTTGTATCAAGTCCGAAACTTATTTTGTATTAATTCTAGAGGATATAATATGTGATGTATGGATAATCATGGTCAACATGTGCTACAAGTCTCCTTTATGGATCAGCTACCCCTAGAGTGATTACTTTATCATATGACTGTATGACCTGGGATAATACATATGATCATAGTTTTGAAACAATTCTTATGAGTACGATATGATATAGATGATTACTTAATTAAACACATATGGACCATGTAGAATTAATTAAATAAATATGAGCACAGAGATAGAGAGAGAATTCAAATTGCCCATGTATTCCTCCAAGTGAACTCAAATTAATAATACATCAGTTGAGTCTTAGTTGTGATAAACAAGTTTCAGTTAATTAAGGAATCAAATCCTTAATTTATGCAAAGTGGTTGTTCAAGATGACAATGACGGTGAAGCACTAGTTCTTTTTAGTTACATTTAGTTATGTTCAGCTACATTTAGTTATGTTCAATTACATTCAGTTTTTTTAGTTACATGCATTTCCATTGAGTTCAGTTCAGCTCAATCAGTTAAGCAAATCAGTTAGAGGAAGTTAACACTAGTGAATTAATGGAGGGCACATATCTTCAGTGTGGGAGATAATTATGAAGTGACAAATTGGTGTCAATATAGTAAAGGTGCAATGTTGAAGGTGAGATAGTGCTCACAATGTTAACAGTGTTACTGGTTCACAAAAGCATGCAACCATTCGCTACCTTCTTTGTATGATTGAATTTGGCTTGTTATTAAAGTGTTATGCACTTGACAAGATTGGTATAGTGTTCCATATGATCTCTATTATCGCATGTTCTCTTCTTAGACAATATTCTATTGTGTTGTAATCATTATGTGTCGATTTTGTAATCATTATGTGTTGATTATCTATCATACTCTAATATTTCTTGTTGGGTTTTTCATTCTCTGAATTTGGAGGGTTTTCCTAGGGTACATCATGTGTCCTATGGATTGGAGAGTGTGCGTATGAATTTTTTATGAGATCTATCTACACTATATTTGTGGATTAAAGTTTTAAAGTTCAAGAATCTTTCTTTATTGCTCAAACAATAATAAGTTACTGCTATGTGGTCCCATGGTGTTTATTGTGTATCTGCATGTACCTATTTATAGATTGTTCTTATGTATCGGTCTATCACCTCCCACTAGATCATGGATTGTTATGCTTAAGTGATGTAACAATGTATTTAAACACCACTGATCTCTTGAAATATTGTTCTTCTCTTCTAGAGTTGATTTCCTATAGCGAAAGTGTATAAGATATTTGAGGTTCATGATTAGGTTTTTGAAAAGTAGTTCCATTAAGAGCTTGCACTATAATGAGTTGCTATGAAATTTTCTTGGGTTTGTTGCCGCCTTTCACACACCTGGGTCACGTGGCAGAAATCTTCAAGCCACTTGGTGTGTCCTTGGGGGAAAGTCTCGAGTCAATGCTGTCACCCTGTTCTTGACTACTCCGTTTAGGCTCAACTCCTAACGAAGCCAAGGGGGGTAGACCATATTAAGTTACTAAGGATAATTACTTAGAGTTGTGATGTTAAATTGAATGAGTTGCTTAGGAGTTTGAAATTTAACTATAGATAATCAAAGATGGCAAGATTTAAAGATGAACACACGAAAGCACAATGCTGAGACACAATATATATATAAAACAAGAAGATAACCAGTGCCTTAGAATGGAGTCAAAAAATAGAAACAATGTACTTGCATGTGCTTGGAGTGAGTGTTTTGCGATTGCCTCTTGGTATGTTTCAAGTTAAATTTGAAGTATGAGTTGATTAAATTAGGAAAAGGGGGGACTCCAGATATACCCGAGAGTACTTGGAGTATGTCCAAAACTAAACCTTCACGGTTACCCGCAAGGAATATGTGGGCCGAAATGGAGTCTCTGGGGCTATTGTTCGTAACGCACCCATTAGGGTGTGATAGAGATCGGTGCCCCGATGTCACTTTTTAGAAGTTCTCGCTTCCTTTGGGTATTTTTCCACCGTAGAGGTTTGATCTAGGTGTTGGATTTTCACTTGATGGTTTTGTCAATTGGGAGAGTGAGTCCTAATTATTCTAGTCACCCAAGCTCTTTTGATATAGCTTGATTGATTGGATGAACCACAGCCAAGTGCAGAGCATACACACTAGAGTCTTGTAAATTTTAATAAGTTTTAGACTGGGTGTTCTTGTTTAAAAGAAAACCCTCCAAGAACCTCTTTCGATCCAAGTGGATATCAATCGAGGAATTGAGGAGGGGTTAATTTTATAATTGCTGATAAATAAATGATGAAAAATAAAACAGATCCACAATTTTAGTTTTCTAATTAATCCTACCACAAATCTCTTTCCCCTTTCGGGTCAATTGGGAAATCGTGGGGTAATTATTATGATTACTTTGAAAAAGTGGAATATGAAATTAATAAAAAAATCAAGTATACTACCCTACAAATTAGATCAATGCTAGTTTAAAAAAGAAATAAGCAGAAAGCGACGAAAAGGGCACCGACACAAATCCCCCCGGGGGGATGGGGAATGGGCTCGAAAGAGCCTATTCCAAAAATAATTTTATTTATTATTGGTTACAATATCAGTGAACTGAAAGATCAGAAAATTCTTGGTCCTTATACAGGCTGAAACCAATATTTTACAACTTTGGAAAAATTTTGATTTTTTAGTGGAAAGGGAGACCCCTGGGGGGATTTGAACGCTCCTGAGGCCACTTCCGGACAGAAGATTCCTTTATTTTTTGTCATACCTGATAAAATAAAGCGATCATTTTAGAATAACATATGCCCAAAATAAATTTAAGTGTACCTTTGGATCAGCCTAACTTATCTAAAAAAAAATGAAGTTAAACTAGCTAAACGGGCGAAAAGGGAACCAAGGAAAGCGAGCTTTCCTTGGGATATTGGCTTGATGTTTGTGCAGCCAATTAAATATGCACTAATATTGCATAATATTAAATTTTATAACAGTTAAAGGAAATCTAATGCATGCGATCTACAAGTTTTCTTTAAATTTTCATGCAAAAAGACGATTTCCCTAAAGCTAGATCTAGAATGCTTATGAAAATTTCTTGAGTGCAAGATCTAGACTGTGAGATATGAAATATCAGATCTATGTATATTTTACTTTGATGAAATAGATCCAAATGAAATCAAAGCTATGAACCAAACAAAGTAACCGGGTAAAGTGTTGATTTTTTATAGAAATGAGAAGAAGAGGAGAGAAGGTCAGATTGTTGCTTGAATGGAGCAAGCTGAAAGGAGGCCCTTTTGTGGAGTGCTGAGGGACAGAGTCTTGATATTATTGGATAGGAATGGATTCAATCTAGATCCACACCTTCATCCAATCAGGAACCTGCAACTAAATAACACAAGCTTGCACATACCTCGTGAGATCTAGATATAGATGCATAAAACAACAAAAATGAAAGATTATGCAGAAATAACCTTATTTAAGCATATACCTGATATTTTAGAGCATACAGCATATGGATAAACAAGATCAAGCAATCTAGCTTTCCTAGTTTAAACCCTTACTTGATTCAACCGAATTCTTGAAGCCATAACACAGAAGCAACACAGAATTTGGCAAGAAATTGCAGCTACCACATCAGCAGCATAACACTGAGAATCCACACAATCAAAGGCACTACACAGTATAGCCTCCAAAGCTTCTTTATTCACAAATGATGATCAAATATAGAGTTACAATGGCAATCCCTTCAGTCCAGCTCTAACTGTCTTGGAAGAGGGAGCCTCAAGCAAGATATATACAAAATACAAGCCATCCAACCCAGGGGGGGCACAAATACCAAGGAGACACATCAAATCAGCTGAAGGAGAGTCCATCAATGCCTGATATGTGTCTAGCTGAGCCAGATCTGAGTCTCACTGAGTGCAACTGTCAATCGGAGGGCTGATCTGACTGACACCTCAACCTGTTGACTGAAGCATCCACCAAAAATCATCCAGATGAGCCAAAAACGTGTGGAGGAGAGAGGGAGGGCGAAATTCCCCATAAAGGATGCTGAAGATCAACTCTGGATCTGATTTGATCACCTCCTTCAGTCAAGGATTTTTCAGATCCAGTCAATCTGCTTCAGATCTGACTGATTTCAATCAAATCGGCTGAGAATCCACTGATTTATGATTTATGATTTTCTCCATTATTCATCAATTTATTAATTAAAATAATCAACTAATTGATTTTTGGGGCTTTCTGACCTGAGTGATGGAAAATCACTCAAAACTAGGAAATAGTGGGTCCATGGGTTTACATGGTGCTCTTAGCTTGAAAATGAGCACCTACATGACTGAAACTGATTATTTGGCCCACTTTTATTACAAAATAATTTTTTCCAATTAAACTATTAAAAATAGCTTAAGTTTTGGAAAAATTAAATTTTAATAAAAAACACTGAAAAAACTAAAAAATTGAAAAACTGAAAAACACCTAGGGGGACTTAGACATGTTCATATGACTCGAAAATGATGTCTACCATGTTTATACATTGACACATAGACTCTAATAACCTCAATAGGCCTAAATGCCAAGCTGACCACCCCAACTTTGGAGGTATGGAGTGAAAAACTTAGAAATTATCAGTCATTTGTTCAACAACCAATAATAACCAAGGGAAAAAAACACCTTGGGCTGATCAGATTGACAAATAAAGTCTAAGAGACCGAGTCTTTTACAGACACTATCATGCTAGAACATTTATTACAATTTCCCCATGGGGTATGAACATGTGATATGATACAACAAGCACTTCCCAGAGGTACTTCCAAAGGTCTTCTGAAGTCCGAACAAGTTAACCCTGTCTGGTTCACCAGGCTCACTTGATGAAAAAAACCACTAAGTACAACTTAGGTGGTAACATTCTGGCTCCAACTGTGGGACGTGTGCTCAATCTAGTCTTTAAGGCAAGGAGAGGATATGAGAACACCAGAATCTTTGGTTTATATACCCTGTAAAAAAATCTCAACTTGACAAGAAAAACCTCAGTAGCACAAGTTTTATAGAAAACCAAATGAACCATTAAGCTGATTTATTTACACAACATAAATGTAACTAACTAAAAGAAGCAAAGTTTTATTATAGCTAAGTAGAAATGCAGAAAGTAAATGCTCTTTTTCAAGGAGCTTATTTTCCTACTCTAAGCATGATATAAAAAGGGTTAAGTGTAATCAGAAATCCAATGTAACCACCTAAGCATTTTATTAACATAAAAAAAATTTCCTTGTCTTTGGTTACCAGCCAAAGTAAGGATACTTTATTCAGAAAATGCAAACCTGTGTGATGATTCAGGATGGGCGGGATGGATGGGAGATCATAGGCATGAAAAATGTCATAAAAATTCTTCCCAAACTTGTATGTGCTCATGCAGGCTGCTTCTATCCATGACTGGATAGGACTGATATACCAATCAGAACGATGAGGTAGACTAACTACATCATCATACTGATCATCGGGGCTTATCAAATGATAACTCATTGCACAAGCCCCAAGTAGCTCCAAATCATAAGGAACCTCTATATGTGAAAAAGATGGTTGAGACTGATTTTCCACTGACTGCATCACATCTGACTTTTCACAATACTGTTTCTCAATGTCTTCATTACTAATACCCTTGTGCAGCTCTACATGGTATGACTTTGAATGATCACGTGAAAATTCTAAATGCTCCTCTTCCATACTAAGGTTTTCCCAGGCATCCAGATCCATGCTCCCCTCTATGGATGTATCGTAGATTGGACTTCCACAAATTTTTGAATAGACACTCCCATTGTTGGACATATCATGGATGGGAATCTCCATAAGATTTTCACAAGTTGGTTTATCTATGAAATTCCAATAGTCATCACTCCCATCCATGTCATATGTGGGGGACTCTTCATCCATGGCATCATGCTCCTGCCTATCCATGTCCTCCTTGTATTCATAACAATCTTCTTTAGATAAAATGTTACAAGGAAATAAACTTTCCAAACCTTCATCAATATGAGGAGAACAAGGTCTAATGTCACCACAAACTGTAGTGATCTTATCATAGGTTTCTTTATAGGATTTTTTTATGATATCATGAAGAGGATCTTCGATATTATCTTCAATCAAGGAAATTTTTTGGACATATTCAATGGGATCACTTGGTATGTGTTGCTCAGTGGATTTCTTTAGAGGGCTTTCTAGAAATGTATCAGCATTGCAACACACTTGAGAATACACCAAATATTCATTGTCTTCAGGTATGGTGACATGAGGAGAGTCTTCAACAATGTGTTCCATTATGGGCTCCTCCTGAAGCTCTTCAATATGATCATTTTGGATTTTCCCTTCCTTAGAATCTTGTTGTGCATTGGGAGGTACCTCATATTCTTTAAGAAGACGCTTAATTTCTTCTTTTCTTAAATAAGTAGCACGATTCTTTTTTATGGGAGTATCATGAACCTCCTCTTCACTTAAATGTTCAAGAAGTGATTCCAAGTCTTCAATACTTTGTATCATGGCAAAAGGTCCATCATATGTTTCCGTGTGATACTCTATCCCAGAAAGGTAGAAGGTATAGATCTTTTCAAGGAACTTTTTCAAACCATTCATACTACCCCTACCATCATGCCACTACTCTAAAAACATCCAAAGGAAGTTTGGAAAATAAGTTATACATTTATTAGGAAGGCCCTGATAGAACCAACAACAGGCCTCACCCCGAAAAGTACCAGCAAACATTTCCATCATATTGTCTTCATGAAGAATATTGGAGTCAGCAATCAACTGAAGGAAAGATTTGACATGCCAGATGGCCGAGTCACCATAATCTCCATAAAATGTCGGAAGCCAGTTATATGCATCCCCCAAATCATTACAATAGTTAGGAAAACCCAGGATGTTTGAGAAATCGATAAGCTGAAACATTAAGGGTAACTGGGCATCATATTTCTCCTTTAATTCATCCAAAATAGTATCCATTTGATATAACAATTAAACCTTGTACTGAAAGGGTGGAGCTGTCAAGTGATGAGCTCTAAAGGTTTTAACATGTCGCATGGGCTCATCTACACACAATAAAAATTCACAATTTTATGAGATAACAAGGTTTTATCCCTTCAGTGGAGTCGCCATGTGAAAAAGAAAAATAATCATTTATAAATCTTTTCACAAAAAATATTTTTTGCTTTTCTTTGTAAAAATAAAAACTGGAAAATGTCAGTGGAGTCGCCAGATGAAAATTAAAGATCTACTCTATGCATTCATCAAACAAAGCAAAAACAAAAAAGGAAGAAAACAAAAATCGTACTCGGGAATAAAAAGATTTATCCCCGGCAATAGCACCAAAAAGTGTTGCCGCCTTTCACACACCTGGGTCACGTGGCAGAAATCTTCAAGCCACTCAGTGTGTCATTGGGGGCAAGTCTCAAGTCAAGGCTGTCACCTTGTTCTTGACTCCTTCGTTTAGGCTCAACTCCTAACGAAGCCAAGGGGGGTAGACCCTATTAAGTTACTAAGGATAATTACTTAGAGTTGTGATGTTAAATTGAATGAGTTGCTTAGGAGTTTGCAATTTGACTATAGATAATCAAAGATGGCAAGATATAAAAGATGAACACACGAAAGCACAATGCTGAGACACAATATATATATATATATATATAACAAGAAGATAACCAGTGCCTTAGAATGGAGTCAAAAAATAGAAACAATGTACTTGCATGTGCTTGGAGTGAGTGTTTTGCGGTTGCCTCTTGGTATGTTTTAAGTTAAATTTGAAGTATGAGTTGATTAAATTAGGCAAAGGGGGGACTCCAGATATACCCGAGAGTACTTGGAGTATGTCCAAAACTAAACCTTCACAGCTACCCGCAAGGAATATGTGGGCCGAAATGGAGTCTCTAGGGTTATTGTTCGTAACGCACCCGTTAGGGTGTGACAGAGATCGGTGCCTCGAGGTCACTTTTCAGAAGTTCCCGCTTCCTTTGGGTATTTTGCCACCGTAGAGGTTTGATCTAGGTGTTGGATTTTCACCTGATGGTTTTGTCAATTGGGGAGAGTGAGTCCTAATTATGCTAGTCACTCAAGTGCTTTTGATACAGCTTGACTGATCGAACGAACCGCAACCAAGTGCAAAGCATACACACTGGATTCTTGTAAATTTTAATAAGTTTTAGACTGGGTGTTCTTGTTTAAAAGAAAACCCTCCAAGAACCTCTTTCGATCCAAGTGGATCTCAATCGGGGAATCGAGGAGGGGTTAATTTTATAATTTCTGATAGATAAATGATGAAAAATAAAACAGATCCACAATTTTAGTTTTCTAATTAATCCTACCACGAATCTCTTTCCCCTTTCGGGTCAATCGGGAAATCGTGGGGTAAGTATTATGATTACTTTGAAAAAGTGGAATATGAAATTAATAACAAAATCAAGTATAATACCCTACAAATTATATCAATGCTAGTTTAAAAAAGAAATAAGCAGAAAGCGACGAAAAGGGCACCGACGCAAATCCCCCCAGGGGGGATGGGGAATGGGCTCGAAAGAGCCTATTCCAAAAATAATTTTATTTATTATTGGTTACAATATCAGTGAACTGAAAAATCAGAAACTTCTTGGTCCTTATACAGGCTGAAACCAAGATTTTACAACTTTGGAAAAATTTTGATTTTTTAGTGGAAAGGGAGACCCCTGGGGGGATTTGAACGCTCCTGAGGCCACTTCCGGATAGAAGCTTCCTTTATTTTATATCAGACCTGATAAAATACATATATCATGTTAGAATAACATATTCCCAAAATAACTTTAAGAGTACCTTTGGATCAGCCTAACTTATCTAAAAAAAATGAAGTTAAACTAGCTAAACGGGCGAAAAGGGAACCAAGGAAACCGAGCTTTCCTTGGGATATTGGATTTATGTTTGTGCATCCAATTAAATATGCACTGATATTGAATAATATTAAATTTTATAACAGCGAAAGGAAATCTAATGCATGCGATGTACAAGTTTTCTTTATATTTTCATGCAAAAAGACGATTCCCTAAAGCTAGATCTAGAATGCTTATGAAACTTTTTTGAGTGCAATATCTAGACTGTGAGCTATGAAATATTAGATCTATGTATATTTTACTTTTATGAAATATATCCAAATGAAATCAAAGCTATGAACCGAACAAAGTAACCAGGTAAAGTGTTGATTTTTTATAGAAATGAGAAGAAGAGGAGAGAAGGTCAGATCGTTGCTTGAATGGAGCAAGCTGAAAGGAGGCCCCTTTGTGGAGTGATGAGGGACAGATTCTTGAAATTATTGGATAGGAATGGATTCAATCTAGATCCACACCTTCATCCAATCAGGAACCTGCAACTAAATAACACAAGCCTGCACACACCTCGTGAGGTCTGGATATAGATGCATAAAACAACAAAAATGAAAGATTATGCAGAAATAACCTTATTTAAGCATATACCTGAGATTTTTGAGCATACATCATATGGATAAACAAGATCAAGCAACCTATCTTTCCTAGTTTAAACCCTTACTTGATTCAACCGAATCCTTGAAGCCAGAACACAGAAGCAGCACAGAATTTGGCAAGAAATTGCAGCTACCACATCAGCAGCATAACACTGAGAATCCACACAATCAAAGGCACTACACAGTATAGCCTCCAAAGCTTCTTTATTCACAAATGATGATCAAATACAGAGTTACAATGGCAATCCCTTTAGTCCAGCTCTAACTAGCTTGGAAGAGGGAGCCTCAAGCAGGATATATACAAAATACAGGCCATCTAGCCCAGGGGGGGCACAAATCCCAAGGAGACACATCAAATCAGCTGAAGGAGAGTCCATCAATGCCTGATCTATGTCTAGCTGAGCCAGATCTGAGTCTCACTGAGTGCAACTGTCAATCAAGGGGCTGATCTGACTGACACCTCAACCTGTTGACTGAAGCATCCACCAAAAATCATCCAGATGAGACAAAAATGTGTGGAGGAGAGAGGGAGGGAGAAATTCCCCATAAAGGATGTTGAAGATCAACTCTGGATCCTATTTGATCACCTCCTTCAGTCAAGGATTTGTCAGATCCAGTCAATCTGCTTCAGATCTGACTGATTTCAATCAAATCGGCTGAGAATCCACTGATTTATGATTTTGGATTTTCTCCATTATTCATCAATTTATTAATTAAAATAATCAACTAATTGATTTTTGGGGCTTTCTGACCTGAGTGATGGAAAATCACTAAAAACTAGGAAATAGTGGGTCCATGGGTTTACATGGTGCTCTTAGCTTGAAAATGAGCACCTACATGACTGAAATTGATTATTTGGCCCACTTTTATTACAAAATCAAATTTTCCAATTAAACTACTAAAAAATAGCCTAAGTTTTGGAAAAATTAAATTTTAATTAAAAACACTGAAAAAACTAAAAAATTGAAAAACTGAAAAACACCTAGGGGGTCTTAGACATGTTCATATGACTCGAAAATGATGTCTATCATGTTTATACATTGACACATAGACTCTAATAACCTCAATAGGCCTAAATGCCAAGCCAACCACCCCAACTTTGGAGGTATGAAGTGAAAAACTCTGAAATTATCAGTCGTTTGTTCAACAACCAATAATAACCAAGGGAAAAAAACACCTTGGGCTGATCAGATTGAAAAATAAAGTCTAAGAGACCGAGTCTTTTACAGACACTATTATGCTAGAACATTTATTACAATTTCCCCACGGGGTATGAACATGTGATATGATACAACAAGCACTTCCCAGAGGTACTTCCAAAGGTCTTCTGAAGTCCAAACAAGTTAACCCTGTCTGGTTCACCAGGCTCACTTGATGAAAAAAACCACTAAGTACAACTTAGGTGGTAACAGGGTTCAAGAGTATAATGAGTCATGGAGTTATTCCTTTGTTGGATTCTACCATTATGTTCCCTCATGCTTTGATCTGGATCTATTGACCTATTGTATATGTGCATTTTGGATCATCTATATGGTCGAATTCTCTAAAAATAACCATTTTTCTATAAATTGAGAGATAGTCGATGAGATGTGCTTTGATCCTCTGGATCAATTGAATGTGTACTGACTATAAACATTACTTGAGGTGAATCAACTTGCTTATCAACTTATACCTAGAGTGGTTGACTTACGGTATGATATTGGTTTAATAGTTTCTATTTGGGGCCATTTTGTGCGACCTTCAATACTGGACACCTATGAGATATGGAGCTCTACCAATAATAGTCCTTGATTGAATAGTCAACTTGTATAGTGAACCAACTAAATACAGATCATGTATGTAATTTACTGGAAGTTGAATACCTCTACTCAATTGGATTATCTAAGCATTAACAAATGGTCTAATATCGAAGATATTTGTTTTATTGATAGTGTCTAAACAAGAAGTTCATTAATTAACATATATGCAATGCCACTGACTTGAGTAATCTCCTTGATTAAACCTAACATATGGTTCCCTTATTTTTTTGTTGACTTAATTTGTGTTATACCTAAATCCTGTCACCTACATGTGATGAGATCCTTAACACCTATGTTTTCCCTAAATCCCAAACATGGAGTGGAAAACATGCTCTGGATATCAATTCTATATGAAAAAACCTAGCACCGCGCTTTCCCTTTAGTTGATGAGCGGTACCTTGTTCAGCACCGCCTGAGTCCTGTTATACAAATGCGGTGCCACCACGTATATGCTTTGTTCTTGAAGCAGTTCTCACCTAAGCCATTCTGTCATAAAGGAACATAAGAGGTACCCTTGGTAAAATTGGAAAAAAAGAGGATTCTCGAGGCTTCTAGAACATGAGCCTTATGTCTTCCCTTATCCCTATCAATCTGGGTTGGTTGGATTCAAGATCCCTCTTGGTAGGATCTTATGGCCACCTCACCCACAATTCTCTCAACTATCCCTATCCATTGATCCCTATAAATACAAGCTATTATCCATAGTTGAGAGGGAGAACTGAATGGTATTGTTATGATGTTGAATTGACTATCTAGTCCAATCCATTGGAGAGCACAAGAGAGCAAGTTGGAGCTATCGAGGATGAGGTTTTTTTCTTGTGGAGGATTTTGTCAACACTAAGGCAATGGTTGTAAGCTTCTTCATTGATTTATTAATGCAAAGCTGATTTCCGTCCCACATATCTATTGTACTGATCTCGCATGTATATGTTACTGGATTCCTTAGTCACTAGTATGGATGTGTGAATAATGGTCTAGTAGATTTTATGTTCTTGTTTGTTTGACATGTTCTGCAGGTACATAGGTTCTTCATTAAAGCATTATTCTAGGTGTTTACAACATTCAGGGAAGGTCTTCATCCTTTGTCGTTCACTCATTTGTTCTGGATCTGAACCATTCAGACCAGAGGAACAACCTCTGTTCGCAAAAGGTACAATATTCCTAACTACAAATTTGGTGACTCCATTGGGGAATAAAGAAAATTTCAGTTGATCTGATCTTCCTCAGTCCTTGAACACTTGTCCAAATCTAGGCTCCGGTCTATAACTCTCTTCAGTCAGATCTACCATCTGACTTAGTGAATTTTGGTTTAAAACTTTCAGATCTGTTCAGATTCTGAACTACTGTGACTTTATATGCTCTATTTAATTGTCAGTTCAACAGTCTTTACCTTGATATAAGCAATTTTTAACTTCAAATATTGTTCTCCTTGTGTTTTGGATTTATTTAGGGAACCGCGCATTTGTTGTAGGCAACAAGCAGTGCCACCGCCTGAACCCCGTTAGCCATAAGCGGTGCTACCGCCTGAGTGTAGTGATATAGAAGCGGTGCTTGTCTAGAACCGCTTTTTCCAAGACCCCTCCAGCGCTGTGCCAGGTAGGCCTTGTTCCAAAACTTACTTTTTGTGATTTTTTGCAAAAAGTAAAGTTTGCTTGCTTTCAGCCCTGCACTGTCAGGATTGCTTGTTTGAATCTGAATGCTCATGGTTGAAAATTTTGTGGTAAAATTGGTTTGATTGAAAGAATTCTAGAGCTAGGTTAGGCTTGTTGATTATTCGCTTGCTTTCATGCTTGTTGGTTGTGATTCTGAAAGGAATTGTTGAAAGCTTAGGTTTCAGTTAGATCTCTTTTTGTTTCATTTATAAAGACTGAAATAAAAACCACCTGCTTATCATCTTGGTTTCATTTTTTCCATAGAGGATTTCATTTTGCTTTTTAAAAAGAATTTTTTTTGTTGAGATTAGGTCATTATTATTACTGAGCATAGGGAATTGGATCTCTGATTAGCCTCACAAGCTTTTAGGCTCCCTTTGTTCTTTTGTCTCTCTTGCATTAGTACTATCTCATCAAAATAAAAAATAGTGTAGTTTTAAGTTAGATCTATCTATGTTTAAAAGAAAAAATAGATTGCATATGCATGTAGAGTGCTTGTTGTTTTTTTAGGAAAAGACACTCTTACCCATCTGATTGCTTTCAAAAAGAAAAATGAGTTTGGAATGTGTTGCTTGTCTTTGGATTTAATTTGTTCAAAGTATTTGTTTGGGAATTTTTGGTTTTCAAAATGAAAAGAAAATATTCTCTCTCCCTCCCATAAGTAGGCATACCTCGAACGGTAAAGTGAAATATTTGCATCTACATATCTGCATGGTTTACTTTTTTTTGTCAAAATTCCATGCATTCACCTAACTTTCCACTTTAAAATTAATGGTAGTTATAGGCTTAAACTTTACATAGAAATTTGAGTGATAGGCTAGAGAGATGTTTGGGCATCAGTAAGCGTAGGAGCTGTCGTTACTCGTCAGGACTACATCCCAGGACTCGCGCGGTTATTCCACGTACCGTCGGTATATCGAATGTCCTTTCACATATCCTTGAGGTATATAGAAAGGTACTTCATGTACTCGATTGTATATAGGAAGGCCCCTTGTGAACGGTTGTGCATTAGACAACACTACTACCAATTTGAGCTCCCACGTACCTTACGTATATCGGGAGACCCCACTAGGATACCTTATCTATCTGAGAAAAGCCCTTTGGTCATCTTGCTTGGAGCCATACACCGAAAACAACATTCGAGGAGATTACTACGCACGTACCCTTGTGGTATATCGCGAGTGGCACCTTCTTGACAATCCTGGTGAGAGACCGGACTATCTGAACTCCTCCTATCATTTAAGTTTGCTTGTTTGGCCTGTATCTTGAGTAGGGGAATTTTTGGTGTGTTTTCTAGTTTTTGAAACCCTAGGTTAGATAGGAACTGTACAAACTGGATGAATTAATACATTCCAAAAGAGTATGAGTCTTGCCACCTAATTTTATTCCTGTTTCAGGAGAAGATCCTATGGAAGCTATTGACCAAGGAGCTGCTACCAACTCCCATGCGGGAGAAAATGTGGTTGCAAAAAGTGGAGATCCATATCCTTCGCACAGTCCTCCCTTGGTTCAAAAACCTTCTAGGGGTAATATTTCGTTCCATTCTCCCATAGAAGGTTAGGTTGATGATACTACCCGTCCAACTTATGGTCCCAATGCTCCATTTTGGGATACCTCTATGGGACATGCCATTGCTTCATTTGGAACCCGTCCAACCTCTTTTGAAGATATTTCACCAAATGAAGAAGAACGTAGACAACACCAGGAAGCTATTCTCCGTGCAAGAGAACTTGAGAAGAAAATAGATAACATATTGGGTACACCACCACCTCGCTCAACATTTTTTCCTCGTAATCCGGACCCTTGGCCTATGGGATATCGCTCACTTGTTGATTCTATGAAACCCATTGAACCTATTATAGATTCCGCTATGAATCTGCATAATCCAAGTCAAACTACCAACCCCACCACCTCCCATATTATGTTTGTTCCAAATACTCCCAGGTCTTTCACACCTGGGGGACAACATTTGATTCCTATTTCATCAAAACCTTCTAGTGTCAGGGGGAAACCCCCGACACGACCTATGTTACCTGTCACTAGAATTGTAGCTAGTCATGGACAGACCTCTAGTATAGAGAATTCTACAGTCTATGTCCCTCCTACCCATATGAATGTGGTTAACCCCCCATCCAGTTCAATTCAACCCTTAGCGGCACAACCTGTAACCAATCAAACCTATTGGGGGTATGGTTACACAACAAATCAAGTACTTGTAGGAAATATAAATTACCAACCCACCCCTATAGGAATGCCTTATGCTGGAATTCCATATCCTCGTAATACTTTTACTCCATGGGGGAAACCTAACTAGTCCTACATGCCAGCTATGGGAGGGATACCTATACATACTGCGGGGAAGGGTACCGGAGGACCACCTTACGGAGGTCCTCCCTCTGGGGGGCCTAACGGTCCTGAAGGGCCTGACGGCTTTCATCCTTATGGTCCTAACGGTCCTGGTGGTCCTGGGGGGGCTGGTGGCCTTCGTCCTAATGGTCCCAGAGGGTCTCGTGACCTTCCTCCTAGTGGTTCTGAAGGCTCCACAAGTTTACCTCCAATGGGTCTTGGAGGGTTAGGTGGTCCTCCTCTTGATGGCCTAGGTGGTCTTGGTGGTCCCAGTGGTCTTGGTGGTCCTGGAGGCCCTAGAGGTCCTCCAATGGTCCTAACGGTCCCGATCTTGGAAATCAACCCCCTGTGGGTGGATCTTCTAGTGGTTCTTAATCACAACAACTATTTCAACAACCTGTCTATCAGTATACTTATGGTCCTACTGGTACTTATATGCCCTATCAATACTACCAGTATGTACAAGCTAATTGCCAGTTACCTTTCCTAGCAACTTTGGACTTGCCTGATTTGTCTCAGTTGATTAATGATCCCATTCGACATAACCCCTCGTGGCCTCCCATTCCAGTAAAGTTACCATCAGACATCCTAAAATTCAATGGGAAGCAGGGAGATGATCCAAAAAACCATGTCATGACATTCCATTTGTGGTATTCTTCGAACTCCTTAATGGATTATTCAGTTTGTGTAAGACTCTTCCAGCGAAATTTGATCGGTACCTCTGCGAAATGGTACATTGAACTTCTGCAACATTCATTTGTGGATTTTGGTTCTTTGGCAACTGTCTTTATTACACACTTTTAACTTCCTATCCATTATGAAATGGGTACAGATATCTTAACTTCTCTGCATCATAACACCTCCACCCACATATCAGATCATATCCATGAGTGGAGAAGGTGTAGAAGAATTATTAAGGCTCCTATCCTGGATCAATTGTTAGCTGATTGGTTTACTAAAGCTTTGTTTCCTCCAATCTCTCGAGATGTGGCTATGGGCGGTGTTGTTACCGAAGAGCAAGCCATTAGTCAAGCCCAATATCTAGACTTGGTATATTACCAGTCTGGAACATTGTATGACTTGATCCCTCAAGCTCCTTGCCCAAGCACCGATCCTGCCAAGCCACCGGCAGAAACCCCTATTGATGGGATTGTTGGTTCAATACAGTCCTCACCAATGGAAAAATATGCTAAGCAACCCCGAAATTACACTCCTACTCATTCAACTCCCAAGGTTTCTGCCAAGGTAAATTCCATTTAGAGTACACAAATGCTTGGCAACAATAAAAAGAAAGGTAAATCCAAAAACAAAATACATGGAAACCAGCAGGAGAATCCAAAACCATCCATCAACAAGAACGATAAAGGGAAAAGAAAAGAGAAATATCCATGTCTGCTATGCGGAGGTGACCACTTCACGAAAGAGTGTCCTCATCGTGAAGAAATCACTCAATTTCTAAAAACTAATCCTGCGCCAGCAGTTCTCACGGATCCTTCTCCCTCTCAACAACAGCTGATAGACCACATGTCTAATTAGGGAAATTCTAGTTCTTCAGAGGAAATTTGCATGATGTCTTCGGACACTATTAATTTGCAAACTTGAAGTCATATTTATGACAAACCCATAGACAAGAAAGAAGACAATTCTTCTTCAAGAAAAGCTCCCTCTACTGGTTGTCCCAAGTCCTTGTCTACTGGTACCCTAACCATCGAGAAACCTGATCTCGACATGGTTTTGCACCCACCCAAGAGTACTCTTAGGAAGGCTGTTTTTAACCCTAATGCCCAATCTACCCAATTTTATAATGTAGTTGAAGATCTGGCTCAGGCACCATGTGCAATGTCTACCTTTGAAGTACTCCAAAGTTGTCCTACACAACGCAAAAACGTGTTAACCGCATTAGGAGCTTTAGACCCAGACAACACTAATTTGATTCACTTTAATGTCGAGAACTATAAGTCTAGAATACCTCACAAACTCACTTTCCAAATCATAACAAAAGTAGTCAGAAATAAGGTCTTTAGAACTATCTTCAACAAAGGAGCTTCAACTTCAATTTTTCCCCTGTCTTGTTGGAAAGCTATTGGCTCTCCCAAGCTTGTAACATCACCAACGACTCTGAAAGCCTTTGATGAACAAGGTTTCCAGCCCCATGGTCTCATACCGGCCCTTTCAGTAGAGCTTGGGGGAAAAATTGTTTCCATTCAAGTGGAAGTAGTAGATGCCCCGTTAGACTACAACCTCCTATTAGGAAGAAATTGGTTCTACACCATGGCTGTTGTCGCTTCGACGGTATTTCGAACTGTCCAATTTCCACATCTTGGGAGGATTGTAACCATTGAACAGCTCGATTTCTATACACTGGATGTTACCACCTCTACGGCTAATAACATCCCTATGTTATGCCAGTCCCCACCTCCTTACCAGTCGATTGGGGTAGGCATGCTGAAGGATTCTTCCCTTATGGGGATTTTTCCCTCAAATCCTCCTAACATAGACACGACGACCGTAAATATTATTTCTTCGTTTGATTATGATCCAAAAGAGAAGTTTTTTTTTTGAGTCCACATGAAGCAATTTACAACGTTATCCAAACCCTTTTCGATGACCACACTAATGACCTTCATCTAGTGGCTTCGGACCCTTACCACCTGCCCTACTGGTTAGAACCCTCTCTTCCTACTCTGGATTATCTCTCCCAAACTTTTCCTTCTGATGAGTCCATTATTGAGATCATGAGTACAAATGAACCTATATGGGAGGATCATCATCATAGATTTTCGTTCCTCCCCAATACCATTTCGATAGACCATGATTTTGCATCTCTTTTTACTACTGATATTGTCAAAACACCTTAAACTCCTATATTGTTGCAAAAAATAGATTCTGAAGGAAACCTATGCAACATTACTTAAACAAATACAATTGACATATCATCCAAGCCTGGCACCCTTGAGCATGTTCATGTTGGGAAGAACTGCTCAGTAGAAGAATCTGAAGCATACTGAGCACTTTTCAAAGAATTCTGAGATGTTTTTTCCTAGTCTTAGGAAGAAATGTCAGGGATAGACCCATCCATTGTGGTTCACAAAATAAAAACCCATCCCACTGCAAAACCTATTAGGAAAAAGCTGAGACAAGTCCATCCATGGAAAGCCATAGCTATCAAAGCTGAAATAGAAAAACTTCTAAAAGCAGGGTTTATTTATCCCATACCCCTAATGGAATGGGTATCGAACATCATCCCTGTCAATAAAAAGCAGGGCACCATTAGAGCTTGCATCAATTTCAGAGATTTGAACAAAGCTTTTCCCAAACACAACTTTCCCACTCCGCATATCAACCAGATTATCGACAAACGTGCCAAAAGTGTCATCTTCTCATTTATGGATGGCTTTTCAGGTTATAATCAGATTGAGATTTTACCCACCGATCAGCACAAGACAGTATTTATTTTCCCATGGGGAACCTTTGCATACAGGAAGTTACCATTCAGCTTGAAAAATGCTGGAGCCACTTTCCAGCATGCTATGTTCGATGCATTTCATGATATAAAACATATTGTAGAACCATACCTTAACGACCTCCCAGCTCATTCACAGCTACGAGAAGACCACCCTGGTCATCTTAGAGACATTTTCCTGAGATGTCATCATTATAACATACGGCTCAATCCTCATAAATGTGTTTTTTGCATTGAGACGAGACACCTGTTAGGTTTTGTGGTTTCTAAGGATGGCATCTAGATAGATCCATTGAAAATTGTCGCTGTTCTAGCCCTACCAGCCCCAACCAACCTTCTAGAACTCCAAAGTTTGGAAGGGAAGGAGAAATTTCTCCGATGTTTCATTTGTAATTTTGCAGAGAAAACATACGGTTATATGCATCTCCTTAAGAAGGACACTCCGTTCTTTTGGGATGACCAAGCCCAACAATCCTTTGATAATCTCAAACATGCTCTGACTCACTCACCCATGATACACCCCCCAGATTATTCAAAGGATTTTCTCTTATACATTGTTGCCTCCACTACTACCATCACCATGGTTTTGGTGCAGGAGAATATCGATGGTCAGGAGCATGTGATCTACTATGCTAATAAGAATCTCATGGATTCCAAAACTCGATACTCATGTGTGGAGAAATTAGCATTAGCCATGGTCATTGTTGTTCAGAAATTTCGTCACTACATTTTGCTCCGCACAACCACTGTATTGGAAAACCAAAACCCTATGTATTACATCCTGACTCATCAGGTGCTCAACAGCAAGTATTCCTAATGGATAGTCATCCTACAAGAGTTTGATCTAGAATTTGCCAAAGCTATGTAAAAGAAATCCTTGGTCCTTTCTGAGCTCATGTGTGATCTTCCCTGTGCTTTGAAAGAATCTGAGCCCGGTTATTTATTCCCAGATGAATTCCTGTTCTTGATAAGCACTATTGACCCATGGTATGGATATTTTCTCATTTATCTCCAGACACAAATATTTCATCCCATTCTATCCCGTGATGATCGTTACCGTATATGTCACCAGGAAAAATACTACCTCATCTTGAATGACACTTTGTATAGACATGGTATCAATTTCGTTCTCTCATGATGCCTTACCCATGAGGAAGCTGAACAAGTTTTGAATGGCTGGCACTCTGGAGCATGTGGCAGTCATCTATCTAGGATGGCTACAACCCAGAAAATTCTTTGTGCTGGCTATTTTTGGCCTTCAATCTTTAAAGATTGTCATGAGGCTATTAAGAAATGCCCACCCTGTCAACATTTCTATCTGAAAAATTGCACCCACCCTGCTCCGTTACACCCCATCATTGTCGTTGGCCCTTTCACAAAATGGGGAATCGATTACATGCATTGTAATTCTACCTCAGCCTGGGGGCATGGTTACATCATCGTAGCCATTGATTATTTTACAAAATGGGCTTAGGCTATGCCTACATATGCAGAGGATGGTAAGACTACCACTCTCTTCTTGTTCAATCATGTGATAGCAAGATTTGGAGTCCTGCAATCCATAGTTACTAATCATGGATCACATTTCCGTAATCAAATGATGGAGGAATTAAGTGCCAAGCTAGGTTTTCGTCATGAAAACTCAACGCCCTATTATCTGTAAGCTAATGGTCAAGTCGAGGCCATTAACAAATTTTTGAAAACAATGCTGCATCGGATGGTTGGAGACCATAAATCCAACTGGAACCATATTATTTTCTCCACTCTTTGGGCTTATAGGACTTCGGTAAAAACAGCTACTAGTTTTACACCCTTCCATCTTGTCTATGGACTAGAAGATGTCTTATCTATGGACTAGAAGATGTCTTGCTAATTCAATGTCAGATTCCATCCTTGAAACTTGCCGTCGAACTTCTCCTAGACACTTCCGCAGAGGAAGAAATATTTCTCTACTTGAACAACCTTGACGAAACTAGAAGAGATGTTTCCTTAGCTAATGAGGCACACAAGAAATGCATCAAGGCGCAGTATGACAATTCTATCCAACCTCATGCCTTTAATGAAGGTGACCTAATTTTGACCTATGATTAGAGATATGACAAACTAGGGAAAGGGAAGTTCGAATCCATGTGGTATGGTCCTTTCGTTGTTTCCAAAGTTTTAGAGAAAGGGGCCTATGAGCTCGTGGACTATGATGGAATCCCGTTAGGATAGCCTCGCAATGGGTTTTACCTGAAGAGGTACTATACCTAGATATTTCTTGTATAGTACCTTATATATATGTATATTACTTGATTTTTAGTGTGCTTAAGTAGTTTCAATATGGTTTTGAGTTTAGTGTCTGTATCTGTTTATACCATGTTTTGGTCGTGCCGAGCAGATGGCTTTCTACGGCTTTGCTGATGGTGCTTGCCGCCACAGCTTGAATCTTGTCTCAGTTGCTTGGGTTCTCTATTCCCCAGCTTACAATTTGGTCAGTTCAGGAGCGGTTTACATTGGTCCTACTACCAACAATATCGTCGAGTATCAAGAAGTCATAGGTCTCCTGACTGAATCTGCCTCCCAAGATGTTCGTAACTTGGTAGTCTTGATGGACTCACAACTAGCGGTTTGTCATTTAAACCATGTCTATACCATTAGGAATCTATTGCTTCTCCGTCTCTTCTGGAGGGTATGTTTATTGGAGAGATCATTTGAATTTATTACCTATAGGCATATCCCTAGGGAAAATAATGCAGTTGCTGACTCATTGGAAAAATACATCCTATACTGGTATATTTCCCATTCATGACATGAAAATAAAACATGGTTCACTGTAAATAAACTGTAAAAGACACATAAAATCATATAAATACATTCACCATTTGAGACATATAAACATGTTTTACAAAAAATAGGTCATGAGACCTCATCTGAAGCGCTCAGGATTTCAGGTAAAAAATCATCATACAAAAGTCTTGAATCCATCTATCAGCTTTCAGTGAATACATCATGCAACCTATCATCTAGTGATGCTCACTGTAACACATGAACACCCGGGCTACTCGACGTAGCAGTCTACTAAAATGACCCAGTACTCCCGCAGTGGTCCTCTGGTACCTCAGTGGGAGGTCATCGATCGAGGCATTTGGGATGTCTAGATTTAACCTCTCGAGGTTGTCCTCTAGCTCCCCTATCACATCATCGCCCTATAGGACAAAACGAGCTCCGGCTTTCCTATCTAGTGGAGACGATCCCCCAGGTCGTGCTACTTTGACATCTGCATGAAAACAATTTAAGTCTCGTTAGTACACATAAAAAATATAAAACATAAAAACATAAAAACACAATTGCCATTTTAGGTTTTTTGTTTCTTACCAATATCTCCCCATTTTCCACCAGGTGGAAGTAGTAGGTCAGGGTCACCACTGAAGTCAATTCCCGCGTATGCATAGTCCTCAACCATGAGGAGCTGGTCTCTCAGCCATCGGAAGAACAGGTCTCTGAACTTCACCTTGCCTCTACTTGCTCCTATGCGAGCAATGATCTGGACCCACCTCATCATGCGAGGGTCTCTCGCCCTCAACTCTGTAAAAACCACTTGGGGTCTCAGCTGGGGGACCTACTCAAAAAGGAAACATGCTATAATGGAACCGAAACCAAACTGCTTCAGCTCCCCCTACCGACACTTGGTTAGCCGATCTTTGAAAATTAGGATTAAAGCCTCTTCCTAGTTGAAGACTATAGGCTCCATGGCCTCTATAGTGTAGAGAATATGCACTCTAGATGCCTAATGTACCCCTTGGCTCCTCGCCACTCTTTGCATGGTAAAGAAAACTGTACGTAGTGGGCCATCCACCACTGCTTTTATGGGAATTTTATTCCCTGATGTTCTGGTCCCAGTAATACAATGGCGGTTTATCAACTCTTGGGTAGTGATGTCCCCTCTACGGGAACCAGTCAAAGAGATGGGAGCACCCCTTCTCGATAGGCTTTTCAAGAAGTATATATATTCTACTTCAATTGTCAATGAATGAGCACCCACCTCAAAATACTGTTGCTTCGGATTCCACATACGAAGAATATGCTCTAATAAGCGCTCATGTGACACCATGTTGGGTGTGCGAAAAAACTTTAGAAGACCACAATCTCTCAACGTGGCTATACAACCCGCGTTTCGTTTGGCAAATGCATAATCATTGTCATGTTGCCTCTCTTTCCAAAATACCATTTTTTATCAATGGGAACCTGTCAAAAACCATCACAAGGCCAATTAGAAACATCATCAACCATTGAAATCATAAAAAATCATCTATTTTGGCTTGTACATATGTTTTTATTCACCCACATTCGGCATCGCCCGTGTCTCTTTTAGGACAAGTGGTGGCACCACCTATGTCAAGTGTTTTAGGGACGGTTCTAGTGGGGTACCGCTTATCCCGCAAGGGATAAGAGTGATTCCTGCATTCATAGTTTTAGGGCTCACTCAAATAGCTAAAAACACCTCCAAAAATAAAAAATGAGAGCATGAAATGAAAGAGCAAGGTTCAAGCTATTACCTGGAACTGACGGTGCATAAATCCGACTGTAGATGCTCCTGGAATCACCAACTGAAAATCTGGCCAAGAAACTACTCCAAAGGCTCTCCACTATGGGTAAATGGTAAAATGTTTTGTTTTTTACTATTTACATAACTTTTATAAGCATTCTAGGTTTTGGCATGTCATAGTTTTTGAAAATCTATCAATCACGATCCTTTAATGTTGTTTATTGGAGAATTTAACTGTTGTTTTTTAAGTCGTTGCAGGATAAAGAGCGGTAGTAGTAAAAGTTTTGGGAGTTTGCTTTTTACCTTTTCGTACTACCATAAAATGGAAAAAGTCTTTGAGAATTTATTGCGACACTTTGGTCATGCTCTCCAAACTTAGCGTAAAAGGTCCAAGTCCTTTTCTAATTCTTTTCAAACTCATAAAATCCCTCATCATGAAAAGAGACCTAGTGGAGTCTTCTTTAAACTCTTTTCGGGCTCCTTAAATACAAAAAGATTGTCGAGTGATCTTGTTTTCTTCATGCTCATTAAAGCACTTGAAGAGGCGTTCATCTGACGGTAGGTTATCACTTTTTTGGTTCAGATGAACTATTTTACGAAAAAGGACCCTGTGGAGTCTTCTTCCATGGTCGTTCAGACTCTCTAAACATGAACAATACCAAGTTAACTTTCATTGGACTTGTTAAATTAAACATTGAGAGACCCTCTTTTGGGAATGAACCCCTCCTCTCTCAGGTTCATAAAACATATGAGTTTAGACTTATCTTCAGATGAGCCACAACGAGTGTTTGTTACCCTCTTTGAACTCGTTAAAACGAAAAGAGGCACTCATCAACCATGATGGGGAAATTATGGGAAGGGAATCATTTTTGCAAATAAATGGTAGTTTTCCGTTACCTTTGAACATGGCACTTGTCTGCATATCATTTCAGTCAATTGGGTATTCAGTTGATTTCCATGACGATCCACTTTCATGAGTCATGTCACTCCTTTGAGTCTTTCAAAAGAATGCATTGTCCACCATCGCACTGTGTGTTTTTATGGTCTAGCCATGATGCCAAGTCTTTTGTCATGTCGCTCGATGTTCAAAGGGAAGTTGAATAATTTTACCTCTACATTCAAAACAGCCTCTGTGTCAGTACTTTTGAGTCATTCTTATGGTTACCTCATTCACATCATTCCAGAACTTTGTTCCGATTTTTGTGTCGTTGGTGTGGGATTCATTATGGCCTTCCTTCGATGAGAATATTCCTGTCGACATTAGCTCATCATCCGAGAAATAATCTTAGAAACAAATTTAGTACCTTGAGATCTGTATGCCTCAATGACAGATTCTCTCTCTCTCGACATAGGTTCACATCATTGACCTTTGATCGATAGAATCGACTAGGTGTTCGACATCAAGACATCTATTCACACTCAGTAGATTGTACTAGGGTACATTGGGAATCATTGACATCAATGGTGATCTCCCTTGCACTTGTTAACAGTTCACATCATTGGCCGGTAATCAAGTGGTTTCTACCATGTTCGACTTCAGAAAATTGTAATCACATGGATAGAATTGTACTTTGTGGAAAATGAGACAAAGACCCTAGGTAATTGTTTAGCACTCATTGATTTCCCCAAGTTGCGATGGAGTTTTGTATATCAATCATGGATCCACATTTTTATGGTCGTGGCTATGCTCAAATTTGCGTATGTATGACCTAGATCTACGTTGTATGTTTGGTAGCTATGTCCAAGTTTGAGTTTTCTATCACATGGATCTACGTTGTATTCTAGTAGCCATGGTTGTTTATTCCTCTCATGGAGCTGCCTTGTATTGGTCTACAGTCATGAGTTGGTTACATTTTTCTATGAGTCAAAAGTATTGATGTATTGTAGATGCCTACTCGACGACATTCTCCGATCAAGATGACTCTTACCTTGAAGTGACAAATTTTTCTCTCAAATCTCTCGCTTATCGTATCCCTCTAAGCCTCATGCTTTAGGGGGCATTCTGTTATACCCAAATCTTGTCACCAACATGTGATGAGATCCTTAACACTTATGTTTTCCCTAAATCCCAAACTTGGAGTGGAAAACATGCTTTGGATATCAATTATATATGAAAAAACCTAGTACTGTGCTTTCCCTTTAGCTCATGAGCAGTACCCTGTTCAGCACCGCCTGAGTCCTATTATAGAAAAGCGGTTCCACCGTGTATATGCTTTGTTCTTGAAGCATTTCCCACCTAAGTCGCTTTGTCATAAAGGAACATAAGCGGAACCCTTGGTAAAATTGGAAAAAAAGAGGATTCTCGAGGCTTCTAGAACATGAGCCTCGTGTCTTCCCTTATCCCTATCAATCTAGGTTGGTTGGAGTCGAGATCCCTCTTGGTAGTATCTTATGGCCACCTCACCCACAATTCTCTCAACTATCCCTATCCATTGATCCCTATAAATACAAGCTCATATCCATATTTGAGAGGGAGAACTAAATGGTATTGTTATGTTGTTGAATTGACTATCTAGTCCAATCCATTGGAGAGCACAAGAGAGCAAGTTGGAGCTATCGAGGATGAGGTGTTTGTCTTGTGGAGGAGTTTGTCAACGCTAAGGAAATGGTTGTAAGCTTCTTCATTTATTTCTTAATTCAAAGCTGATTTATGTCCCACATATCTATTGTATTGATCTCGCATGTATATGTTACTAGATTCCTTAGTCACCAGTATGGATGTGTGAATAATGTTTTGGTAGCTTTGATGTTCTTGTTTGTTTGACATGTTCTGCAGGTACACAGGTTTGTCATCAAAGCATTATTCCAGGTGTTTACAACATTCAGGGAAGGTCTTCATCCTTTGTCATTCACTCATTTGTTCGGGATATGAACCATTCAGACTAGAGGAACAACTTTTGTCTACAGAAGGTGCAATATTCTTAACTACATTTGTCTATGAGTCAAAAATACTGATGTATTGTAGATGCCTACTCAACGAGACTCTTTGATCAAGCTAACTGTTACCTCTAAGTGACAACTTGTTCTCTCACATCTCTCACTTATCATATCCCTCTAAGCCTCATGCTTTGGTGGGTATTTTGTTATACCCAAATCCTATCACCAACATGTGATGAGATCCTTAACACCTATGTTTTCCCTAAATCCCAAACTTGGAGTGGAAACATGCTCTGGATGTCAATTCTACATAAAAAACCCTAGCACCACTTTTTCCCTTTAGCTGATGAGCGGTACCTTGTTCAACACCACCTGAGTCTTGTTATAGAGAAGCGGTGCCACCATGTATGTGCTTTTTTCTTGAAGCAGTTCTTACCTACACCGCTCTGTCATAAGGGTGTATAAGCAGTACCCTTGGTAAAAGGTGAAAAAAGAAGCTTCACGAAGCTTCTAGATCAAAAGATTCATGGATAGCCTTATCCCTACTCACCTAGGTTGGTTGAGCTCGAGATCCCTCTTTGTAGTATCTCTTAGCCACCTCACCCACCAATATCTCAACCATACCTATCCATTTGAGTCTTATAAATACAATCTCATATCCATGGTTGAGGGGGAGAACTGAATGGTATTTTTATGTTGTTGAATTGACTATCTAGTCCAATCCATTGGAGAGAACAAGAGAGCAAGTTGGAGCTATCGGGGATGAGGTGTTTTTCATGTGGAGGAGTTTTTCAACACTAAGGCAATGGTTGTAAGCTTCTTCATTCATTTGTTAATGCAAAGCTGATTTTCGTCCCACATATCTATTGTATTGATCTCACATGTATATGTTATTGGATTCCTTAGTCACTAGTATGGATGTGTGAATAATGTTTTGGTAGCTTTGATGTTCTTGTTTGTTTGACATGTTCTGCAAGTACACAGGTTCATCATCAAAGCATTATTCCAGGTGTTTAAAACATTTAGGGAAGGTCTTCATCCTTTTTCGTTCACTTATTTGTTCATGGATTGTTATGCTTAAGTGATGTAACAATGTATTTAAACACCACTGATTTATTGAAATATTGTTCTTCTCTTCTAGAGTTGATTTCCTATAGTGAAAGTGTATAAGATATTTGAGGTTCATGATTAGGTTTTTGAAAAGTAGTTCCATTAAGAGCTTGCACTCTAATTAGTTGCTATGAAATTTTCTTGGGTTCAAGAGTATAATGCGTCATGGATTTATTCCTTTGTTGGATTCAACCACTATGTTCCCTCATGCTTTGATCTAGATCTATTGACCTATTGTATCTGTGCATATTGGATCATCTATATGGTTGAATTCTCTCAAAATAACCATTTTTCTATAAATTGAGAGATAGTTGATGAGACGTGCTTTGATCCTCTGGCTCAACTGAATGTGTACTGACTGTAAACATTAATTGAGGTGAATCAACTTTCTTATCAATTAATACCTAGAGTGGTTGACTTGCGGTATGATATTTGGTTTAATAGTTTCTATTTGGGGCCATTTTGTGCGACCTTCAATGCTGGACACCTATGAGATATGGAGCTCTACCAATAATAGCCCTTGATTGAATAGTCAACTTGTATAGTGAACCAACTAAATACAGATCATGTATGTAATTTACTGGAAGTTGAATGCCTCTAATCAATTGGATTATCTAAAAATTAACAAATGGTATAATATCGAAGATATTTGTTGCATTGATAGTGTCTAGACAAGAATTTCATTGATTAACATATATGCAACACCACTGACTTGAGTAATCTTCTTGATTAAATCTAACATATGGTTCCCTTATTTTTTTGTTGACTTAATTTGTGAGGCTATTTGAAACCATTGAAGAATTCTAGACTACGGGATGGTGTGGTCGAGTTGTAACTTGTTACTTTGAACATTGTTCCCCTTGTAGATCTTTGGGACCATGTACTATAATTATTGTTTGAATTATATTGATAGCGTTCATAACATTACTGGATAACATGCAGTCAAATATTGGTATAATTTAATGATGATAAAAGGTTGTTGATTACCTAGTATCTTCTATATATCCTTGTAGTTGTGTGGATGAAAGTAGCATGATTATTCTTGTACACTTTTTTCCCTATTATATAATCCTTTAAGGTAGCCTTGTTGGTGCTTTTGCTTATTGTTGAAAATTTCAAGGACCTATCTCCTTAGGAATTATTGTTTTACTGGTATTAAAAATAGAAATTGGAGTAAGATAGCAAACAATTGAGTTGATTAAATCGATTGTGCATTAAAATCCTATTAAGCATATGTTTCCTTGTTGAAGATGAATCCATAGTTTTTCAAAAATTGTAGGATATTAAAGAGAAGAAGGCATTGGACTTGCAAGAATATCATAATAGACTTCATGAATAGGTACAAGACTTGAAGACTATTGTTTCTCAATTGCAGACAAGGAATAGACAATTGAAAAATAATTGGTGACAACCCATGCCCATTTGGAAGATGAGGCTTCCTTATTTCAGATTGTCATCTTGCGAAGAATGGATAAGAAGTCCAAGAAGATTGTTGTTTTAGAGAACACTATATAAACTATACTTTATAAACTTGTGGAATATTTTGTCGATAAATCATACCTAGTTGAATATTTGGAGGGTAAGGTTAAGGCATTTTCTCATGTAAAACTTGTTTTTTTAAAGGAGAATAATTGTATACTAGAAGAAACTAATTATACCCAACTAGATAATGAGTTTTCCAACTTGTAGGCCTTTGTCGATGAGATACGTGAAGAAGTTATTCCTATTCAAGAATATAATAGAATCTTGTTTGAATATCAAGCATTGAAAGAATATTATGGTTCCATATTGGTATAGTTGACATAGAAGTATGATATTGTTAAGGATTTGAATGAGCACAAGATGAGTCTTGAACATAATATCATCCAATTGGAGGAAGTCGAGAAGAAGGAAGTTGATGTTGTTTTTCATAATTATAAATCATTTATGGTAGCAAGAATTCTATAAAAAAGATAAGTATCTAAGAATACAATTAACCTCACAGGGAGTTGCAGAGAATTAGCATAAGGATAGAAGAATAATAATAATGCACGCACATTAAAGAGTGATCAATAAATTATGATTGATAGTATCACATTGGTAATACATCCTTATAAAGGAAAATAGATTTTTTAGAAGAAAAATCATGATAGCTTATAAATTAGGCTTAGAAAATATGATAAACCCCCATAGGTGACTAAAGCACTTTCCAACTCTGTCAAGGACCTAATTAATTAGATAAATCATGAGTGAGTTGTCACAAGTGATGGAAAAACATGCTAACCATGGAATATGGAGAGAAAATCATGGAGAATGGTTTGGAGACAAAAGATAGCAGTTTCCTAGTTGACTAGATTTACCTTATCCACTGAAAAGATGGAATAAAGAAAGATAAAGGCAGGATCTGTAGGAAGGCACAATTACTAATTATGGCAGTCAATAAAGTGGGCAGGATCTAACCAGAATCAGGATAAAGGAACTCTTGGGTTATATATGGCAAGTGTTGACCATGTGGTGCAATTGGATGCCAACTATCTAGGCCATTGGATAGGAAATTAATCAGAAAAGATTAAATATTGTTATCCTAAGTATGGAGTGGGTTTATAATATCCCGACATTGTTGGGTTTCTAGGATCACCTATTACTTCTTATAACTTTGATAACATATCTTATATCCAAATTGCTTATAAATTTGTTGACTGTAAGAAAGATGTTGATGATGCTTTTATTTGATCTTATGATTTTTTTATTATTCATACAATTTTTCATACTTTTGAGAAACACACTACAGGTATATGGTCTCAAATACAGAGAAAGATGGGAATTTGGAAGAATGGAAATGGTTTTACTTCTCCTATTATCCTTGAAATGAGGCCAACAAGTTCAATAGGTTTTGGATATGACATTACTACACCTATTTTTGTCAACACCAAAAGAGTGTTGTTTGTTATTGGAGGTGTTTAGACTGAGTTGTTGGAAGAGAAACCTGTTGCTAATTATGCTGAACAAATTCATGAATTGGTTGTCAAATGCAAGAAAAATTTGAGAATATGTTACAGTTGACATTATTGATGATATGAAGGTTTTTTTTCTCTTGTTGATGATCCAAGACTAGACCCTACATCATCTGTTCTACCAAAAGATAAATTTATCACATATAATCATCTTGATTAGAAGAATTCGAGGAATTTTCCTAGGATTTAGATTCTTGAAAATATGAATATTTAATTTTAGAACTTTGTAAAAAAGATGTGAAAGACAGAATCATGGACCAGTGCCAACTATTCAGATAAATTGTGGTTGGATTGATAAGAGATCGTGGAATAATTTGAACATATTCTTAAGTAAGTCATTGTTTGACTATCAGATAATATTTCCAAAAGACCAAACACCTAGAGAAACCTCTCACACAAGTAGATCACATATTGACACACTAATGTTTCCACATGGTTTAAACACTCGAAGAGGATAACACTCCACAACCCAAACCAAATAGCTACTTGAGGAAATATTATTATGCAAAAGAAAAAGAATGTTATAACAAATGAGCTTCTCATAATTGATCAACTAGAAAATGACCCTCCATTCTTTTTAAATATAGATAGTGGACCAATCGGGTGTTAATCCATAGATCAATGGTTGTTAATGTCAAGGAGAAGATTAATGGTTGGATCACTCTATATCAAGAACATATCATGACCATAAGATTACATATGTACAAATGCATACTAAGGAAACACACATTACCTAGAGATATATTATAACAATTTGATCTTAACTAATTCCTAAGTGTCTAAATATCCTAACATTCATACATATGTGTATACTTGACTTTAAAAACATACAATTCTCCTCTTGCCAATGTTTGATTGCTTTGAAATGGTTGACTGAGATTCAACTAGAGATGAAAATAGACTGGAGTATTAACCAGGTTGATCATCGACTGAGATATTGTTGTTGATTGACTTGAGAATGGTCGACTGAGATTCAAAAAAGTGGTGAAAATAGACAAAAGTTTCGATTGGATTGTTTGTCGATTAGTTATTTGATTGATATTGCTATGTTTTTGTATTGATGTTTGTATTGTCCCTTAATTTTGTTCAAATGGGGGGGAGGAATTGAATAAAATTGGAGATTGTTGATGTGTAAACCCACCTGATGTCTTGATGTCTACTCATAACTTGTTGAGACCGATTGAACTATGTTCGACTCAGTTGCTCATTGTTTTTTGGGATATATTATTGATTATTGTTATCAGTACATATTTTATAGATGGGAAGAGACTATATTAAAGAGACAACCTGTGTTTATTGCACCTTTGGATAGTCAATTGATTGAATAGATCGTGTTGTCTTCTTGTCTAGTTGACTGATCGACTAGGACTATTTGAACAGTAGTTTGGAAACGTGTTGATGGACGACTGAATTGAGTTTAATAATGGAGGTGACATTGTTTTAGACTATACTAGGGTTGATCAGTATTTGCAATTCAGATCAAATTAAGGGAGAATGCTATGTAATTTGTTCTTTCCTCCAAGTTTCAGTTATGGGGGGTGTTAGATTCAAAGCTTCATTGGAACCCTTGCCTATCATAAGAAGGGATTCAACTGTTGAAGGGATTAGGTCGTTGACTAAAGTATGTCCACTTTGGGTCCTCCGATCCATGATCTATGGATAATTATGGTTATTTACCACTATGTGCTCCTATGGTGGTTTAATGGGTACCCACTTATACCTATTTATAAATGGTTCTTATGAATCATCCTATCACCACTCATTGGATCATGGATTACTATGCTTAAGTGTTGTAATGGTGTCTTTAGACACCACTTGTCTCTCAAAATATTTGTTCTTCTCTACTACATTTTATTACCTATCCCAACAAATGAAACATTGGCATCATGGTAGAAGTGGTTTGACTCATAATGTATGCCCATTTCTACTCTCTTTCTCATCATTTCAAATCAAGTACATAGACACAATACATAAGGAAATAGTTCAAAATATACATGGAATCCCTAGGATTATTAGAAGTGTTAGAGATCCAATTTTCACTAATAATTTTTGAAAGGAAATATTTTGTTGTCTAGGAATTCAATTGGCTCATAGATCCTCTTACCATATTAAATCTAATGGGAAAACTAACACTATGAACAAATTCCTAGAAAACTATATTTGTTGCTTTGCATTTAATAAATTAACACAATGGGTCAAGTGGTTTCTGTTAAAAAGAATGGTGGTACACCAAATCTTTCCATACTTCATCAAAAGTGTCACCATTTATGGTAGTTTTTGGATATCATACTCCTTCCATCACATCATCCTTGAAAGAAAAAAGATCAGGTTCGGGTAGTGGAGAATCACATACAACACCAACAAGAGGTTCTCTAGCTATTGAAAGATAACTTGGCTATATCACAAAATAGGATGAAACACCAAGTAGGTCAACATCATTGTGAAAGGAAATTTGAAGTATGAGATTATGTATTTTTTAGGTTACAACCATATAAAGATGTCCCTCAAGTAACAAAAGAAGGACAATAAATTATCACCCAAGTATTAGGGTATCTATAATTTGTTGCAGAGGATTGGAAGCATGCCTTACAAATTGGAGTTTCATCCATCTTCACGTGTACATATAGTATTCCATGTTTATATCCTAAAAAAGGCAATTGGTGATAAGATCCCAATGTAGAATATTTAACCATAGATTGATGAAGAAGGAAAATTGATACTATAACTTGAGACAATCATTGACAAGGATCAAGCAACTGTGAAATTGAGAAATTACTAAGTTCCTCATCAAGTGGAAGAACATGCCAATAAAGTAGGTGACATGGGAAGATGATTTCTTCATACAAAAACATCCATAGTTGATCAAGTGTTGAGGAAAACACTTGTTTGAAAGGGAGGGGCATGTTAAGCCCCATATATTGTGACATTACATTTATTATTATATTAGTATTATCTGTATTATTTTACTACGACCTTATTTGTAATTGCATGAATGGATAGGACCCTAATTGTAATTGTACCTTTTTCACATTATATATAT
>LPNX010597761.1:112502-246805 GCA_001517045.1 Pseudotsuga menziesii
CAATTCCTAACTCCAAAGGACCTAGAGAATAAAAAACATGACCTCAACCTTATCCGTTTTGGTCCTGGAATATCCAACGAACTAAGATACCCCTCAAGGATTTTTGTCTCCTATATATATAACAAGGAAACCTAGTTTTAGGATAATATCATCTTATCTTATGCGTTTAATACATTGTATAAGGAGGTTTTCCCTTGAATGTGCTTGTTATTCACCTATTTATTTCATTCTCAAGAAGTTGGGTTACTCTTTCTTTCTATTTTTATTCTATTGTGGGAATTTGGTGCACAAAATTAATTTTAATGAATCTCCAAAGGATGACCCTATTGTGTTGCAAATGATGAACCAATGAAGCTAGAATGTTATCCATCACCCCTTTTCCATATATTTATTGGTTAATGACTTATTTCTACATAATTGCATGGTAGATTTAGGTGCATCAACTAACATCATTCCACTCACAATAATGAATAGGATCAAATTGAAGACTACTTGGCTATACAAGAATGTGTACTAATGGAATCAAGGGAAATAAAAGCCTTGATTTTATTTTGAAGGTATAAAAATCAATTTGGTCGTGTGCCCAAACGTTTATGTGTTGATGGATATTGTAGTTAATGATGTCCTTGACTATTGGGTTATGATATTGTCAATAATGTGGGACACTAGTCTATAAGGTGGCATATAAATGTACCTCTCTTATGTCACTATCACAACATGTGAATGTACCTTTGTTTCCTTATATAGAGAACAACCAAGAAAGCATCATGTAGGGCACCCAAATGAACCAATGAATGATTTTGTTTGTATAGTTGGATAATGAATTTGGGAATTATGATATATTGACACATTCCTTAGTTCCAAAAATTAAAAAGGAGTAAAAATAATAAAAGAGTGTAAACAAAGGGAAGATGTGTTTTAAGGTGGCTCAGTCCCAACTAGGTGTAAGTGCAAGTGTCATTTTCGCATCTCAACATAGGAACACCTCAAGCTTTTCTTACCATTTGGAATTCGATATTATTAACAACGTAGATAAATATGAAGGTTTATTTCTTGGACTTAAATTAGCAGGAGATATGGGTATTATATTGTGGTTCTACAAGTGAAGAACTAGTTTGCAGAAAAGAATGACGGATTAAAGTGTTATAGACATTCCATATGGGATTCTATTGAATTTTTCAATGCCTTTTCCATCAAAGCAGTCCCAAGGGATCAAAATATGCCAAAACTATGATCTGGTTGTAGTTGTTACTACACCTGAACCATGTGACAGTGTTTATGCAAGAGAGAGTAGGATGGAGATAATTTTCCATCCACCAACCTTGAATAATTTTGAACATTGGCATGTATTCAATGACGATGCATGGATTGTAATATTTATGAACAACTTACGAGTGTTGGCATAGTATGAAGTTGATTGGAAGAGAAAAGACAATGATAATACAAAGAGTGATGGTATCCAACATCTAAGGGATAAAAGATTCCCAAATGGTTCAGTTCCTTTTGAGAAGATATTTGGTAGGCATGATACGTATAAGAAAAATAAATAAGGAAGTATTCCTAAAGATATAATTGAAATAAATATAGGTTCATATGAAAGTATTAAACTCATCAAAATTTGGAAGGTACCTATTCAAAAGAAAAAAGAAAATAAAACTTGATTAGGGAATACAAAGATACATTTTCTTGGTCATATGATAATACAGAGGCGTATAAGGGTGGAATTATTAATCACATGCAAAAGCCATTAATTTTGGGTGGAAAATTTGGTGGTAGTAGGATAGAAAAACAATGAAATTATGTTATGTGTGGACTTTAGGAAATTAAATGAGTTGTCTTTAAAGGATAATTACTTGCTCCCAAACATGGAGAAATTGTTACAAAAAGTGGGTGGGGAATGTTGTCCATCTTAAATGGGGTTTTAGGATAAATAGGTATTAGTCAAGAAATAATATCAACACAAAACAACCTTCACTCGTGTTTTTAAATGCAAGATCCACATTCCAAAGAGCCATGTATTTTTATTTCAATGATCTAATTGGAAAAATAACATACATATTAATATTAAGATGACCTAGTAGTATTTTTTGAAGAAAAAAGTGAACATTTGCGACATCTAAGAAATGAATTTTAAAGGTATATAAATGACATATCATTGAAACTACATAATTTAATTTTGGGGTAGATGAAGGAAATATACCCACGCAGATTATTTCAAAGGAAGGGGTTAGAGTGGATCCATAAAGAATAGAGGTCATCCAATTGACTGCTTTTCCAAAAAACAAGAAATCCATGTAGTATTTCTTTAAAAATATAATCTTCATCCGAATATTCATTCCCAATTTTGTATATATCACTAATCCAATATTCAATCTATTGAAGAAATACCAAGAGGTTAAATGGAATGATTAAAGGAAAAATGGTTTAAAGATGATCAAGAAAGATATAGTGTCAACACTAGCATTAGTAAGCCTAGATTATATGTGGAGTTTTATAGGATTGTGGTAGGGCTACATGCATGCTTATGTGGAGGATATTATGTAACTAGAATGAAAACAAACGAGATATTGAGGGTTGGATACTATTGGCCGACCATATTCGCTAATGTTCATAATTTCATTAGATGATGTGAACCTTGTCAAGTATTTGTAGGAAGGAAACACCCAACAAAATTACATTTTCAACATATATTGGTAGATGCACCCTTCTAGTATGGGGTCTAGACTTAATCATTGAGTTCAAGGATAATTCAAGCAACATATTCAAGTGGATTCTTACTACCAAAAATTATTCACAAGGTGGGTTGAGGCTATACCCATAAAGAGGGAAACCAACATAGTAGTTATGAAGTTTTTATAGGATACGATCATTACCACATTCAATGTCCCAATGAATATTACAATTGGAAATTCCTTGTTGATGTTTGAGCAAAATAAGAGATGCTTGAACTTTAAAAAAAAATTCAAACAATTTCAACAATTATGATTTTCTTAAATCAGCCACTTATGAATATTTATATCAGCCACATAAATAAGCTCTATAAATCATCCATATAAATCAATCAACCATGAGACACAAGATATACCTTGTGAAAACCATCCAAAAACGGAGTATGAAAAACCCAACAATTATTTGAGTATGATGGATAGATTTGCAAATAATGGCGTACAACACATAAGAAAATTTCTTGATAAGAGATATCACCACAATAGTAGAGAAGATAGATCCAATGTAACCCTGCAAAAAAAATTGTATGCAACTGTATTGAACTTTCCATATTCCTAGCATATTAATAGCAATATAAAAATCCTAGCATGCACAAGGTAGTGCATAAGAGGCTCAATAAACACATTGAGAGCACCACATAGTGCATTCACAAGGAGGAGCTAACTAGAATTCCCTCCCTGCAAACATTAGTGTCCTTCCTTTCCTCAATTAGATTTAATTTAATGTTCATTGTGTTCAACTGAAAGTGAACTGACTTGAACTGAATTTTTAACTAACTTGAATTGAATATTAACTGGCTTGAACTGAATGTTAACTTACTTGAACTGAATGTTAAATTACTTGAACTGGATGTTAACGTCAATGAACATTTTGGTAACTCTCTTGAAATAAATGTTCATTGGTGTTAACTTAATGTTAACTTACTTGAACTGAATGCTAACTTACTTGAATTAAATGTTAACTGACTTGAACTGAATGTTAACTAAATGTGAAATGAACTCAATCTTTAACTGATTGTTTATCACTTAGTTAACATGCTAACTTAAGTGTCATCAGTGCTTCACTATTAGCTCCATCCATGCATAATTTATATTATTAACTTTCACATGGATCCCTTTAGTTAATTGATGCATTTTGATTGATGAACATTAAGCTCTTCTTTACTTAGCTGATTACATTCATTAATTTTTCAACTTGAGTTCACTTAGATATTTGCATGGAAAATTCAAATTTTCTTTTTCTATGCTTTATCTCATTATCATTAAATAATTAATGCATGCTCCATATGTGCATTATATATCCATATTATCATATCATACTCAGAACAATTATTCTGTACATACTGATGATCATATATATTACCCCGGTCCATAGAGCCATATGCTAAAGTAATTCACTCTAGGGGTAGCTAAGTCCTAAAGGAGACTTATAGAACTTATGACCATGACTAGAAATATATCACATAGTATAACCATGTCAACAAATGGAGGTCCACAGTATTATACAACAAAATACTTCAATATTGATACAACACAATATTATCTCCACAATTGGAGATCCATTCTCACAGGGTAAATTCTATGAGAACACTTGACTTGATATTACTCACAAGTCTAGTCTTGATATATTTTTTTTTGACAATAACAATGGGAAGATTAATTAAAACCGGTGAATCAGCCACCGGGTACTGAGAACATCAAGCTGGAGAAGTTCCTGAGTATTTGGAAAATCTCAAGAGGTCCATTTAAAGCTGAAATAGACTAGACAACTAAGCTGAAGGAGAACATTGCAGAATTAAAAACTGTATCTAACAGAACAGCAAGAGAAGATAAAGCGCTGGAAGGTTAGAGAGGGATTATTTGAGCTTCTCCATGATCTTTTGGACTGCTGATTCCAGAGCAGCGATTCGGGTACCAAAATTGCCAGTGACGTTTGCCGCATCTTTGAACTCAGTAAAGATCACATCCTTGTAATAGTTTACATCTCCTTTGGTGTCTTTGAGACCGTCCTTGAGATTCTGTAGCTTAGTGGCGAAGAGCCTCCACTGGTTTCGAGCATCAGCAGCGATGGCATTGATTGAGCTTCCTTGATCATCCGTCTTAAGCTTGAGGGTGTCCAGTGAGGATTGGATGCTTGCCAACCTATCTTCATCAGATTTTGGATTGGAGGACGATCCAGCAGAAGCCATAGATTGATGATGGTGTTGGGAGCTGGCTCAAGGACGGCGCAGTCGAAGGAGCAGTCGAAGGAGCTTGAGGAAGCAGTCGAAGGAGCTTTGGAGGAGCTGAAATCAGAGCCTTAGACGCTCACTAGAATGCTCAGAAAAGGGGGCGAGAGGCCCAATATATTCTCGAGCTGGGGCAGACGAGGCTCGTGAGCAAGGAGACGTACCCAGGTCGAGCTAGCAAGAGTCAAAACCGAATCATGAGAGGATCCCGCGCCTGTCCAGAGAGATTTCTTCAGAAAAGATGCCTGACAGCATCGAATTAAGGAAAACAGTAGATAGAATCTCTGTCATTTACTGTCAGCGTTTTCATGTCCATCATGGCTGCTTTGTTGGCTTCTTTGTCCGCTTGGGCATTAAGTCCATGCAAAATGTGGAAGAAGGAGATTGTAGTGAACTTAGCGGCCAAGAGAAGGATTTTTTTGATGATTGCTGTTAGGAAGATGTTGGGGGCAATTTTTTGGTTCTCAGAGCCTGAATAATAATTTTTGAATCCCCAAAAACTGCCAGAGAGTGAACGTTCATCTCCTGGGCCTGCTTGAGTCCTTGCCACAAGGCCAGAGCCTCCGCCATGTTGTTGGTCGTTGAGCCTAAGCCCCAAGCATAGGAGGCTAAGACCGAGTTCTCGGTTGAGAGGAGGACCCCTCCTCCTCCAGCTTGCCCAGGGTTGCCTTTTGAGGCTCCTTCAAAGAAGAGGAAGTGATCTGAAAGAGCAGATCTCCACAAAAGGAAGTCATTTTATTCGAGTCGGATTTCCCAATTTGCCGTTTTGGGGATGGGAGCAATGGAAATTGGCTCAGAGTGCCGGAATTGGGCCAGCCATCTTTTTTCTTGAGGATCAAGGGCACTGGAGTTCTTAAGCTGACTTTTGGTTTCCGAGAACTCCCCCAGGAGGGCTTTGCACTTGGTTGCAATCCTGAGACTGGGGTTCTTGTCGTTCCTGAAGATTCGGCTATTGCGCTCCAGCCAAATCTTCCAGCATATGGCTTTGGGGGCCCACATCCAAATTTTTTTCAGGAGATCTTTTTTGTGAAGGCCAAAGGGCGAGCTGGTGGCCCAAGTTGCAAAGAGCTCGGTAATGTTTTGGTGGACGGCTAGATCTTCAATGTTAAGGAGAAGGACCTCCGCCCAAATTTCTTTGGAGAAGGGACAATTTAGCAGAAGGTGGTCTATAGTCTCTTCATCAGAGCAGCATAGGGGGCATCGCGTTGGACCTTCCATGCCTCTATTTTTTAAATTCTCCCCAGTCAGAATGCTTTTGTGAGCTGCTGTCCAACAGAAGAAGTCAATCTTGGGCACAAAAGGATAATGCCAGATGAAGGTCCACGCAGCTGGATTGGGGGCAACGTGGGGCGCTGATGTGAAGACTTTGTATCCTTCTTTGGCTGTGTAGCTGCCAGATCGCTGGCCCCACCCACGTTTGTCATGGCTTCTCTTTGAGGAGGGCGTTTTCCCTTGAAGGAGGCTCAATAAGTAGTTCTTTTCATCGTACAGCTGGATTGGGAGATTGTCCATATGCCAATCTTTCCAGCTGCCATCTTCCTCCCAGCTTGAAATATCCCATAAAGAGTTTAGATTACTGTTTTGGGCCCAATATTTAATGTTCTGAATTCCAGTATTTTGTCCTATGGGTTGCTCACCCATGACTGCGTCCTTCCACAGGTTTATTTTTTTGCAGTTTCCTGGAATCCAGTGGAGATGTGGTTGAAAGAGGGGCAGGGCCTTGAGACAAAGTTTGTAAATGGGGGAACCATTCTTGCGAGGAGTTGGATTATCCAGGCATCTAATCCTGTCCCCTTGGAAATATTTTCTTCTGAGAGCCTTGCTGCTCCAACTGTCTTTTCCTGCGATCAGATTCCAAAGAGTTTTGGCCCCCATGGCCAGATTTTGGCTTGCCAGATCCCTTACTTGCATGCCTCCTTCCTTGTAAGGCATTTTGAGTTTGTTCCAGCTGATCAGATGTATTCTGTGAAGGTTTCCTTTACCTCCTTCCCAGAGAAACTTTTTTAAAAGAGCTTCCATTTTTTTCAGTATGGAGACCGGCGCTAGCAGGATGGTATTTTGGTAAATTGGGATGCTCATAAGAACAGACTTGAACAGAACTGTTTTGCCCGCTGAATTTAGCCAATTTGAACCCCAGCTTTGGATTCGCTTTTTAAATTTGTCAATGATGGGGGACCACTGGATTGGTTTGGTGCCTTTTTTAAAGATTGGAGCACCGAGATAGGAGAAGGAGTCCCAATCGTGGACAGCTTCCATGCCCAGTGATCTGGCGATTTCCCCAAGATCTTTTGCTGAGCAGTTCCAGCCATAAATCTTGCTCTTCTGAGGGTTGATTTTGCTTCCTGAGATCTGGTTGTAGATTTCAAGCTCCTTTTTAAACTGATTTGCTACCACAATGCTTGCTCCACCTAGAAGGATCGTGTCATCCGCGAACTGAGCGTGATTGATGCTCTTAACATTTGGGGCCAGCCTTAGGCCTGAGAGGACTTTTTTATGATTGCTGGAGGTTAACTGGAAGCTGAGAACAGAAGCTTGAATTGCAAAGAGGAGGGGCGATAAGGGGCATCCTTGCCGGAGCCCTCGAGATGCTTGGAAAAACTCTGTTGGCCTACCGTTTACAAGCGGGGCAATCCAAGGAGAGCTGATACAGCCTTTCACCCAGTTAGTAAAGTGCGCTGAGAATCCCATCTTCTTCATGACTAAGAGGAGGTAATCATGCCTGACCCTGTCAAAGGCGTTGTCTAGATCCAACTTTATCACCATTCCCTCTTCTTTGCTCTGGCAGCTCGTATGAATAGCCTCTTGGACAAGGAGGATATTGTCTTGGATCTTTCTACCCTTAATGAACCCCCCTTGGTTTTCCGGGATGACTTTGGGGAGGATTTTTTTGAGTCTATTGGCCATAATTTTGGTTATTATTTTGTAGCTGAGATTGCACAGGGAGATTGGCCGGAAACGAGTGAAGGAATTAGCTCCCTTTTCTTTCGGGATTAAAGTAAGAAAAGCGGAGTTAGTGCTTCCTCCGACCTTGCAGGTGACTTGGGAGTGCCTTACCATCCTTAGCAGATCTAATTTGATAATGTCCCAACAGCTTGTAAAGAAGTTGGCCGTAAATCCATCCGGGCCTGGGGCGCTGTCTAGCTTCATTCTGAAAAGGGCCATTTTAAGATCTTTGAGGGAGATGGGGGCGGAGAGGAGAAGGTTGTCTGCTTCTTGAATCAGTGTAGGGATGAGGTCAAACTGGTGATCCGAAGGGTTTAAAGGGGCGTCCTCCGGAGCCGAGAAGAGATCTTTAAAGGTGAGATAGGCCGCTTTCTTGCGTCCTCCGGAGCCGAGAAGAGATATTTAAAGGTGAGATAGGCCGCTTTCTTGATTTCTTCAGGCTCTTTTATCAGGGATCCATGAAAGTTGATTTCATTTACCGCTTTGTAGCTTTTGCGGTATTCAGCTTGTTTGTGGAAGTAGCTTGTGTTTTTATCTCCGCTCTTTAGCCACATGCTTCTGGACTTCTGGCGCCAAAACTCTTCTTCGACCCTACAGGCTTTGAAATAGGCTTTTTGGAGCTCTGATTCCTTTGAGATGGTGGTGCTGGTGATGGGGATTGAGTCCATCGCATGCTGGTGGATTTCGAGTTCTTTTTGGGCTGCTATCCTGCTGGTGGTGGGGGAGGTTAAGTGCTTAGCCCAGTTCTTTAGAGTAGCTTTCAGCCTCTTTAATTTTTGTTCCCATGAGTAGGAGGGGGAACCTGGTAAAGGGATANCCTGCTGGCGGTGGGGGAGGTTAAGTGCTTAGCCCAGTTCTTTAGAGTAGCTTTCAGCCTCTTTAATTTTTGTTCCCATGAGTAGGAGGGGGAACCTGGTAAAGGGATAGACCAGGAGTCCGCGACTACTTGCTGGAAGTTCTCTTGAAGCAGCCAAAGAGGGCTGAAACGGAAGGGGATGGGGCCCAGGTTGGCGTCAGAGAGAATGTCTAAAAGGATTGGTCTATGGTCCGAGGTGCTATTGGGGAGGATTTTGGAGTTGGCCAGTAGACCAGAGGAGAGGTATTCTGAGTGAATGAGGAATCTATCGAGACGAGCTGCTATATGTCCAGGACCTAGTCTTTTGTTGGACCAGGTAAACTTCCCTGATGGGGGTTTAATGTCCATCAAATCCCAATGGAGGATAATGTCCTCTACCCACTCTCTCGCTTGGTCTCTTACTACGGAGCCCCCCTTCTTCTCTGCAGAGGATAACGTGACATTGAGATCGCCGGCTATGATGATGTTTCTTGGGTTGTTCTGATTTAGAAACGTGTCGAGTGTTTCCCAGCAGCTGCGTTTTTTAGGAAAGAGGTTAGGAACGTAAATATTAAAAAGACTTACTTGTTGGCCAGAATCTAGATGAAGGAAGTTTGTGAAGATCCAGTGATCGCTGCGTTCTTCTTTGACCAGTTCAAATTTGGTAGAGTCCCAAAAGGTGGCAATTCCACCGGAGGCCCCTTTGGAGCTTATTGCTATCCCTGGGCCCTTTTTCCAGAGAGCGTGACCTGCTTGATAGAGGATTGAGTCCTCCATTTTTGTTTCCTGAAGTAACAGTATGTCTGGCTTGTTTATTCTGATGATATCATTCAGAGCTTCTTCTTTTGTTTTGGAGCCGAGACCTCTGCAGTTCCAGGAGATGTAGCGCATTTAAACTTTTTTGGGAGGGGAGGCCCCCTTGGTGGGTTGGCCTTGCCTGGATCTGGTGCTGATCATATTTGGTAAAGTTTTCTGGGATCCTTTAGCGACATCTCTCAGAGACTTCTCTTCTCGGTGCTTTTTTTTGGATTTTCTTCCCCTATTGGACTTTAGAGGGGTCGCCTGCGGACTGCTGGAATACGAGTACTCTTCCTCAGAGAAACCCTCTTGATCTGAGTCAAGATTCGATGGATCTTCCTCCTGGGCGTTTAGGGGAGGGATAAGCTCTGTGATGACTGGGGATAGAGTTAGGTCTGGGTGCGTGGGTACTTCACCAGGGCCGCTAGGATCTGTCGCGTTCAGACTAGCGGGGATTATGATTTCTGCACTTGTTCCCTCAGTGGCCAAGGGCTGATTTGGAATATGGATCTGGCTGGAGTTGGGAGGGAAGGTCCCTTCTTCTGTTGCTTTTTTGCTGCTTGGGTCTTGCAGCTCGGATCCGGTCCTTCTCTCTTGGTTTTTTGGGGCTGTTTTCCCTTTTTTGGGCCTTTGCCATCCTTCAGTTTCGTCTCCTTACTGGAATTTGGGGCAGTTTCTTTGGAAGTGACCGTGCTCATGGTAGTGTCTGCATTTGAAGGGCAGCTGCTCGTAATCCAACTGTTGGAAATGATGCCAATCACCCACCGAGATCTTGATTGCTTCTGGTAGCCCCGCCTCGAGATCTACCTCAACGCAGATTCTGGCGCAGGCGTATTGCCCCTTGGGATCTGCTTTGTCAATGTAGCGGCCGAGTCCATTTCCTATTTTTTCCAGGGATTCTGAGTTCCAGCAGTGGGCTGGTAAGTTAGGAAGACGGACCCAGACTGGAACCTCCTTTGGGGAGTCAAGATTCGGATCGAAATCCGGGGTCCATCGGTTTAGATACAATCCTTGGGATCCCATGAAGTAGGGGCCATTTCTGAATACGAGGTCATGGTCGTCTTTGGAGATGAATTCGAAAATATAGAAGCCTCTGCCCACCGGGTAGCAGGTTACGCCATGTTTCAGCTGCGGCCTCCAGTTTCTTTGTATCCAGTCGTCCGTGGTTCTTGTGGAGGGCCATAGGCCCATGAACTGTCCTACCAGTCCTCGTTCTGCCAGGGCAAGAGCAATCTTGATGGGTTTTTCTTCTGGTAGGATTATTTCTGGGATTGCTTCCATTTTTTTGATGAATTTCGGGATCTGGGGGTTTACCATTTTCTTCCCGGCACGTGAAAGCAGTTTCTTGAAGGCATCTACCTCTGAGAGAGGGGAGGGAGGGGACATCCCTCCCCCAGGCGCAGCCATGGAGGCCGCTGTGGAGCTCGCGGAGGAAGACCTAGCGCAGCAGCGATCTCGATCTCGAAGCGTTGCTCGTTTTTTCGAAGACTCTAAAATTCAAGTCTAGTCTTGATATTACTCACAAGACTCATCTCGATATTACTCACAAGCTTTACAATGTACAACATCACCACCTAAATCATATGAGGATACATAGGACTTGATATGACTCACAAGTTTGACCTAATATTACTCACAAGTCTGGAGCATGACTCTTGATGCTAAACAATAAACACTCCTTCTTAGTGAGGGATATATTCTCTGGTTTACTAGGAATTTCCTTCCATATCAAGATTTATCTCAGAAGTGTATGAAGTTCGTCACTAAAAATGGATTCTCCATTAATTTTCAATCTTCTTATCAGTAGCTATGTATTGAAATTTTATTTTTACATGACCATGACTTCGATGAAGTACAACTTCATCTCAATGTGTTTTATCATAACACATAGGGTGTTTTAGAACGCTTGATTATTAACACCTAGTATGTAGCATCCCAATCTACACTACTCCTCAATAGGTAGTACTATACACAAAATACATTTAGCTTATGTAATACTAAACACAATACACATAACTAATCCCAAGCTATATAATAGGTCTACTATGAATCAAAATACAATAAACAACCTATTCTAATGTACCTAAATGGTACTCAAACATATGCTTATCCACAAGCATAGAAATTAAACAGGTATGCTAAGTACATTAAGAGATCAACCAACTAGTTATTCAAAGTAGCATTGTCTGGATCCGATCCAGAATGCAGTTTCTCTAAACTAGAAACTATGGATTTCATATCCATCATATGCAACACATTAAATGTGTAAAATTATGCAAAAAGAAAGTTTTTTTTTGTTTCAATCTTCAACATTTGTTGACTTCAAGAAACTTCTATCATTTTAAGAATTTCTTAGTGAGCTTTGCCATTCTTTGTGATGTTCTTCAAGTCCCTATCACTTTCATAGTGATTTCATATCATAGTACCCCACATATCCAACTGTATGGTTATCTAACCTCACCAAGAGGTTTAATTTTTCTCTGATAGTCTATAATATAACTCTTATTTAGTATTCAATAGTCTCTAAGACTTTGACCATGTCTCTACTCAAGGGGATTTTCTCCACAAGATATCGCAGCCCATAGTTGCTTGAGTAATGTACCATGACTAACTAGTTTGGGTATTTTTAATTGTTGTTGTCTAATTTATAACATCGTATAACAATCAAAATATAAATTACTTATATTTTATTGATTTTTGTGGGATCCCTCTTGATATTTGCACCCTTGTGAACAAAATCAGAGTCCTTCTTTATTCTCTTGAATGAAAGAGCTTCTTTGTAGTGAAAGGATTTATCCCTTTATTCATTCTTTCCATGATGAAAAGATTCTCATATTTAGTGTACACAACCTTTATTTGGATGCATACCTCTTCTTGACTCGAGGAATTCTTCTTGAAAAGATTGGTGAGTGTATCAAAACACTCCCTTGCAGTCTTCAACAGAATGATCATGGACATGAGATTGTCCTTAACTGAATCAAAGATGATATGCTTGGCCTTTTATTGATTCTTCTTGAAGCTGATTCTCCCTTCATTTTTGGTATGCTCATCTGCCACTGTTGATACATAACCATCAAGGTTATGCTATTCAAGAATATTCAACACCCTTGCCTTCCATGTGTTAAAGTTGGAAGTACCTTCAAGGCAGTTTTCCATCGGAACGAATATTGATGTCATGGCTGCAATATTTTTCTAAAATCTTAAAGATCTATGTAGGCTTATATTTCTGCACAAAACTATTTTTTTTCATGCCCTATGCTCTGATACCATGTTGAATTTTTATCAAAATCGGAGATGCTTGAACTTTAAAATTTTTATCAAACAATTTCAGCACTTATGAATTTCATAAATCAACCACATATGAATATTTATATCATCCACATATGAATATTTATATCAGCCACATATGAATCTCATAAATAAATCAACCATATAAACCAATCAACCATGAGAGACAAGATATACCCTCGAAAAACCCTCCAAACACGAAGGATGAAAAACCCAACAATTCTTTGAGTATGATAGATAGATTTGCAAAGAATGGTTTGTAAACACATAAGAAAATTTCTCGATAAGAGATATCACCACAACAGTAGAGAAGAGAGATCTAATGTAACCTTGAAAAAACAACTATAGGCAATTGTATTGAACTTGCCATATTGCTAGCATATTAATAACAAGGAAAAATCCTATCATGAAGAAGGTAGTGCATAGGAGGCTTATTAAACACAATGAGAGCACCACATAGTGCATTCACAAAGGGGATCTAACTAGAAATCCCTCCATGCAAACATTATCGTCCTTCCTTTCCTCAATTAGCTTTAATTGAATGTTCATTTTCTTCAACTAAAAGTGAACTGAATTGAACTGAATGTTTAACTAACTTGAACTGAAAGTTAATTGACTTGAAATGAATGTTAACTTATTGGAACTAAATGTTAACTAACTTGAATTGGATGCTAACTGACTTGAACCGAATGTGAACTGAACTCAAGCTTTAACTTACTACTAATCACTTAGTTAACATGCTAACTTAAGTGTCATCAGTGATTCACTCTTGGTGCCATCCATGGAAAATAAAGTATTAACTTTTGCATGAATCTATTTAGTTAACCGATGCATTGTTGCAATCACATAGATTGCATGGTTACCAATGATACATATTACAGATTTGTACAAGCAATGATATAGACAAGAGGCAAGGAGTGATGAAACAACAAGTATTTATATTACTCAAGAACACATATAGGGTTCATTACATCCAATCAAACCAATTCTTATCTAGCTCTCCATCCTATTTATATGATTTACAAGATGTTACATAACTATGTGTCGATTCAACTAACTGACACGACCTATGAGGTCGATATAATCTATTGTTATACTTTATAATTAGTTGGTTGGAGGACCTAGTCGTCTAGCTAACTTAGGCTCCTCCAACATGCATTATGATTGATTAACATTAAGCTCTTGTTTACGTAACTGACTACAGTCATCAATAGTTCAACCGATGCTTAGACTTATGCATTGATTGAGGCATTCATATTTTATTGAATCTTTATAACTTGAGGTCACTCAAATATTTGCACGAGAAATTCAAATTCTCTTTCTTTATGCTTTATCTCATTATCATTGAATAATTAATGCATGGTCCATATGTGTATTATTTATCCATATTATCATATCATACTTAAAAAAATTATTCCATACATACTAATGATCATATATATTACCCTGGGCCATATAGTCATATGCTAAAGTAATTCACTCTAAGGGTAGCTAAGCTCTAAAGGAGACTTATAGCACTTAGTGACCATGACTAGAAATATATCACATGGTATAACCACCTCAACAAATGGAGGTCCACAATCTTGATACAACACAAGACTTCAATCTTGATACAACACAAGATCATCTCCACAATTGGAGATCCATTCTCATAGAGTACCTTCTATGAGAATACTTGACTTGATATTACTCACAAGTCTAGTCTTGATATTACTCACAAGACTCAGCTTGATATTACTCATAAGCTTTATACTACAACATCACCACCTCAATCATATGAGGATACATAGGACTTGATATGACTCACAAGTTCAATTTGATATTACTCACAAGTCCGGAAAATGACTCCCGATGTTGTACAATCAACATGCCTAAGTATTTATTTCATTAGAATTTTCAACATTTTGTTTCAACTACAACATTGACATGTCCCATCCATCAAATTATTATCCATGAGGGAATGGCTTGGTGTTGAGTTTAGTTTTCATTGATGTCAAAGAAGTTCATTAATGTCAAAGGAAGTGATGCAGTTCTTGTTGAGTATAGTTGTCAGTAATGTCAAAGAAGTTCATTAATGTCAAAGGAAGTGATGATGTGGCATGTGTGATGAGGCTAGGAAACCACATGATGGTGTTCTGGTGCTATTAGGAAGTCATTGTTGCAATATAACACCATTTTGGAACACTATGACAATTTTGGAAATTGACTAAGTCTCTCTGACACGATCAACTGAATCATCCATGTCGGTGTAACTCATTGAGTCGCTACAAAACGGTCGGCCTAATCATCCATGTCGGCATAACTCATCCAATATCACCGAAACAATCGGAGAGGTTGGGAAAATTGTTTCAGCACAACTAAAAGAAATCCATCGACACCGTCGAAGGTGACTTGTGATTGGGCGTTGAAACAATCGAAGAGATTGAGAAAACAATGTCGTTAACAAAGGTTGCTAAGTGTTCGGTTCAACTCTGAGTTTTTCGTCGAAAGGTTGTGAGAATTGAAAACATATGAGGCTGTAAAGGTATGGAGGAAGCATTTAAACTAAAGTTCAAAGAGAAAAGAATGTGTCTCTATGATCCAGATCCATGCAGCAGTAGTAGTAGAGAAAGACCAAATAAAATAGTGACATATAACATAAATAAGATCTAGAAATCAAATAAAATATAACAGGGTGGTAGGGTGGTTCTAGGGAAAGAAATAGGTTTTCTAGGGGGTCATAGCCTCCTTCCAGTAATAGCTAGTAAATAGGGTGTAGTAGCATCCTTTCAGTAACAGCTGATAAAACCAGGGGTTCGTAGACTCCTTCTAGTAGTTGCTGGTAAATAGGGTGTAGTACCATCCTTGTATGTAGCAGCAGGAAGAAATTATTTGTAAACACAATTTTGCAATAATAGGAAGTATTGGTGGTTTACCCAATTGGGCTTCCACGATAAATTTGTGTTTTGTGTGTTCAGTTTGATCTTATGTGTTAATGAATAAATTAAAAGTGGTTTAAATTGTTAAAAGTTATCAATAATGATTCACCCCCCCCTCTTAGTATTGTCCAATATTCCAACAATTGGTATTAGAGTGGGTTCCTTCATTACACTTTAACCACTGGAAGGAAGATCCTAAATAAAAACCACTATGGATCAACAATAAGGGTTAGCCACCAACATAGCACCACTATTCATAGGATAAAATTATGCATACTGAAGTGCCATCTGATGTCTCTTGGATGGAAGGTTTGGGAAGCAACTGAAAGAGAATATAAAATAACAGACGACAATGTGGAGCTAGGCCAATATGAGGGTAATGCAAAATCCTTAAATTCCATCCTAAGTGGATTGACAAACACTGTATTTGTAAAAGTCATGCAATGCAAAACTGCGAAACAAGCTTGGGATAAGTTGAATATTATCTATGAAGGGGCATCCAAGGTCAAAGAATCCAAGCTTTAGACATATAGAGGGTAGTTTGAGAGCCTAAAAATGAACGAAGAAGAAAACGTTGGAGAATACCTTCTAAGAGTAGATGAAGTTGTAAATTCTATTAGAGGCCTTGGAGGAAAATTAAATGGAAGAGAAGTAGTTGATAAGGTACTAAGAATATTGCCAATGAAGTATGACTCAAAGGTTTCCACTTTAGAAGAACGAAATGACCTTGATATTGTGATAGTAGATGAAATACATGGGGTTCTCATTGCATATGAGATGAGAATGGGAAAAAATGATCATTCAAATATTTCAGATGATGAAGAAGCCCTCTTTATTAAAAAACTTGAAAGAGGTATTGGAAATACAAAGGAAATATACCCCTAAAGTGTTTTAGTTGTGGAAGAATCAGACACTTTGCTTCAAAATGTCCTTACTCTAAACAAGATGATAGTGATAAGAGAGAAGTCTCCAAGAAGTTCAAGAAGGGTAAAAAAGGAAACAAAAAGAAAATTATTTACACAATGGAATATAGTGAAGATGAAAATACAAGTGGAGATGAAGAAACATAAATTATATTCATGGGAATTGATACTCAAGCTCGGAATGGTGAATCAAATGAGGAAGGTATAATAGACTTAAAATATGAACTCATTAGTGCTCTTAAAGAACTTGAAAAATGCAGGAGAAAGAACAGACAGTCAAACCATGTCATTATCAAGTTGGAAAATCAACTCCTTGAGGCCAAAAATATTGAAGAGGACCTAAATTTGCAGCTCAAAAGAAGAATACAAAATTCTGAAAGGTTTGAAGAAGAGATCATGCAACTTAGGAAAAGGCTTAATGAAGAAGCTATCAAATCAGAGTTTGAGAACAACTCAAAGGTCTTAGATGATATATTAAGTATCCAAATACCATCAAGTGATAAATATCGTCTAGGATATGACAACGCAAAGAATCCAGAATATTGATCTTTCATTGACCAAGGTGGAAATAAAAGAATCTATGTTGATGTACTAAAAAGTCCCGTGAAAAAGGAAGAAAGCAAGAAATATGGTCCATTCCTCCTATGAAAAAAACAGAACAAATGAAGTGTCCAAAAGACCAATGACAAATAGATATCAACATATATTTTTGGGTCACTATTACGCTTGTAATAAATTTGGTCACAAAGATTTAAATTTCAAATCCCTTAGAAAGTTTCGAGAATACAAGAAGAATTCACCTAGTGACAAACCAAAATGAAGAAATCATAACCACTTTACACTTATTCAAAGATATGACCTAGAGAGTTACAAATGTAATAACTATGGATATATGGCAAGAAATTGTAAACTGATGACTCCTACAAAGAATATTGTTGCAAGTAAGTTTCAAGATAAAAACCGAAAGAAGGATTGGAAGAAAAAGGAAGAAAATGAGAGATCCACGATTTCCCTATGCGCAACAGAGAAACACGATCTATGGCATATAAACAGTGGGTGTTCAAAAAATATGACAGGTGATCCAACCAGGTTCATAAAATTAAAAGATAATAAGGGTAGAGTCACATTTGGAGATAATAAGTCTTCCAAAATAATTGGCAAAGGTACAATTGTTATCAATAGTAAGATCAAAGCAGAAAATGTGTTATATGTGACCAAGGGCACATCTGTATTTTTTACTTTGAGAAATGTAAAATAAGGAAAAATGACTCAGGAACAATTGTTGGCACTGCTGTAAGAAATTCAAACAATGTATACATCCTAGAAAATGAAAATCAATGCTACTTGAGTATGGTTGATGAAAGTTGGTTATGGTACAGAAGGATGGGACACTTAAACTTTGATAATATTGTTGAGGTAATTAAGAAGGAACTTGTGAGAGACTTTCCTAAAATTGTGAAACCTCTAAACTCACTTTGTAGACATTGTCAACGTGGGAAGCAAACTAAAGCCAATTTCAAAACAAAAGAACATATGATCTCACATCCTCTGGAAATAGTTCACACTGATCTTTGTGGACCAACAAGGAATAAAAGTATACAAGGAGAATACTATTTTATGCTACTCATTGATGAATATACAAGGATGACTTGGGTAACATTTCTCAAAGAAAAATCAGAAGCTTTTGAAAAATTCAAAATCTTCAAAGCAATGGTTGAAAATGAGATAAATCAGAAAATCAAATGTCTTAGATCAGACAGCGGGGGAGAGTTTACCTCAAACGAGTTCAATGATTTTTGTGAAATAGATGGGATTAAAAGACAATTTTCAGCTAAAGACTCCTTGGTAGAATGGTGTTGTTGAAAGAAAGAACAAAATAGTCCAAGAAGCTACCCGAACAATGATTAATGAAGCAAAGTTGTTAGATGCATATTGGAGAGAAGCAGTATACACAGTTGTCTATATACTTAACAGAGGAAAAATTAGAGTGAATAAGGAAAAGACTCCTTATGAATGATGGTATGGAATACTAGCCTCGGTTAAATACTTCAAAGTGTTTGGCAGCAAGTGCTACATTAAAAGGAACGAGGATGATCTTGGCAAGTTTGATTCAAAGATTGATGAAGGAATATTTTTAGGATATTCATCCACCAAGAAGGCATATAGATGTTACAATAAAAGGTTACATAAGATTGTAGAAAGTGTAGATGTAAGAATAGATGACATGAAACCAAGAAGGATAAGAAGTCATGATGGAGATATAAGTACAAATGATGAAGAAAAGGAAGACCTACAAAAAGATGAAAGTATTAATAATGAAGAAGAGGAATTAGAGGAGGAAGATACACTAGAACGTCAATAATATACTCCAAGATCTGATACAAAAACTCCATCTAGAAGAATACAAAAATATCATCCCAAGACACAGATCATCGGTGACAAAGATGTTGGAGTCAATACAAGGATACAACTACTATTTAATGAACAAGACCTACTCTTAATAGTGGAACCTAAGAATTTTACAGAATCCAGCAAGAATGATGAATGGATCAAGGCCACGAATGAAGAATTGGAACAGATTGATAAAAATGATACCTGGGAACTTGTCCCAAGACCCAAATAAAAAAATATTATAGGGACCAAATGGGTGTTCAAGAACAAGTTCAATCAAGATGGACAAGTGATAAGGAACAAAGAAAGATTATTATGTAAAGGGTATGGTTAGATGGAAGGGATCGATTTTGAGGAAACTTATGCCCTTGTAGCAAGACTTGAAGCAATCAGAATTTTTTTATCACTTTCATGCTATAAAAAATTTAAAGTATATCAAATAGATGTCAAGTCTGCATTTATGAATGGAAAACTAGAAGAAGAGGTTTATATTGAACAACCTGAAGGTTTTCTCTTATCAGAAAACATAGACTATGTTTGTAAATTGAAAAAGGCACTCTATGGCCTCAAATAATCTCAAATGGTTTGGTTTGCAAGGTTGGACAACTACTTAAAGCAACAAGCATTTAAGAGAGGGGCCACTGAAAGTAATCTCTACTTAAAAATCAAAGATGAAAATATGACTATTGTTGTTGTTTATGTAGAGGACATCATATTCAGAAGCAATTTACAAATAATAAGAGTAAACTTTGCTTATGAAATGAAGAAGGAATTTGAAATGTCAATGTTGGGTGAACTAACATTCTTCTTGGGATTACTAGTTTATCAAACAGACAAAGGAATTTTTATCTCTCAAGCCAAGTACATTAAAGACATGTCGAAAATATTTAAGATGGAATATTCCAAGCCTGTTAGTACTCCTATGATCATACGTTGTAAGTTAAGTAAGGACGATGAGTCTTTGGAAGTGGATCATACCATGTATAGATCCATGATAGGAAGCCTACTATATGTGACAGCTATGAGACCAGATGCAATGCAAGTTGTAGGTTTGGTTACTAGGTTCCAGTCAAGCCACAAACAAACACATGTAACAATAGTAAAAATAATATTCAAATATTTGAAAGGCACTATGGAGCATGGATTGTGGTGCCCAAAAATTCAAGACTTCCTCTTGAAAGAATTTACAGATGCGAATTGGGCTAGAAGTGTTGATCATCGGAAAAGCACCAATCGATCAACATTCTTCTTGGGAAATTGTTTGGTATCCTGGTAAAGTAAAAAGAAATCCTTTATCTCACTCTCCATAGCTGAAGCCAAATACATTGTTGTTGTGTCATGTTGCACTCAAGTCATTTGAATGAAGCAGACACTGTAAGACTTACTTGTGAAGTATGAGCACCCAGTAGTAACAAATTGTGATAATACCAGTGCCATAAATTTGTCAAAAAATCCTGTCATTCACTCCAAGAAAAATCATACACCAATAAAGTATCACTTTCTAAGAGAGAAAGTATTCCAGAAGACTATTAAGCTAGAGTATGTTGACACAAAAGAACAGATTGCTGATATTTTTACTAAGCCACTACCCAAGGAGGCTTTTGAGCATATTAGATGAAGATTGGGAGTAATATCCTTACAACAGTTGTTGAAGTAGAGGCATAATCTCAGGGGGATATAATTTGTCAGGGGGGGTTGTTAGAAGGAAGCCTTTGTCATTAATGTCAAAGGGGGAGGAAATTAAGGGGTTGTTTCCATCAACGCCAAAGGGGGATAATGTTGAGTTTAGTTGTTATTGATGTCAAATAAGTTCATTAATGTCAAAGGAAGTGATGAAGTGGATGTTGAGTATGGTTGTCATTGATTTCAAAGAAGTTCATTAATGTCAAAGGAAGTGATGATGTGGCATGTGTGATGAGGCTAGAAAACCACATGATGGTGTTCTGGTGCTATTAGGAATTCATTGTTGCAATCTAACATCATTCTGGAACACTATGACAATTTTGGAAATTGACTAAGTCTCTCTGAAACGGTTGGCTAAGTCATCCATTTCGGAGTAAATCATGCAGCTGCTATGAAACGACTGGGTGAATCATCCATGTCAGCATAACTCATCCAGTGTCTCCGAAACGATCGGAGAGGTTGGGAAAATATTGTTTTGACACAACTGAAAGAAATTTGTCAACATTGTCGGAGGTGACTCGCTAGTGGGTGCTGAAATGATCAGAGAGGTTGAGAAAACATTTCCAATAAAAAAGGTTGCTTAGTGTTAAGGTCAACTCATAGTTTTTCGCCGAAAGGTTGTGAGCATTGAAAACGTATAAGCCTGCAAAGGTATGGAGGAAGTATTTAAACTGAAGTTCAAAGAGAAAAGAATGTGTCTCTGTGATCCAAATCCATGCAGCAGTAGTAGTAGACAGAGACCAAAGAAAACCAGTGACAGATAACATAAAGAAGATATGGAAATCAAATAAAATATAACAAAGTGGTAGGGTGGCACTAGGGCAAGCAACATGCTTGCTAGGGGATTGTATCCTACTTCCAGTAGTAGCTAGTAAATAGGGTGTAGTAGAATCCTTTCAGTAGCAACTGATAAAACCAGGGGGTCGTAGCCTCCTTCCAATAGTTGCTGGTAATTAGGGTGTAGTACCATCCTTGTCTATAGTAGCAGGAAGAAACTATTTGTAAATATAATTTTGTAGTAATAGGAAGTATTGGTGGTTTACCCAATTGGGATTCCATGATAAATTTGTGTTTTGTGTGTTCAGTTTGATCTTATGTGTTAATGAATAAATTAAAAGTGATTTAAACTGTTAAAAGTTATCAATACTGATTCACCCCCCCCTCCCCCCCTCTCAGTATTGTCCAATATTCAAACACTTGGAAGAGTCAATCAACAAGAATTTGATGGTTATTATAAAACATATTGTGGGTGTTAACAAAATAAGTTGGGATATAAAGAGAAAGGATGCACTTTGGTGGATCATGTAACAAATAAGTAAGCTACAAGTAAAATCCCATATGAGTCGATGTAAGGAATGGAGGTCGCACTGCCAATCCATTTGAACATCCCAGTGTACCAATAGTTGAAAAACTTTAATACAATTCAGGAAGCAATGTAGGTGAATCAACTTGTTAAACTTGATGAGAATAGAATAAAGGAATTTGATCACTATATATTTAGTGTCATAACAAAACAAAGGGTACATTCGACAGGAAGGATCATTTGAGAGTGTTACAAAAAACCTTGTCCTCATTTGTGGGATAAGATAAATGAGAAACCAAGCAAGCACGAAAAATTTGATAAGTTATGGATTGGACCTTACTGATTGAGGATTCAAATAGCCTAAATAAGTTTTTCCTCATCCATTTGGATGGAGAAAAGATGTAGTTTACCATTAATGGGAAATTTTTGAATCTCTATTATGTAGATGGAAAGTATGGCCATAGTTTAGTAGAATAGGAAATGAATAATATTGTATGATCAATAGATTAGAGTAGTTGTTTCATTTCATGCTCTCTTTGGCATGCTTCACTACAAGGAAAAGGCCCTCTAGAGGAGGTTATAGTGGAATCCCCTAAAATAAGAGCCTAAAAATCTATTTATAGTGGAGGTGTCCAGCAAAGGAAGGAGAGAGGAGGTTTTAGCAGATGTTTTATTCGGTGCATTTCATCACAAAATGCACTAGTGTGTGTCTACACATAAAGCAATAGGACAACCACAAATTATATCGCACCGCACATTAAGAATTTTGTCTCACATCAATGTGCCCTATAAATTTTTGCAGGGGACATTGCAGCTGGTGCAAGCCAAACGGCTTGAATGCACTGCCACACTGTAAAAATTTATATAAAACAATTAAGATTGTAATAAATTCTTTCAATATTGGAGAGCACTCATTATCCTATGCACTTTAATGTATCGAACACACCAGTTAACAATACTTAAAAAATGGAGAAAGTTACAATTATACTATGTGCCTAGGGCATGTCAGTGCACTGGTGTCAGTGTTATGACATGCCATAAGCACACCATGAACATATACTCAATAAAAAATAACATTTGTTAAACTGCGGTGCATTTTGTATAAGTGAACACACTGTTAGCATTGTGCTTACTTGAACTAAACACACTGAAAAAATAATAGTATAAATCAGAGTGCTAAAATACATAATTTTATGGTGCTCCTTGGGCACGTCATTGCATCGGTATGGATTATCTTATGTGACATAGGTGCACCTTCAATAGTTTTATATAAAATTTTAAAATTTAATAAATGTGGTGCATTTAAATCATTTAAGCACACCGTATACATTGCACATTTTTTTGATGAAATGCACTGACAAGTAAATTTCTACAGTAGCTTGAAAACTCATAATTTAATGGTGCTTTTATTGAACGTCGATGCACCAGTGTTCGGTGCACTCATGTGTTTTAAGTGTTGGAATATATTAAACCCACTCAATACTTGGGATAAAATAATTAATCATTATTTGATTAATTATCTACCCACTAGCTTAATTAGTTGGCATCCACTTGCACCTTAAAGTCAACAAATGCCATCTATACCCCAGGAATGATTTATTTCTGATTCTAGGTTGATCTTGACCACTTTATGGACATCCAAGATTAGTAAACAACACTTTATATCAAATTCTGCTTTATTCTGTTTTATCTTGCTTTTCTGTGGATAAGGTAAAGCTAGTTAACTAGGAGACTAGGTTCATTTGTTTCCAACCCATCCTTCATGACTTTCTCTCCATTTTCCAGGATTAGCATGTTTTTCCATCTCCCTTGACAACTCACTCATGCTTTTGCTAATTCTTGAGGTCCTTGATAGATTTGGGAAGTGCTTTAGCCACCTATGAGGGTTTTCTATATTTTGGTAAGCCAACCTTTTTGAGCTTTATGAGTTGTCTCCATACAACTCAATTTTCCTATGAGGGATGTACTATTTATGTACACTATTATTCATCATTATTCAATGGAAGNCTTCCTTCATGTGATTCAATCTCTTTTCTTCTCTCTATTTTTTCCTGTGTATGCTTGTGAGAATTCTTAGTAACAAGATCTATTTCGTGTGCTTCTTCTTAGCATCTTTTCTCATAGAATTGAAGCTAATATTTCTACATTAAGCACACCATTAATCAAAAATTATAAAATGTCTTGATGTGTCTTGTATTTGGCGCATATTTTAAATATTTTGAATATATATAATTATATTATCGATGTGCAATACTTGTTTTAGCGCACCGATAACAATACCTAAGATATGAAAGCGCGTCATGAGTAGTGCATTACTGTGAATTAGGCACACTAAAGGTTTTTTTTGCAAAAAAATAATTTTTTATTTTAGTAGACATAATGTTCATATATTGTTTTTACATGTATATTTATGAGACTAGTTGATGTAATATATCAAATAGAGACATCGTTTCCATGAGGCTAGTAAGAAGCAGCAAGCACAGGTTGATCAATATAACTTCATGAGAGAGTGGGAGGTGAGGGAGAGGGAGATATATTTATTCCCTCACCCCATTCATCCTCAGAATAGAATCCTATTAAGGAATGTTGGCCTCCTCAAACTCTTTATGGAGGCAACATATCTCAATGGGAATGGTACATCACTCTCCCAATTGATTACATGTTGGGATCATCACAGAAAGGATTTCTGAGTTGGTATAGATGGCTGGTACCAACCCAGCGAGGAGGACATTTATTTTATCATTGGAATATCTAGGAGAGGTGAGGACTCTCTTGAGTTCCCCAAGGTCTTAGCTGGAGATGTAGTAGGGACTCAATTAGTATATATTCAGGGATATGTCCATCCCCATATTGTCGACCCTACTCAGTTTCAGGTGTGTGGTGGAAACATTCCAATTTTTCTTTTGGTGGAGAGGGTGTGAGGTTCCTCTGTTATTTGGTGGAAACCATCGTGCATCATACCACTAATGGGAAGTGCATTAGATTCCCTCTATTATATTATGTTGATTCTATAGTGCAGAGACCTAGATGCATTAGGTGGTCTACTATTTTTTTATGACAGTTTTGTTTTACTCTTGGTCAATGTCATGCATGTATTGATAGGAGGGGGAACTTCCTTTTAGTTCAGAGTTATTTTGTTTATTTTTTAAGAGATTTTTGACCACGATGCCATCCTTTCAGCGATGCCCTCCTAGGTTGGTGAAAAATGTGCACATGTGCATGTGGGGGGAGATGATTCCTAAGAGGGGGCAGTCGTACTTTCCAGTGCAAATTATCATGGACGTGTTGCAGATGCTAAGAAGCTTGGAGGTCATATTAAATATTTTTCCATTTCTATACATGGGATTGGAATGGAGAGTGTGTCAAAGTATCTTCTTCATTTGGGATGAGCCACCAGATGATAAAGGTAAATTTATCATTATGTTTAAATTAACCTAGTTTCACTTTCTCTTTATACTTAATGCAAATGAAATATATTTTAAATTGTTATATTAAATTCATGTTTAATGAAATTGTCTAATTATTATTGTCATGTAATATATATATATATATATATATATATATATTGGTACTTTTGATGGTGATGTATAACCTCCTCCAGCTCAGGATGAGGAGGAGATGAAGGTGGAGGCAGATCAACCTAAGGTCTCCCAGTTAGGCGCTATACCAAGCCGACACAGGTCAAAGGAGAGGTTTAGAAAATATGTCGATGATTGGATACCGAGATTGCTAGAATATGTGGGGGTTCAACCAATACCTACTAGATACATTATCAAGGACCCTTGATTCACACAGTTGTGGAGGATTCCTCCTTGTGATTTGAAGAACTTGATGCAACTAGTTGTTGGAGCATGTGATGTTATATATGTTTCTCGTCATGATAGTTCTTCGGCACATGTGGGTAGAGATCCTTGATCAGATACTAGTCTACCTACTTATCCATCATTTGCGTCGACTATTGACATAGCCTCCAAATCCCATGCACCTCCTCATTGGCTCCAACTCCTCCTCCACCTTTGACATCTCATCCACCTCCTCTTGATCCTCCTCTATCATCTTAGACATATAATCCACCTCCTCCTCCTCCAACTCCCCCTCTTTCGACGGATCCAACATATGATCCGTTATACCTATCTGCTGACCATCCTTTGTAGATCCATTAACTCCCCATGATCCTCATCCACTGGTCCCCCCATCTTTGGAGAGGATGATCATATCAAGTGAGATGATCCAGATTCCTAGAGATGTCTTTCCTACTAATATACATGCTAGTTTATTTCCTAACAGAGGTACTGATCATGCATCTAGATCTACTGCTAGAGGTGCCGATATGTTTGGTGGGTCAATAAATAGTGAAAATGATATTGTTTCAGGGGTAGACTAGACATGTATATTTGACATTTATCATAAGTTTGATATATATATATATATATATATATATATATATATATATCATTNTTAATTGTTAATATAATAAAGAAATAGTTGGAAAAGTAACACGTGTCTTCCCTTTCATTAATCAGTTAGTTGTAATATATATTTTTACAAAAGAAGATAGCTCAAATATTTCATAACATTTAAAAACATTTAAAGATAAATATGATTCTGGTTCAAATTTGTAGGACCTCATAGATGTTAGATATATCTATACGGGTCCTAGGATCAGTTATATGATTTACAGTCAGTATATAGACATGTACATAAAATCATGTGTTGAGTTACCTACTTGGTACAAGAGTATGTGGATTTAAACATGTCACAATCAATGAAAGTAAGTTTCACATATATATGGATTATGACAAGTACATTGATCCAGAAATATCACATCAAAGATGTTCCTCAAATCGAGCATATTATAAAGAAATAAAACTTCACAAAGTTCCTAGTTAGTTATATCCAAGACATGGTGCATAAAGGAGTTGTGTAACTCCTGTACATATCCACGGATGAGCAGAATTTCCAACATATTTACTAAGCCTATGTCTAGAACAAGCTTGGTTTAGTATAAAATACTTTTGTAGTTGAAGAGGGAGTAATGATGTATCTTCATAGGAAACAACAGTTAAAATTCCCCAAACTAGTTAGTCATGGTACATGACTCGGGAAGCTATGGGCTATGATACCTTATGGAGATAATCCACATGAGCAGAGACATGGTAAAAGTATTGGATACTATTCAAATACTCTAAAAGAGTTATAGTCTGAACTGTCAGAGAACAATTAAACCTCTTGGAGAGATTAGATAGAAATACAATTGTCTATGTGGGGTACTCTGATATGAAAACACTATGAAAATGATCAGGCCTTTAAGAACATGAAAGAATGCAAGCTCACTAAGAACTTATTCAAATGGTAGAAGATTCTTGGATTCAACAAATGTTGAATATTGAAAGAAAATATTAGAGTTTATGTCTGCATGATATTACACAATTAATGTGTTGTATATGATGGATATGAAATCCATAGTTTCAAGTTTAGAGAAACTGCATTCTGGATTGGATCCAGATGATTCTACTTTGAATAAGTAGTTGGTTGGTCTCTTAAAGTACCTAGAAGACATGTTGTAATTTTTTTAATTTTATGCTTGTGGATAAGCATATGTTCAAGTACCTTTGAGGTACATTATAATAGGTTCTTTATTTTATTTTAATACATAGTAGACCTATTATATAGCTTGGAATTAGTTATGTGTAAAGCAGCTAATACTACAAAAGCTAAGTGTGTTGTGGATAGTACTATAGAAGAAAGGCATATGTCAAAAAGTACTATAGAAGCAAAAGGTGTTTTGTACATAGTACTACCTGTTAAGGAGTATTGTAGCTTAGAAAGCTACCTACTAGGGTGAAAGACTTGAGCCTGTAGTTATTAGGTGTTAATAGACAAGCTTTCTGAAAAACCATTTGTGTTATGATAGAACACATTGAGATGAAGTCTTACTTCATCAAATTCATGGTCATGTAAAATAAAAATTTAGTACATAACTATTGACGAGAAGAATGCAAATTTATGAGCAAGGCATTGTCAGTAACGAAGTTGAGATACTTCTAAGATAAGCTTGGTATGGCAGGAAATGCCTAGTAAAGCAAAGAATGTCTCCCTCACTGAGAGGGATTGTTGATTATACAACATCAGGAGCCATTCTCCAAACTTGTAAGTAATATCAAGTCAGAATTGTGAGTCATATCAAGTCTTATGTATCCTCATATGGTTGAGGTGATGATGGATATTGTACCATTGACTAGTGGTTTGTATCAAGTCAAAGACTTGTGAGTAATATGAAGTCAAGTATTATCATAGAAGCTACCCTATGAGATGGACCTCCAGTTATGGAGATGAGCTTGTGAGTAATATCAAGCTGAGACTTGTGAGTAATATCAAGACTATAGACTTGTGATTAATATAAAGTCCTACCAATATCCTCATTTATTGAGGTGGAAAACTTTACATTGTAAAGTGGAAATACTATGTGATATATTGCTAGTCATGATCACTGAGTGATATAAGTCTCCTTTAGGGCTTAGCTAACCCTAGAGTGAATTACTTTAGCATATGACTATATGGCATGGGGTAATATATATGATCATCAATATGTATGGAATAATTGTTATGAGTATGATATAATAATATGGATAAATAATACACATATGGACCATGCATTAATTATTTAATGATAATGAGATAAAGAATAGCGAAAGATAATTCGAATTTCCCATGCAAATGTCTAAGTGAACTCAAGTTATAAAGCTTCAGTAAAATATGAATTCCTTAATCAAAGCATCAGTTGAACTATTAATGAATATAATCAATTAACTAAAGAAGAGATTATTGTTCATCAATTAGCATGCATCAGTTAACTAAAAAGATCCATTCAAAATTTAATAATAGAAATTGTGCATGGATGGCACTAAGATTGAAGCACTGATGACACTTAAGTTAGTTGTTAACTAAGTGATCATCAGTCAGTTAAATATTGAATTCAATTCACATTCAGTTCAAGTCAGTTAACATTCAGTTCAATTAAGTTAACATTCAGTTCAAGTTAGTTAACATTCAGTTTAAGTTGGTTCACTTTCAATTCAAGACAGTGAACATTCAATTAAAGCTGATTGAGGAAAGGAAGGGCGCTAATGTTTGCATGGAGGGAGTTCTAGTTAGCTCCTCCTTATAAATGGGCTATGTGGTGCTCTCAGTTTGTTTACTAAACCTCCTATGTGCTACCTTATGAATGCTATGGTTTTTGGATTTTATTAATATGCTAGGCATATGGCAAGTTCAATACAGTTGCATACAATTGTTTTTGCAGGGTTACATTGGATCTCTCTTCTCTACTGATGTGGTGATATCTCTTATCAGGAAATATGATTATGTGTTGTAACCCATTCTCCACAAATCTATTTATCATACTCAAAGAATTGTTGGGTTTTTCATCCTTCGTGTTTGAAGGGTTTTCCTAGGGTATATCTTGTCTCTCATGGTCGATTGATTTATATGGCTGATTTATGGAGCTGATTTATATGGATGATTTATGAAGATGATTTATGTGGCTGATATATTTGTGAGATTTACTTGTGGCCGATATGTTTATATGGCTTACATATTTATGAGATTCACATGTGGCTGATATATTCATATGTAGTTGATTTATGAGATACATGTGTGCTAAATTTGATGGATAAAAGTTTTAAAGTTCAAGCTTCTCCGATTTTTCTCAAACATTCACACATATAATATATATGCAAGCATCGATACGACATTGAAATTTGGTTCTTTCTGATGCTCATTCTGTTTGAGTGCATCGGTGTAGATATTTTACATTGGACAGTACCAGTGCATTTTGTTACTTAATGCACCAGTGCACTTAATTTAAACAAATCACACTGGTGAAAAAACATATGCTAAAACATACGACCACCAAGCCTTTTTTAGTTATAAAATATATCCATAATAACCTCCATTGAAACATTTGCTACCATTGGTTGAGGTTGTAGTATAGGTTTTTTGACATTTTTTTCCAATCTTGTAACACTAAAAGCCTCCGCTATGACCTCTGCTACAGACTCTTTTCCTTATAGTGTTGGCTCCCTTTAGATCCATTTTCGACATCATGTAGTATATTTTCTGCATTTTTTTATCAATCTAATTTCATTTTGTCATGGATGAGGAAGAGACTCTCACCCTATTATATATTTATGATATCCTTTGTATGATTGAGTTGTCTATGGTATTGATTGATATTATGAATATCTCATATATTATGTTCCAGAGCATGTGTCCACATGTTGGAGTTAGTCATTACACCTCATATTGCATGAGGTTAAATTCATGATTTTCATAACAGTCAAATTGAACAAGTTGCTCATATTTGATGACATAGATTGAGAATTGGACATATACAAGGCTATTTATGGGCATACCCACTCTCCCTGACATTACTCTTATAGTACAACCTACTTCCTTCCTCAATAGTTAGGAGATTTGACTAACTAACCTCTTTAACAATTGTGTGTTGTGAAGTCTAAAGTAGAATGGATAGTGCATAGTTATTTACATATCCCCCTAGATTTCAATAGGAGCACCATTGATTGACCAGTGATGCAAAGCACCAGTTCTACCTTGATGTGACATGTTGGTTTAGTTGACACATTGTATGATTGCTTCATATGATTATTCCTAGATGAGATGTGGTTAGATGTAGTTGATCACATATTCTCTCTAAGTGATTGTCCTTTAGCACATCATTATTATATTTTTGGACATCATCTTCACATGATTGGCATACAATGTGTATAGAGAAGTTGACACATGTTCGTTTATTTAGAGGGTTTTTAGGTGGTTATCAAAGGTTATAGGATGTATTTGATGAAGTGAAATATTTTATCCTAAGGGATGTCCTTTTCCTAGTGCATGTAGGTTATTTCATCTTATGTTGCCACATTATATGGTTTTATTACATTATTAGAGTGCCTAGATTATTGACCCATTTTACAATGTTCCAGGGGTGGTTATGGGTTTAATTGATGCTATTACATGTGGCCACACTTTCCTAGAGAGAGTTCCATATATCTCGGTGATGCATTTGGGGTTTAATTCACATTGTTATAATATATTCCTTGGTCCTAGGTGGAGAGCTACATTTGGTGCACACATTTTCATGATCATTTGTTTATCCAAACACAATTTGACTCTCTTTTGACCACTTAGAGGACTTATTCTTGAGTTCCTTACTTTCTTGGTTTCTATTCACACTTGGATACATGGTTTTTGGAGATTGGATTAGCCTAGTTTGGAGGAGTATTCATCGCTTAGGACTTATATTGAAGCGTTCTTCCTATATATTGATTTTTTAATTGTGACGGGTGGACATATCCCTTGGTTATTGGATGGAGTTAGATATGCTTGACTAGGCACATGGTGGCATGGTGATATTTTATGTATTCATTGATCTTTTATTCCTTGTATCCACCTCTTAGCACACATTTTGAGGAGTCGGTTACATTTTTTGGAGGATATGCTACCTTGGATGCAACATGCGCCACATGAGAGAGCTCTTTTACAAATTATTTATCGTCCTCTTGGCATGTTTCTCTTGGAGGGCCACATGTGTGGCCCCCTTTCATCTTCTTGGCACAATTTTGGAGCCTATATCTAGGTTTGCAACTTGGGCTTGGAAGATATTGAGTGGGAAAACCTCACATTTGTTGACTTTCTCATACGTGTGAGCCTATTGTGGACATATTTAATTACTTTTCTTGTGGGGTGCTCCTCTCTTAGAGTATTATTTTCATTTGTTAGTTGATTTGACATGGTATAGAATCTATTTTGAGGAGGGTTCCCTCACTCATTGAATTGTTGTGCATTGGAGATTTTGCATGTGGCATTAGTCCCATTTTCTTTATTTGTTGGATTTTTCCTCCATAGTAGGTTAAGGGGATATCATTAGTTTATGTTTCTCTATTATATATCTAGGAAATATTGTTATTTTAGTTCTTGAGGTTGTTGAGCTTAATATATATATATTGGAGGCTCATCCACTTGTAATGCTTATTGAAAGAGTTCATAAGCTTTGAATATATTATTGTTCTAAACTATTTTGGAGGTGATGAATGAATAGCAAGTGCTTCTTCTTGCATGTGAGGTGAAATGTGTGAAGAACTAGTGTTGGAATACATTGTTTATTACTTGTGAAAGAAAAAGTTGAGGTTCAAATCCAAGGCAGAGTGTCGCCATTGAAGTGAACTAGGTGTGGATCTTCCTTTCTACCTAACTTGCCACTAAAGTGAACTAGGTGTGGATGTTCCTTTCTACCTAACTTTGTTATTATTTTTTATGGGACGATCTTTGCATTTTAGTAACAAGCAAATTTTATTGTAATGTTATTCTCCTAATTAAATAGCATGTCATCTTAATTTGTACGTAGATTTTAGGACTTCTTCCTTTTGTGAATCTTTAATGATATTTTCCATTCACATCGGGGATTGAATGATATGCTATTGGACCCCTCTTAGAGACCTCTGTGTCCTCATTTACCTAATTTGAAAATAAAACATTGGTTCCCCCCTTCCAACCACTATAAAAACTCATAAAACAATGTTATTTTATGTTTAAGAAATCTGAAAATTATTAGCATAACAATCAAATTCTAGATTGCAATTTAATTCATGAAAACCTTTATTTTTTCATCTAACATAGGACTATATTTAATGGTTAATAAATCTATAATTTCCAACTTGGAGTCTCATAACCACGTTTTTTTTTCGCCTCATAATATCACTTGTTTATCAAACTATAATAAACATGTTAGTACTACAACCAAACCTCAAAGATAGATCTACCCTAAGTCCATCATTCATTGTGTCCACTAATCATTCATTGGATTTAGATTGTCATAGGAATACCCTCTATTGGTACCACAATCTGCCCCATAAGGTAATGCTCATGTACTGTCCGAATGTTCACAAGTATTTTCACCAAAGTGATTCCCTTGGAGTGTGCACTTTTTCACCATTCTGTGTCAAATTTGCTTCATCTTCCAAAATTCTGTCAAATTTTTCAAGTGTTTTGTTATTAAGGTTATATCCCATGAATTGTTGACCTATTCATTTTTTTCCCTAAAATAATAGTTTTTATTTCAGCTTTCAAAATTCCCTCAAATTTTCTAAATGTTATGTTCTTAAAGTTAAATCCCATGAATTGTTGACATATTCATTTATTTCTTCTTGTTTATTTTAAAATAATATAAAATTATTAACTAATAAATTTATTTTAAAAAGAAGAATTATTATTTAATAATTTTTATTAAAGAAAAATTATTATTTTATTAAATTGATTGCTTTACCTATGTAGGAATTTGAAACAGAAACAACAGGTTTTGACAACCTTGTAACCAGTTTTGACAATTTTAAAACAAAATCATGACAATTTTATGGTTTTTGAGACCTTATTTGACCAGTAAATGGAAACAGCCTATCAAGTTTGATAGTTTTGACAACAACTCTATAACCAGTTTTGACAATTTTAAAGCAGATTCATGACAATTTTATGATTTTTGAGACCCTATTTGACTAGCAATTTGCAAAAGAACTAATGAAGCATACAGGTGGAAGAACTGCAATTAGTAAAAAGAACAGCAATTCACTCGTGAATCATACAGGCGAATTAACAACCTAGTCACGTTTTAACTAGTCTACCAAGAACTGGTGAAGCATACAGGTGGAAGAACTGCAATTAGCAAAAGAACAGCAATTCACTAGTGAATCATACAGGCAAATTAACAACCTAGTCTCGTTTTAACTAGTCTACCATCCAACTCGTATTGCCATCAAAATAGATTTGTATTATTATAAATGTAGGATATGTAGCATCAGTGTCTAAAGGGTAATCCCATGGATCCTTTAACAATGCATACTGCATTGAACATCCAGAAGAACACTCACAAGGAGCCAAAACTATGCTCAACTTTTAGATCGCTAGAGAGAAAGATAGACTTCCTAGTCTGTGAACTCGAGTTTAAATTTCATGGTTAATGGACCGCCTAAGAATGCACAAGTGCCGTCCACAAGAATGCCAAAGTTCGAGCTTAATCCAGTTGAACACGCCGGAACCAAATGTCACGGTGAACAGGTTGAACAGGTTGTAGAAAAATCCATTAGAGTGATTGCCTTTATATTCATAGCAACCCGATGCTGAAAGACACTCAAACAAATTTTTAAATAGAGCGTTCATTGTCGTTTAGGCTTTGCTAGCGCAGGTTCGAGTCTCAAATCCATTTCCAAAGCCTTGCATAAATGCCAATTTTCTATTTACAGGACGCATGGACCGGTGTTCTTAGAAGGAGTATCGAAGTGTATAATTGCTCAAGGTTGAAGAGTCAAACGCCAAGTTCCAACGGTGCTGAGCATTAATTTTTATTAACAAACGCTCATGTTTATTTTATCAATCATACATTTTCTGTGGAAATTGCTGCAGAAATTGTGTGTTTAACTACTAGTAAAGACATGAACAATTAATCTGGCAAAGAGTGGCAATTACTCAAGGTTTGTTTTGATCACCGGGAACAGGGTATCGAGTGTAACTTTGATGGCAGATGCTGTAGTTGCAGCACATTACAGCTGATATTACAATTGTATGTACACAAAAAAAACTGCCCATCGATTTGTTGGAAGTTTATAAGAAGCTGAAAGCTACTGGTAAATTTAAGAACATGTGTATTCAAGTAGATGAGGCAAAGCATACCGTGGTGATCCATTTTCCATACAAGGGATGAGTATAATTTTTTTAATACATTTTGTGATATGATGGATCAAGCTCCATCATGGCAAGATCGTCTTCATTTCTCTATCAAGGATATCAACATCTGGCAGGAGAGAAAATTTTAAACTTGTGAGGTGAAATAAGTGCTCTAATTATCTATCCTAGTGATGCAATCATTTGAGTGCTTGATTGATAACAAGGATGCACATAAAAAAACCAGCGTTCGAAGTTTCAATTCCATATTTAAAGGAATTAAATAATTAAGTGGAAGAGAACTTGATGTGTTCAGTATATAAAAGGTCAAATGCAGATTTTGATGAATTCTCCAGCACAAGATCCACAACCAGTTCTAGAATCCTAGGCAGTCAATAAGCAGATCACAATCAAAAGAATTTACCAAAGAAGCAACAACTCCAGATCTGATCTGTTGCAAATGATTCAAGATTTTATTTTTAATTTTTTTTACATTACCAAATAAATGTTCTGGAAAGTTGGGGATAATCTAGATTGTATTTCTCTATATATTTTAATACTTTGAATGTAAAAACGTTCCAGCCGAGAGGCTATGAGATTGTAAAGGGTTGAGAGACATTCTGGAAAAGTTTGAGACATGCTCTGTAATTTTTATTGGACTCCTGTAATTTGAATATGAGATTTCATTTTTTATGAGCCAGGTTCTAGTTATCTTTATAGTCTAGATATTTTGCAGCCTTGTTTAGACTGGTCTGTAATAGTGTTCTTTATGAATGCCTATATTTCAGATTTCATGCTTAGAATGTTTTTCTGAGCATTGTTCTTCATGTTAATATAGAAACCTTGTTTAGACTGGTCTGTAATAGTGTTCTTTATGAATGCCTATATTTCAGATTTCATGCTTAGAATGTTTTTCTGAGCATGGTTCTTCATGTTAATATAGAAATGAATTATCAGCTCTCTGTATCATCAATTAGCTTTGAACCTTGTCCATTGTTGATATGTTCAGATTCAATCTGGTCTTTCATAAAACCATTATTATTTGCAGAACCTGATGTATTATGTTTTCTTATACTTTCTATGTCTGTAATATCCTCTCTTTACACCATCCATCATCCAAATCACTTCATCTAAACCAATAATTATGCCTTTGAACATTAAGATGCGTTGGACTTTGCTCTCTGCAGCCAAGAGCAAACTTTAGCTCAAACACGCCCCTTGAGTTGGAGGAGAGATGGCGATAAGAGAGAAACACAAGGATACCATTTTGATTGTGGGTAGCTTATCTAAAGTCCCCTTTGGGTTCTCACATGTATGGCTGGCATGCTCACAATGGAGTGAGAACCTAGGAGGCAGGGTAGGAATTTCAAATGGTGGACACCCGTCAAAATTGTTGGTAACTATCAATATCTAAAATATTTTCTATATTCTAAAATAGATTTTGACGGTCTCCATAAAATCTTAGCTGTATTTGACGGGTAAATTGGCCCATGATGGGCATTTACCCGTCAAATTCCATCCCTGCTAGGAGGTAACAAGGTGCACATCTCTCTAGGTAAAGATAACAATTGTGGGATTATCACATGGCAATGAAACTTCCCTAGGTGATGCACTTCTATTAAAGTCAAATATCAACACCAACATGCTAAATAAATAACATTTTCAAAATGGTAAGTGGCTCTAGAAGGGTATTTAGACTTTTGGACTTATTATATCAATGAATGAGACTCAATGAAGTGGTGTAGGAACTCATCAAGGAGGGTGCACAATCTAAGGTCATGCCAAAACCTATAAAGTATCATAACATCCCAAAACAACAATTACACTTAATTTGGTCTCACTGAATTCCCTTGTGTCCATGCCAAAATGCAACTAGTCCCTAAAATTTTGAAGTGTTTAGAATGGCTTGAATTTTGACAATAACATTGTATTCCATACTTGGAATCTAAAGGTCCAGTCACCCTTATAAAAATAGAACAACCTCAAAATCAATATAAACTTTAAGAGCAAGAAAATAGCCCCTCTAGGTATTCAAATATGCAATCATCCTTTGATTGGAACACTGATAAATTGCTAAAAGTAGAATTTTCTAAATAACAATTGTTAGAGATGTGTTGCACTCTTTGTAGGTTCCCAAATAAAAAAGGATCTAGGGGGTGAGGTGATCACCCTCCCCTACAACTAGTGGGGAATGGAGCTCTAGTGAAACCCCCAAAAGAAATTTTTGGATCTATTTTTGGTCCATTCTGTGCTTTTTTTACTAATGGTCTTTTGGCTCATTTTAAACAAATTTAGATTAAGGAATTATGGATTTATTCTAATCTGGGTTAATGGATGAAGGTTTTGGATTCCATAAAAATGTATTGTGAGTTATGAAGATAATACATTGAGATAGAGAGAGGAACGACTTTAGTTAGCCTAGTTTTCCCAACTAAGGGTTTATGTAACACCCCGGTTTTGACCCCGTTTGCATTTAAATAAATGGTGTAAATAATCATGGTGTGGAGCTAGGAAAAAGCCCCACCATTGATTTAGTGTTTATGTTTCGGCAATTATGGTTGAGCCGATGGTATTTTATACTAGCTAAACATTAAAAAGTTGGACATCATGTTAAATTTGCAATTTTAATTAAAAATCCATAGTCGGCTATGTCGACGCAACTAAATGAGATGGGGGCATGATTTTTCCTAAGGATAAGAGAGTGGGGGATCGGAAGAGTGGGAAGAAATTTGAAATGGGTAGAGCACCATTTCTGGAAAAATGTTTTTAATTTTTCTTGAGCAAAAAAACTCCAAAAACGACCACCTTTCTCTCATGCGGCAGCGTTTCACCTTCCCTCACGATTTTGGAAGGGAAAAACATTTTTGGAAACCCAATTGGGCATTCACACAGCAACAAGGAAGCAAAAACGATTATGAGTCTGAACCTTTCAGGAATTTCTCCTGTCCGGTGATCTGAATCCTTCACGTTTTTTGTTTTCCTCTGTGAATTTGTTTCTTTTCACGTTTTCTCCAGTCTACTAGTTGTTTTCCTAAACACGATTGCCCTGAGTCTGGTTTTTGTGTCTTTGCTATGAAAGACCAGCAATGTTTTCATTTTCGTATTTTGCAGCAGTCGGTCTAGCACCGACAATGTTCATAAATTCGTAAATTTCTATGTGTGTATGTAAATCCCTGGCGTTTGCCACGTTTTGATAAATCCTAGGACTGAGATCACTGTGTGTACATCCACGTTTGGCATCTGAATTGATTGAAGGAATGGAAATAGAGTCTAGACTAGATTGATAAACCTAGTGTGTGAAAGAACCTCACAGACCAATCGAGAAGGTTGATTTTCTTCTTTTCATGCCCCGAATAGCCCTAGAAGGGAAGGCATGGCCTGAGGGACTGTGTAGCAGAGAAGGGAATGCTTCCTTGTGTTGGGTGTGTAATTGTTTAGAAATCAGGTTAGATCCAGTGTGGGTGTTCATAGCTCTAGGGTTGAGCTCACTAGCTTAGAAGTCAGTCTTTCCACCTCCTTGGCAACCTGATAAACCCAACTGGAAGGATGGCTTTGCTGGTAGCCTGATAAACCCATATTTTGGCTTGGCTGTGTCTTATGTGAATTTGGCTAAGTGTAAACCACTTCATGTGTAAGTCTGATAAACCCAACTGTGTTGGCTTGATTGATTTTTATTGTATTCTTAGTTATGGGGAAAGTCTGCTAGTGTTCCTTATTCCTTGGGGAAAATCATGCCCAGCTCAGGGGTGGCAGTGTTATTGAGATATTAAAGAGAACATGAGCCTATGGTTGGGTGGAACGTTGCAACGACATAGTTGGTTGCAGAACAAGCTTCTCCAAAGATAAGTATTCTTCTTTAATTAAGTTCTGCAACTGTATTTGCTTATGAATTATTATGAAATTATCATGAACATGTTGAATGCATGAATGTGTTGAATGAATGATTTGCTTCCGCTGTATATATCATGTACATTGCATTATGCATCTGTTTATACTTATGAATGTTTTATTTCAAAGCAATTTTTATATATGTATTACGTTCATGGGGGCTTAGATTGCCCACGTTGATAGATGTTAGTCACGTCCTCTTCCTCGAGTAAGGGTTGGGGGCTTGATAGTTTATATGGTAAATTTATGTGCACTATGCATGTGAGCTATTGTTATTGTTTTTTCATATACGTATTTATCAAAATATTGAACAACTACTTGGGTTTTCTTGAAACTTGAACTCCATGCACATTGCCAAAAATGGCATCCAAATTTATGATCAATCTCGGAAAATAAATTTGCAAGAACCAACCTAACCATACCCTTCTAAGGTCTTCCACCTCCCATGCTTGCTATGAATATTGCAAGGATTAACCTACAAGTATAGGTAACCTATTCCACTTACATTTGTCCATCATATCTACCTTTATATATGTCTAACTTGCTCAAGAACTTGTTCTAGAACAACAACCCTTGAATAACAAAACATGCAACCATATATCAAGTCTGAAAAGTCACTCACAAACTATAGATTCCACATTGATGGGTTGACTAACCAATCCATTCCATAATGTAACCACAAACAAAATAAGATAGGAACTCAAGATTGGATTTTGAGGAAATCCAATATGGGTTCTAACACTTTGAAAAGGATAATGATAAAGTGGAATGGCAATTTATACTAGGCATACTCTGGGATTTAGAATTTCAACATTTTTCGTTTAGGAAGTAGAAATTGTTTTTGTTTATTCCTCGGGGAACCTATCTACTCTGCACTACAAACAATGACATTTCAATCAGATTTCATATCAACAAACTACATGTATTCTAAGCCAAATATAAGAGAATAATTAAAATACCTTCAATGATGCTTCACACCAAGCATCTTTCAAAAAGAGCAGCAAAGTTGACACTACAACAAGTAAAGTTTCATTTGGACTTAGTTTCTCTTTTTAAATAAATTTTGTATTACAAAAGTATTATTAAGTGTGATATGTAGCATCCAAAAAAAATGTTACAAACTAATAGAGAAATATTTTCTGACTTGCAACAAAAAAGAAAAATATTTGATGACTTGCAACAAAAAAGAAAAATATTTGATGACATGTGACAAAAAAGAAAATTAGTTGTCCAACATGTGACACATAAAGTTGCATCTCACTTGAAAAGTCATTTCAAATGTTGCACTCAAAAATGATTTATGGGCCAAAATTCCACACTCAAAAAGTTATTTCTTGGTTATAATGCTGCACTCAAAATGTCATTCCTTAGATGAAACTATGAAATGTGACCTCGATATTTTGGGCATAACTTTTGACACTGACCTCCGGTTTGGGAATTATTAATACATTGAAAAAGGCCTTGACAATATATACAAATTTTATGTTATAAGTTATCTCATATAACCTACCATAAGGTCTAAAATTTTCAAAACAAAACATGGGTACATTAGAAATGGAAAAAATGTCAACTTGAGTTGTGGAATGACCTAGAGACTTGGTAACACCACACTTCATGTAATATGTGTACAAAGTCATTATCAAAGTGAAAAAAATCATAGCCTATCAAATGTATTTGAACTCATATAAATAAACAAAAAATTTGTTACGTTTTGACTTAACTTATTCATGTCAAGTTCAACTTTCTAAAGCATGATTTGAGTTTTAAATATATATGTAACTTATGTATCTTGTTGTGATGTTACCCAAGAATTGGTGTTGAGATGGATCAATGGAAACTGAAGGAAGAATAGTAGAGATACAAATGCTAGGTACTATGGCAAAGGGATCCCCACCCATATATATCCAAATGATAGAGGATGAAGGCTTGCAACAATATGAGGAAAGAAAAAGCATGATTGATAGAATCATCAATTCAAGATGAAGTAAAGTGATGTAACCAAGTAAATTTGAATTCATTCACAAGAAACAAAATAACATATAATATGCCAAAAGAATAATCAATCTATTATTATTTCATCAACTCTCCATGTTACAATGAACTGGAAAATCCTTATATCTACTAAAAACTACAATTTTGAAATAAAACCTGCTATTTTTAGAAACTTATTATTTTTAGTAAGTCCGCAAAGTTATGTGAAACGATATTAAACTTGCACCAAACTGAGAGCTAAATCGAGCGACACTAAATTTTAACTCGATTTTCCTATTTAAGTGCAACAACTGAAAGATAATTAAAAATAACATTTAAAAAAAAATCGGAAATCACTAAAACCTAAGTTCAGGGCCTTAAATTAAGGAATTCGGGCCCATAAAAATGTTGAAATGAAATCCAATCTAGAGGATCATATCGGCATGACATTGAACTATGAAATATGCAACTCCACGTAAAATTTCAAAAAAAATGGATACCCGAGTCAAAAGTTATGGCCCTTAAAAGTTGTTGACTTCAAACTGCATCATTCTCCTCTGATTGTAATGAACACAGCTCTAGCAAAATGTTGTATTCAAACTGCTACCAATGAACATGATCCAATTTCTTCAATTCCCTCACTGTAATACATGTGCTTTCTGTTGGGGAAAAACCTTCCCAATGTACTAGATATCGGTTATACTATGCTTGTCGAGTCTAAATGGGTTTTTTTATCTAAAATACAAGCAATATGTTCCTTATTCTTGCATGGAATAGTTTGCTTCCAATTCATCTCCTCTCCATTGTCATTACCAAGATCATCCCCATGGAATATATTTAAATCAGAAACATTAAACACAGGAGAAATATCAAGATCCACTGGTAAATCTACCTTGTAAGCATTGTCATTGATTTTCTTGATAATTCTAGACGGACCAATTTTATTGTACTTCAATTTGTGGAAGGTTCCTCTAGGAAACCTCTCTTTCCATAAATAAACCATCACCAAATCTCCTTCATTAAAGACCTAAAGGTGGAGGCCAACATCTGCTATCATTTTGTATTGCTCGTAACTATCTTGCAATTTTTGTCACACTATTTACTGCAACTGTTGAATGTGTTTAACAAATGCTTCCCCACCATCACTGATTTTGTCCCCAATTGGTAGATGTACCGAGCCAAGGACACCTGAAGGACTCTTGCCATAAAAAAACTGAAATGGATATTTACCTATGGATCGATTCACGAAACTATTGTAGGAAAGTTTTGCTTGGGATAAAGACAAATCCAACTGCTTGGGCTTCTCTCCAACAATGCTCCACAACAGGTTTCCCAAACTTTGATTTACTACCTTGGTTTTCCCATCTGCCTGGGGCTGATAGGAACTATTGAACTGTAATTTAGTGCCCATTTTATTCCAAAAAGTTCTCCAGAAATGTCCCAAGAACCACATATCTCGATCAAAGGTAATGGTTTTGGGTACACCATGCAATTTAACAATTTGTAGAAAATTTAACAATTTGTAGAAAAACAATTTTGCCACCCTTGAGGCATCAATAGTTTTCTTTTAAGCAATGAAATGAGCAACTTTTTAAAACCGATCAATAACCACAAAAATAGAATCATTATCTTGTTGTGTATTAGGGAGTCCCAATGCAAATTCCATGCTCAGATCCATCCATGGGCTCATGGGTATTGGTAGTGGCATATACAATCTTGTATTATGGGAGTTTCCTTTATCCACTTGACAAATCTTGCACCTTTCCAAATACCTGGTGATATCCCTCTTTATCATTGGCCAATAATACTTATCTTCAATTAAGTTCAATGTCGTATCCTTCCCAAAATAACCATCCAAGCCACTGTTACACATAAATATCGTCATCATCATGTGATGAGGTCCCAAACATTAGTATTTTCCCTAAATCCCAAGTTGTGAAGTGAAAATGCTGGCCCAGAATTTGATCTTGCATATGAATGTCCAGCACCGCTTCTTCCCTTAAGTCAAGGAGCGCTACCTTCTTCAGTAACGCCTACAGTCTCTTGACAGTAGGTGGTTCCACTACCTTTTCCTCTTGTTCAAGGCGTGGTTCTTCTCTATCACTACTTTGTCATAGTGGAGTAAAAGCAGTTCCCTTGGTAAAAAGTGAAAAAGAGAGGTTTCCACGAAGCTTCTCGAAGGAAGGCTTTGTGGCACCCTTATCCCTACACTTGAGTACCACCTAGACTCAAGATCCATCCTTTTGGGATCTCCTATTCACCTCACCCTCCCAAGGCCTATAAAAATAGGCTCATACACCATGGTTGAGAGAGAGCAAAGTTATGTTGTTGCATTGACATTCTGGCCTAAATTAGAAGGGTGAGCATAGAGGGAGCAAGTTGGAGCTTTTGGGGACAAGGCATTGACATGCAAAGGAGCACATCAACATTAAGGCAAAGGTTGTAAACTTCTTCTTCATATTTAATGCAAAGTTGGTTCCTTTCCCATAAAATATGTTCTGTTATAATCATGTATTTTATTGTTGGATTCCTTAGTCACTAACATAGAATAGTGGATTATATTCTGGTGATTTTTTATCTTGTTTGCTTGGTTCATGTGATTATGCAGGTACTTCTGTGAAGAGCCATCACCGTAGGGAACAACTACATCACTCCATCAAAGAGACTCGTTCCATATCTCCACCACTTCTAGGGGAAGTCTTCCATCTCTGTTGTAACTCATTTTTTCTAGATCTAAACCATTAAGACTAGAGGAACAACTCTTGTCTGCAAGAGGTGCATTTTTCCTAGCAACAAATATGGAAACTCCACCAAGGAATAGTTTTTAGTACATATGATCTTCCTTGGTCTTCAAACTCTTGTCTGAAATCCAATCTCCAATATTTCATTGGTTAGATCTACTAGTTGATCTAGTGATATCTTGTTTCAATTGATCGGATCTACTAGTTGATCTAGTGAGATCTTGGTTTAGTATTATCATATCTGTTCAGATATGAGTCATTCTTACCTTCTATACTTCATATTCCTATCAATTCATGATTTTTATGCCAGTATTACAGTAATTAACTTTTCTTTTTCGCCATTCTTTTGTCTTTTGACTTCTACAAGACACTGTGGATGCACAAAGGGTAATAAGTGGTGCCATCACCTATATTTTGTGATCAGTAAGCGGTGCCACCACCTGTTTGTAGTAATCAGGAAGTGGTGCTTCCCCACAACCACTTTGTCAGTAACCATCTAGAAGTGGTGCCAAGTAGGCCTTTTTAAGACTTGTGATTTCAAAGTTTGGTTTGCTTTTTGCTTTCAGTTCTGAATGTTTGGGCTTATTTGCAAAGATCTGAGTAGTTAGATTCAAAATTTAGATGTGGTAAATGCATTTTTTGTTGAATTCAAAAGCTAGATTACACTTATCAGTTGGATTGCTTGTATGCTTGGTTTTTCATTTTCGAAAGGAGTGCTTGGAATTTTTTGCTCAATTAGATCTCTTCTTGCTACTTGATAAGACTGAAAAGGAAGACTTGCTTGTTGGTTTTTTATTTCATTTTTTTGTTAAGTTTACGAAAGACTTCTTTTTGCTTTTAAAAAGAATTTTTTTTGTTGAGATTTGATTAGAATAATTGCTCAAAGACGAATTATTGGACTTTTGACTAGCTTCATAAGCTTTGAGATCTCCATATTATTCTTTCTCTTTACATTCTTGTCTCCTCAAAAGAAAAAAATATATATAGTAGTTTTAAGTTAGATCTTTCCATTTTGAAGAAAAATTGAAAAAATACTTAGTTGTGCCTTTGAGTTTTTTTTGTCTTTATTTTTAGGAAAAGAGATCTTGCTCATTTTTTTTCTTTCAATATCAGGTTAGAAGTGTGTTGCTTTTATGTATTCTCGGAAAGGTTTGTTTAGTTAAACTGTTTGGGAAAGTTTTGGTTTTGAAACAAAATTGGAAAAAGAAAATACTCTCTCATTCCCGTAAGTAAGCATGCTTTGAATGGTAAAGTGAAAGAATTTGCATATCATAATTGGATGGTTTTACTTTTCTATCATAATTCCATGCATTCACCTAACCGTTCAACTTAAAATTAACGGTAACTATAGGTTAAAATTATTAGTAACTTGAGTGATAGGTTAGAGACCTATTCTAGCGTCGTAAAACATAGGAGCTATCGTTTATTGCCTGCACTACAACCTGAGACCTGCGCGGTTCTTCCATGTACCATTGATATATAGAACAGCCTTTCACGTACCCTTGAGGTATATCAAAAGGCACTTCACGTACTCGATTGTATATCGGAAGGCCCCTTGTGAACGGTTGTGCATTAGAAAACACTACTACAGATTTGAATTCCCATGTACCTTGTGTATATCAGGAGGCCCTTCCAGGATTCTTGAGGCCATCTGAGAAAATCCCTTTTGGTCATCTTGTTGGAACAATACACTGAGAACAACACTCGAGGAGATTACTACGCACATTCTATTTAGGTAGTCGGGTATTCAGGTGAGGGACAATTGATCCTCCTCGCCGCATTTTACTGTTGGACCCTGCAGTATATAGCGAGTTGAAAAAACTTGACAATCCTAGTGAGGAACCAGCTTGTACAGCCCCTCTTGTCACTTAAGTCTGCTTGTGGCCTATAGTTTGTGTAGGAGAATTTTTTGTGTGATTTTTCTAGTTTTGAAACCCTAGGTTATGTTTTAGTGACCATACAATATGTCTGAGTTTCAGTTGAGATGATCCAGAAGAAACCAGGGCTTACCACCCGACTTTCCACCGGTCACAGGGGAGAGCCCAATGGAAGCCACAGATCAAGGTGCTGCAACTAACTCCCATGTGGAAGGAAGCCTAGTTGTGGATAGCGGATAACAATTCACTGCTTACGTTAATTCCTTGGTCCAATAACCTCCTACGGCTGACACTTCCTTTCATTCACCAATGGAAGGTCGTACTGATAGTCTTGTTGAAACTGAATATGGCCCTACTGCTCCTTTTTGGAGAACTTATATGGGTTAAGCCATTTTTGAGTTTGGGGTTACTAGACCTTCTTTTTAGAACCCTCCTCCAAGGGAGGATGAATATAGGATAATTCAAGCATCTCTTGATCATGCTCGCAATTTTTCATAGAGAGTAGAAAGAATTATTCCCTCACATGTACCTCACAAAGAACCTATGTCGGCTCTTTTACCTCGCCTTTTAGATCCATGGCCTTCTGAATATCATTCACCTGCTAATACCTTGGCTCCTATTGAAGATGTCCCGACTCGTAGTGTGACTTCCCATCTAGGTCAAACCTCCGACCCTACATTTTCAAATCCTAGGCCTGTTTCTAGTCCTCCCATACCCTCTATAGTTGGGGGGGAATCCTCAGCTCAAATGGTATCAGTACATTCTAATGCTAGGGGGAAACCCCTGTCACAAGTTACGTTATATGTTAGTGGAGTTTCTCTACTAGTACTAGACAGACTTATGCTGTAGGAAAACCCACAATGGTTGTTCCTTCCCCCCTCACAAATATGGTAAACCCTCCGTCAAGTTTAGGCCAACCCTTAGGGGCACAACCTGCAGTCAACCAGTCTTCTTGGGGTTATGGTTACCCAAAAAATCAACTACTTGTATCAAATATGAACTATCAACCTACATCTACAGGAACTATGTATCTTGGAATCCCTTACCCTAGAAACACGTTTACACCATGGGGGAAACCTAATTGGTCCTACATTCCAGTAATGGGAGGAATTCCTGTTAATATTGCTAGAGGTTCTGGAGAGCCTCCTTATGGTGTCCCACCCTTTGGATGACCACCTATAGGGGTCCCACCTAGTGGAGTCCCACCTGGCGGAGGTCCACCTTATGGAGGACCACCACTTGGAGGCCCACCTCCTAGAGGTCCACCACCTGGGGATCCACCTTCTGGGGGACCACCACCTAGGGGACCACCACTTGGGGGACCACCACCTGGAGGCCCACCACCACCCGGAGGCCCACCACCTCCAGGTGGCCCTCCTCTTAGGGGCCCATACCCTTCGGCATGATCATCCACCCATATACTAGCCTAGCAACCAGTGTATCAGTAAGCTTATGGTCCTACTGGTACACATATGCCTTATCAATACTACCAGTACTTCGAACCTAATCGACAACTTCTGTTCTTGGAAAATTTACACTTTCTTGATTCATCCAAGTTGATAAATGATCCCATTTAGCACAACCCTTCGTGGCCTGCTATTCCAGTCAAGTTATCGTTAGACATTCCAAAGTTTGATGGGAAGCAGGGAGATGATCCCAAAAATCATGTCATGACTTTTCATCTATGGTGTTCTTTTAACTCCTTGATGGATGTCTCTATTCGTTTGAGACTCTTTCAACGGACTTTGACCAGTACGGCCGTGAAGTGGTATATTGAACTTCCACAACATTCATTTGTGGATTTTAGCTCATTGGAAACCATTTTTCTCACACACTTTCAGCTACCCATTCATTATGAAACATGTACAGGCCTTTTGAATTCACTCTATCAAAACACTTCCACGCACATATCTGACCATATCCATGAGTGGAGAAGGTGAAGACGACTCATTAAAGCTCCCATCCAGGACCAACTATTAGTTGATTGGTTCACCCAGATGTGGCTATGGGTGGTGTTTTTACTGAGGAGCAGGCTACCAGTCACACTCAATATCTGGATTTGGTGTATTCCCAATCCATAACTCGGTATGACCTAATCCCTAAAGCTCCTCATCCCAGCACGGACCTTGCTAATCCATCCATAGAAACTCCTGTTGACGGGATTGTTGGTTCAATACATCCCTCGTCAGCACCCAAACCTTCCAAGTAACCAAATGATTCTACAAATATTCCTTTGACTCCTACTGTTTCCGTTGAGGTAAATTCTATCCAAAGCACACAAACACCCGATAATAAGAAAAAAGGTAAAGGTAAGAATAAAAAACCTAGAAACCAACAAGAGAATCCCAAGGCTACGGCCATAGAGAATGATAATAAAGGGAAGAGAAAAGCAAAGTACCCTTGTTTGTTATGTGGTGGTGATCACTTCATGAAGTAGCGCCCTCGTCGTGAAGAGATTAGTAAATTTCTGAAAAGTAACCCCACCCCAGCGGTGCTAACCGATCCCTTCCCATCTCAACAACAATTGATAGATCACATGTCTAATCAAGGGAAATCTAGTTCTACAGAATAAATCATAATGATGTCCTCAGATACCATCAGTTTGAATACTCGTACTCATTCTTACGACAATCCAATAGAGAAGAAGGACGAAAATCCTTCTTCCGAGAAAATTCCTTCTTCTAGTTCCCCTACATCTTCGTCTAATGGGCCTCTCGTCATCGAGAAACCTAATCTCAATTTGATTTTACAACCTCCTAAGGCTACCCTCAGGAAGGTTGTTTTTAATCCCAATTCTTGAGCTACACAATTCTATAATGTGGTTGAAGATTTGGCTCAGGAACCCTGTGCAATTTCTACCCTAGAGGTACTCCAAAGTTGTCCAACGCAGTGTAAAAACCTGCTAACGGATTTGGGGGAACTAGACCCGGATAACACCAACCTAATCCATTTCAATGTGGAGAACTATAAGTCCGGATTAACTCACCAATTTGCATTTCAAATTTCCTCTAGAGTAGTTCAGAGAAAATTCCACTAGATCGTTCTGGATGAGGGAGCTTCAACCTTAGTTTTGTCTATATCCTATTGGAGAGCCATTGGTTCTCCTGAACTTACAAAGTCACCTACGACCTTAAAAGCTTTTGATGCACAAGGTTTCCAGCCTCATCATATGTTACCAGCCCTTTCAGTCGAGCTTGGGGGAAAGACTGTTTCCATTCAGGTTGAAGTGGTCGATGCGCCATTGGATTACAATCTTCTATTACGGAGAAACTGGTTCTATGCTATGACTTCCATCACTTTGACAGTATTTCAAACTCTCCAATTTCCTCATTTGGGGAAGATTATAACTATCGATCAACTTCACTTTTGTTCATTGGATGTTACTACCCCCATCATGAATAACATCCCTATTATAGGTCAGTCCCCTCCTCCTTATCAGTCGATTGGGGTAGGTATGCTGAAGGATTCAACCCTCATGGGAGTGTTTCCTCCAACCCCTCCTAGTACGAAAGTAGCGACTGTGAACATGATTTCCACGATTGGCCATAGTCCTAAAGGCAAAGAAGTTGTTGAGTCATCCTCTCTTGGCCCTTATGAAGCACTGTATTATGTCGTTCAATCTGCTTCCGATGTCCATTATGATGATTGTTATCTCCCAAAATAAATTTAATTTCAATAAGTTCACTCATACAATTTATTTTTTCATAGGATGAAGATTTCAAGTCATGTTATGAAAGACATTGGGGTAACTAACAAAGTTGGGATATTTGATGTTCTGTTATTTGATAAATTTTAAAGTTTTAGCTTTCGGTGGCTTAGGCGATATTTTCAAGAGCTCATTAGCCACCGTTAAACTATTAGAATTAGTCTATAATGGTTATTATTTCCTCTATGTTTTCTTCATGTCTTTAACTAGTGTATAATGGTTCAGAATTCATACTTTTATTCTCTGTCCATTGTTTTAGACATTCACCAAATGCTTCTTCCAAATTTGATGTAGAATTCATCTTTTTGGTGCTCTGCATTGATGGAGTGTCATCGTTCTTCCTTTTCCACTAGACCCAAGACATATTGACCATAACCGAAATACTACCTTTCTCTTGCAAACATTTCCACTACAGAATTCTTTGTGTTTCTTGGCCATTATGACTCCATAGCCCAATACATCCTTACCTTGTTTCAACCACCGATATCTAAATCCCATTTTGTGACAATATATATGGCCTTGATAAATATCTTGTGAGAGATCCCTCTCTAGAAATGGGGAAGCCAAATCCATTTCCTGAAGCGGTTCTGTTGTTACCCCAGGGCCCGCCTTTCTGCAACCTTGGGTACGATTCTGAGTGCTAACAAACTAGTGTTGTTGCCGGGGACGAAATTGAAACTCATCCCTGGGAAGAATGACAAAGATCCTAAGGTTAAAGGATTCCTGTGGGAAAATAGGAAATCCCACATAAGAAAGGTTGTATCATTTTCCCTGGCGACTCCACTTAAAGGTTTTGGAAGGTGACTCCACTGGGGAGATCAGTGGCCAGAAGGAACGATACGAGAAAGGGGTGGTTTTCTGAAATTTCCTTAACTATGGATGATAGAGCTGTAAATATGATTGTTGACGATGAATGATAGCTAGACATCAGGAAGATGATAGATCCTTCACCCGGTGATTCTTCTTTCCCAAGAATCCATGGTTAGAATGCTTGGGTATCTCCACCGGTGCCGTGATCCAGGAATTCAATTCCCCAAAGAAGACTAGTGGGCTCCGCCGGGAAAGTGAACTCAATGTAAAGACATGGGAAGACTTGATGAAAAGATAAGGTACTTAAGACCTGTATTTCTCCAAAACATATTATCTTTTCTTGTATAGGTTTCCTTATCATTTCCTAAGTTTATCAGAATAATCGTTCATGGCTTATTTCACTCCAAACAAAGCCATGAATTCACTCCTGTATATTCTTCCTTACAAACTGAAAGTATCTCTTCATCTTGTATGTCTACTCTTGATCAAGACCATTCGTTTGAAATCCCCTATATTAAAGGGAAGTCTAGTGAACCTCACGATGCCAAGCCCGAGGTCATATCCTATCCACAGGGCTCTGTTTCGACCAATACCCAAAAACGGTATATGTCGCTTTGCCTGCCTCACATTCTCCACGACTTTCCTACAAAACACTACAAATACCTTCCTAAGTTTGATGGAGAATCTAAATACCTTACAACGGAGAAACATTTATAAGCCTTTGAGTATTTCCTCGCCCTCTTTGATATATATCATGATGATGTTTGTATGAGAGATTTTTCCCAATCTCTACAAGGAAATGTTAAGAAATGGTTTCGACAATTGCAACCTAGATCCATCAATACATGGGAAGAGTTCTCTCACGCATTTTTAGGGTTTTGGGGTGAAAGGAGATCATTGGACCAAATACTCTCAGAGTTTTAGTCTATGAAGAAACATGAAGGTGAAACTACGTCAAGTTTCAACATGAGGTTTGCAAGCTTTTTTTATAGTATGCCGAAGGAAATTCAACCATTAGAAGGTGTTTCCAAGTTGCATTATGCATCTGTCTTCCCTCCTGAATTTTCTTTATTTCTTTTGGAGAGAAAATTAGTCACACTACAACATATGTTTGTTGATTTATTGGAAGTTGAAGAGAATCTTAGGATGTCAAAGAAATTCCTAGACCCTAGTTGTAATGATAGGATTGGAAAGGAATCAGACCTAGATGAGACACATGAGATGAAAGAAACACTCTCTTGGAAACCCATCCCCTTTTTTGGTGAATATAAGGGGGATAGGAATTTTGATGAAAAGGTATGCTGTTCTACAATATTTTTTTCTGAAGACTGTGACCATCCTGTTGCTAGTTATGTCCGTGGTGATTTCAAAGAAGATTATGGTTTTCCTATATATGATGAATATGATGATAACTACTTGGACACCAGGCCTGAGAAAAAAACCGTGGATTTTGTAAGTCCAAGACCTGATAGGGAAGGAAGCGAGGGTCCTAAAATAAATTCTTCTCCATATTTTTCAAATTCAAAAACTTTGTGTCAGGGTGAGGTGTTTTGTTTGCTTGATCCTATTGAGGAGAATGACTGTGTCTTTGTTGAAGCATGTCCGAAGGATGAAGTTCTGACTTCAGAAAGTTGGAGAGAGAATCAGGTGGCTTCATTTGAGAACTATCATAAGTACTTTGTGCATGGTTCCTTTGGAAACCAATATGACTATGGGAAAGGGAGATTACTTCTCAAGCAGTTTTCTTAAGATAATCAGACGACAAAATTCTTTGGAGGCTATCGCATTTTTTATGATCCTGTCGCCTATTATATGGAAAGAGTTTTCAGCCAGGAAGGTCACCAAGAAGACAAGGAGGGCTCCAGATGGGACACTTCTTAATGTGTTTTAGATTCAGAAATAAAATTTCCCAATTCTATCAAAGAACACAATGCTATTTTTTTCAAAACACTTATAAAGGATTAGGTTCTAAATTATGAGATTTTATGCAGAGAGGTTGATGACGCGATTGAAAGTGATCCAAGGCTCTCCTCACGTGGTTCTCCTGAGTGAAATTTCAGTAGGGTGCTGGAAGAATGGAAATTGGAACATTTCTGTCTTGACAAACAAATGGCGGAAGAATTTGGTGCCCTTCGGGGGTTTTATGATCTAGTTGCAGAGTACATGGAGAAGTTGACCAATAGTAATGACTGGTTATATATTTATTGTAAATATCAATTTCTTTATTATAACCTTGTGCCACCAGATATTTCAGTTTTTTTTTCTTCCGACATGAAGAGAAGGTAGGTTTATGGGACCATTTGCTTGAGTGGCTTCACTGGAAGTCAAAAGTTACTTGACTGGGCATTGAGGTTCAGTAGGTAGGGTAGGTAGTTATAGATTAATAAGCTCGATATGATGATGACCATCCCTTTAAAGAAGCTTTAATTTCAGTTCAGATGAGCCAGTTTAGTTTCATCGTTGGTTCAGTTTTGGTTTTAGGAGCATGCTGAATATTTGCATTAAGGTCTGGAGAGTCGCCCAATGGATTTGACACCTGGTCTACATTGTTATTTTCTACCTCACAGGGAGGATAGGATCCCTATATGGAGCCACTTTTTAACACTATTTTTGTTCTACGCTAAATGATTGGAGGGATAAGGTATGACAAACTTTGCAGTGATCAACCTTATAGAATACCAAAAATTTCAGTAAACTTCCCCTCAGGCCGTATATAAAGCTTAAGCTGAAAGGTGGTCAAAAGGAATTGACCTTTTAAGCCTTGCAAATATATGAAGACAACAAATTCTGGTCCCAACCTATGTCGGAGCCAAGCAAGCTTAAAAATATTTCGTCTTAGGCAGGAGAAAGCTAGCTTGCAAGAATCGTGGCTCGGAAGATGAAGAAGGAATGAACAGATCAACAGTCATGATTATTCTCACCGATCCGAGGCAAAGGAAGGAAGAGCATACACATGTCGGTCGAAACTATGGAAAAGGAGACAATATTTTAATGGTATTGGTCAAGAGGTGAGCCATATCGACGATGGGGGCGTGTTTTGAATATTTGACATGAGTTGCCTAATTCACTTTTTATTTCACGAAATGTGTTAGAAAGCCCACAGATCTCAAATTCCAAGATTATCTGAGCGATAGATCGACGGAGGAGGTTAATTCTGCTAAATGAAATTGATCGTGAGGTTTCTCGGTTTCAAATCCATGGAATTGTTAAATAGAGGAAATTTTCGGCAGCATGGATTGAGTTGGGAAAAGGTCCACAGAGGACAGTGTTTCCATTGATTGAACACGCACAGAGTAAATCACCATCAGGATTTGCAAAATACAACACACCCATTACAAGTGAATGGTAAATATTGATGAAATTTCCAATCAGAAGGATGGAAATGATTCTTCCTGGTTGAAAGTCGCGTAAAAGAGAGCCGGGGACGAAAGCTACAGTTATGTGTAGGGCCCACGCATTTCAAGAGCCACTATCGGGACCAAGGAGAAATGACATGGTTGAAACGCAGTCCTGCTCACCTTGAATGACGGGAAGCGACGTTTTGAGGGCAGGTGCAGTATGAGTAAAAGTGACAGGTCATCAAGTGTCTAGACACCATTTAAGCATATCTACAACCAGAAGATCAAATCCACTGTGTAGATCACTCCCCAGAATCCAAGAATTCGCTGCGCCATGCATGTGATGATTTGAAGAACGTATAAATAGTCAATATGATGAAAGGTAATTATGGCCTTCGCACGAAGCAGGGTGAAGAAGCATCAAATGCAGAGAGAAGGGATTTTTGGATGCCTTCTTCAGGAGGGGAAAATGGATGCAGAATGTCTAGTCCAAGGGACATGAGCTGAAGGGGATATGACGAGGACCGAGGTTAGAGGTCATTTTTGTAATCAATGATATGGCACCATAATAGAAAGGGCGGTGTCATGGGTATCTCCACATAAATTCCAGATCCCAAACCCACGCGACAGTGCATGCTATCATCATACTACTCGATGACGACATGTGTGAAGGTGCTAATGGGGCCATTGTCGAAGCCTACCACCCTTCTCTTTATAAACACCATATTCAAATCCATTTGAAGATATAGACTTGGTAAACAGTGAAGAGAGGCTAAGATGGTTGGGTGTTTGTCTGCCGAGAATACTAAAAGTCTTAAAGGAGGTATGTAATGGCTATCTGGTTTGAGAAACTTGTTTTTGAGGGTGTTCTATTGGTTGGTGAGCGTCGCTTCGAATTCTTGAAATTCCTCGGATTTTATGCCAGGAGGGCTCCAACCATCGGGGTAGGTACGTTCATTACATTAGAGAGGATTTCTGGCCCCAGTAAGGTCGACGCAAGGATGTTCATCACATTAGATGGAACTTCTGAGGCTTGTGAGTGCATCATTATCATAATAAAATGCAACACCCGCACAGAGGCAGTGCCTGGAATTTTCTCCCCAATGGGCATCCCTCCAAAACCTCTGGACATGGTCGTTGTCTCCATAATATCAGAACGTGGCAGCCATTGCTAAAGGTGACTCGTCTGAGTGAATGCTCGGACTAGAGGGGAGGAGGTCAAAATCCTTGATCATTATCTTTGTGAATTCCACTTGCCAAATTTATCTAGGGTGGTGATGAATCCAGGAAGGTCCTGCACCGTATGACCTATAGAGGACCCTCCTCCTAGGCAAAGAGAAGCACAAGAATGACAAGCCTCCTCAAGGACGTTTCATTGTCAAATCAAGTGTGGTCTTTCCCCAAGCCTCCACCTATAATAGTGTTACCAGGAAACCAAAAGGCTAGGCAGAGAGCTGAACACAGAAGGAACACAAACCTTCATGCCAGTTGTAAGCACGGACCGAACAAGTCATAGAAAACAGAATGAACACAAAGAGCCCAAAAAGAAAAATATGTGCTACATGCCCAGAAGAAGGAACAACTCAAGTTGCGTCAGCATGGAATTGCCAAAGGTGTCCTAAGCAGTCATTTTCAAGACGAGCGGGCCTAAAACAGAAGACGTTGTGTCACTGTTTAATGTAGCATGCATGTTGCTGCATAGTTTTTTTTTATGTATCAATCATGGTGGATAGGCCATGTCTAAGTTTGTTAGAATTCTAATTATGATTTGTTCTTGGTCCTGTTTCAAGGTTAGTCTCGAGGACCAGGAATAGTATAAATATACTCTCTGCATAGAGAGAAAGGGTTGGAACCTATAAATATTTTGGTCCTTATGTAAATATTGATTGGTTTTTATACAAGTTACAGAGTCGAGTGCCTGTTTTGGAATGCAAGGATTCATGTGTGTTTCTCCGTTATAGTCTCTAACATCCTTTCTTTATGTGCATGTTTTTCCTGTTATTCTTTTTGCTATGTTTTATTCATGTCTTTAACTAGTGTATAATGGTTTGGAATTCATACTTTTATGCTCTAGCCATTGTTTTATACATTCACCAAATGCTTCTTCCAAAGTTGATGTAGAATTCATCTTTTCGGTGCTCTGCATTGATGGACTATCATCGTTCTTCCTTTTCCGCCAGACCCAAGACATATTGATCGTAACTAAAATACTACCTTTCCCTTGAAAAAATTTCCACTGTAGAATGCTCTGCGTTTCTTGGCCATTATGACTTCATATCCCAATACATCCTTGCGTTGTTTCAACCACCAATATCTAAATCCCATTTTTTGACAATATATCTATCCTTGATAAATATCTTGCGAGAGATCCTCTCTGGAAACAGGGAAGCCGTCTCCCTTTCCTAAAGCGATTCTGCTATTTCCTCCAGGTCCGCCTTTCTACAACCTTGGGTGAAATTATGAGTGCTAACACTTTCAAATATTTTATCCATAAGTTTCTTTAAGTCTATTTTAATGACTAGATAGTATTTGGGCTCATAAAATATCACATTGAGAGCCTCAGAATGATGTTGAAATGATTTCGACAGTATCATATTTCTCTGAATTTAAAGAAGTGTATTTTTTGTGCCCCTTTTGGAATTTTGTTGGGTCATGTGGTTTGTCATGAAGGAATCTTGATGGAACCTGCTAAAATTGAGATCATCGTCGACCTACCACCACCCACGATAGTAAAGAAGCTAAGAACGACTTTGGGACATACATGGTACCATTAGAAATTTATCAGAGGATATGCATACATGCCTACTCCTATGGAAAAATTATTAAATAAGGATGTTAAGTTTCAGTGGATTGAAAAATTCTAAGAGATTCTGGATGTTCTAAAAGAATAATATGGTTACTGCACCCATTCTAATTTTTCGAGACTAGAAAAACAAGTTTCATGTACATGTTGATGCATTGTCTGTCGCACTTGGCATTGTACTAGAACAAATAGGAGATGGGTCTATTGATCATCATATTTCCTTTTATATCCAGAAATGATCAACACCACAGAATAATTATACCATGACAGAAAGAGAAGGTTTAGCTATGGTATACGTGCTTCAAAAAATTTGACACTATCTATTTGGTGGGCATTTCAAGATGTAGACAGACCACTCTACATTGAAATACTTGGTCAATAAGCCATCATTGGGGGGGAGATTTGTCGATGGATTCTCCTTTTCCAGGAATTTGATTTTGAGATCTTTTTTGAACTCAGTCGACTGAATTCAGGACCCAACCATTTGTCGAGACTACAAAGTGGAGAAGAACGTGGTAATCTCAACGATCATCTTCCCAATGCCCAATTATTTTTGGTCAAGATGTTTAATAACCACTACAAAGATATTATACAATTCTTGAGTATGGGATATGCACCAGCTATATTCACTACATCACAGAAGAAATAGTTAGTACTAAGAGTTGTAGATTTCCATTTGATAGCTAGACAATTATACAAAATGGGACCAGATGAAATTCTTCGTCGTTGTGTTTTGGAGCACGAGAAACCAATGATATTGACTGAAGCACATGCTGGTACTGCAGGAGGCCATTATGGCGGGAAATCTACATTACAAAATATATTACAAGCATGATTGTGGTGGTCTACTTTTCATGCGGATGCTTGATATTATTGTCGCAGCTATGATATCTTCCAGAGCACTGGAAAGTCATCGCAATGAGATGACATGACGCTAGTACCTTAGATAAATTTACAGACATTTAAAAAATGGGCTATTGATTTTTCTAAACCTATTAATCCACCAAGAAAAAGAATGAGTGCACGATACATTATCACTCTGATAGATTACTTGACCATATGGGATGAAGCAATACTAGTAAAGGATTGTATTGTTGCAACCGCTACCAGGATTTTGTTTGACAATGTCGTGACCCAATTTAGATGACCAGAGATTTTGATAAGTAATAAGGAAACACACTTTGTGAATTAGTTGATCAATAAATTAACTGAAGAATTCCATATTCAACACCAGAAGATGACGCCATATCACCCGTAAGAAAATGGTGTTGTCGAATCCTTCAATAAGATTCTTGAGAATGCATTGAAAAATATTTGTAATGTTCAAAGACATGATTGGGATCAAAAAATATCTGTAGTGTTATTGGAGTCTCGCACCACCTGTAAAAATTTGACAGGTCATACTCCATTTCGACTAGTTTATGGACAAGAGGATGGAATTCCAATGGAATACATTGTACCTAGTCTAAGAATAGATGTGATAATAGAGATGACCAAGGTTTGTGCTATAGAAGAAATAATATTACAGTTGGTCTAGTTACAGGAAGAACGTTTTGTCGCAAGATATCATCAGAATGTCAAGAAGGTGTAATAGAAAGCTTTGCATGACCAACATATCAAGAATAATCAGTTTCACATTGGAGATCTTGTTCTCATGTATGACAGTAAGCTTTTAAAGCATCTTGGAAATCTTAGAACACATTGCATGGGACTGCATATTGTTATTTAGATCACTAAAGGAGGAGCAGTGCAATTGCAGAAGTTACATGGAACACCTTCCAAGGTATTGGTGAATGGAAGTTGGATAAATCCTTACTAGGATAGCTGTAATTTCATCAACATATTTTTAAGAAATAGCTGAAAAAGACAAAAAGTCACAAATTTATGAGTTTTAATTCTACAAAAATTATAATTTTTTTTGCTTATAATTGTTTTTTGTTTATAAGTGTTTTGGTCACACACTTTCAGTCTATCGTAGACTCTCTACAGGTCACACACAAGGAAAATCATCACAAACTATCTGTCTATCTTATGAAAGAAAATGTGTCGCATGCCATATGCGTATCGCAGGAAGAGAATTGATTTCATACAATGAATTTTGATCATAAGTGACAATTGACTAGTATTTAATGAGAAGACGTAGGAATATTTTGGAGGATTTCTTTTTGGTCACTTCCGTCATTAATGCACAATAAATACCATTGAACCGATAGGTGAACTGATGGTTTGATTAGCGGTTTCCTTGTAATGATTGGAAATATTTCCCCATGTGACGAAAATTGCTGCCACCTTTCCATTTAATGCCTGATTGTGTGAATGAAAGACTGATTGAATGGGTACACATAAATCATCTTCATGAAAAAGTTTCATTCATTCTATTGTATCCGACTGAGAGCGATGAATTGTTGTTTGCAACAGTAAGAGAATAAGCCATTGTTTTATAGAGTTTGATCATCCATCACTGACACCAATTATGGATGAACAAATAGAGGTTGTTTCACAGCCAGAGCCTAGGATTAAAGTTAATTTGGGACTAGACCCACTTGGTATGTCGAAAAGGAAATGTTCTTCAAGTAAAAAAACATGTGCAATAACGCCTCCACCAGATGATGAAGCAGCAGGATATGCATCCCTGTTGGAAAATTATGTTACATCGAGGCCAATAGATAAAGATAAGGTTAAACTAGAAAAAATGTAAAGTATTCACTGGTAACGCTTGTCGTACCGACAAAAGTTCAGGTAATGAAAAATATTATTTTGAATATGCAGAAGATGGGTTTTCTCAATCACGACTTGCAAGAAATTCTAGAGATGGCAATGGATAGATATATGATTAATTTCTGAGAAACAGAGGTTCAACCTATCCACATGGTTCCAATGGAATGGGAAATAGGATTAGATAAATCGGGATTACTATCGCTAATGCACATGCCACATTTTGGCCGCACAACAGAAGTACATGTCTGTTTCAAGCAACTTCTCGTATGTTTCCATCGTGGTTGTTTATGGCTTGAATAGAATATTTCAATGGAATCAAGCTAATCGTGTCGAATACAAGGATCCCTTTAGAAGGATTTGACCCAACACCATTCTTCATAGGAAAAGACATAGATTCAACATTAACAAACGAAATGAAGGATAAGTATGAGCTGACAAGGGACAAGTGAGGATTTTCTATCGCCTCCATTAATGATACCGGTGTTCAGTTCATGGATAAAATTTTATCTAGAAAGTTGTTGCAAAAGATGTGACTAAACCAGTGTACTGCAGGGACAATTGTTGCGGAAGAGCAGTGTGCAGCAGGTGTCTAGCTCAATTGGTTGACCTATCTACTGAATGAACTCTTAGAAGATGTTGAATAAGTACAGGAAAAAGGTATCCCATTTCATTATTCTTGGTTACTTATTTTGATTTCTTTGGTCGCATGGGCGAAACCGCCAAACTAAAAAGGGGTAGATGTTCCAGTTGAATTATGAAGAGATCTATACAACAATATTTGGTTTGACAGGGAAAAAATTGAGTGGGAAAAAGATAATAATGTCGAGTTCTTTTTACAAGGAGAGGCACTTCGATACTATATCAAGAAGAAGGTCGAAATCACCAAGGAAACCACCAACCGTTTTGAAGTGTCATAATATTTTTGGTCGGGCCCCATCATATCTTTTTACAGTCTCAATAGGACCCACAACACCAATGGCACGTGACATAGTTTTAGCTATATTCTACTGAAATTGATACCATTTTTCAGGATTGTCCTACAGAATGACAAGTTCGTGTCACAGACGATCAATTATCTACAAAAGAAGAGCCACAACATGATGATCCGTTGAAAAAGAAGGATGGAGATCAAGGGGGGCATCCACCTATTGAGGAAACCCCAAGAATCTCTCACAGTCCCAATGAATCCAACACAATCCCAATAGAGCCATAGTTGATGGATAAGGGAAAGAGTTCAAAAAGTTCAGGAAAAATCCAGAATAAGAGGAAGGACGACCGCTCATCTGGAGTCATCGGCCTCATCAATGATGATTGCACTCTTTTGAAAGAAGCAATGACAGAATTTTCCAATGATAGTTGCAGAAAAATGGATGAAAGACAAATCAAATTAACAAGCAGCATAATAGATTTACTGCAAACACTTTGTAAAGCAGTAAAATAAGTTTGCGTGGCGGTCGACCAAACACCATACTTGACTATGTCGCTGGACCAATCTGGTCCATCTAAGGAGCGACCTGTCAAGGAATCATCAACACCAAGTCCACCTATAAATATTCAAGTACTGGGTCAAGAAATTGAATTAGGCACACTAGAGCTGAATACCATGGTCAAGGACCTTGGTCATATCATGATGAATTTTTCTGCGCTACCTATGTATGAAGTGCATTCCATTCAAAATGTTGTGGTAGCGGAGATGAATAATAGGGAACACACATTGGTTAATCAGTTCAAAAACTCACATGAAACTGTTAATAAATTGATGAAAGTATTCCATGATACAGAGCATAAAGAAAAAATATTGCAAGAGGATAGACATCGACTAGATGCGATGTTACAGTGGCTTGTAGAAGTTTCACAGATGAAAACATCATAGAGGAAATATTTTCACAAGCCAAGGTATTTTGACTTGACGGAGTAGTATAAAACCTTCATAAGAATGTTACAGAGATGGAATTATAGATAAATCCCAATACACCCCCAAAGGTATTGGCAGAGCGAAGAAAAGCATCAACGAAGGATGCAACGAAGATTGGAGATGTAGAGGCACTTTGTGCCAAGGACGTCGAGCAAGTTTCTCAATCATTAGAATATTTGATCGATGATGAAGAATTATAACAAATAACAAAGTAGTTGCATACTATTGAGGTAGACTTCAACAAAACGAAGAGTGGCGTAAAGAAGTTTCCAACAATAGAGAAAATGGACAAGGATGCCGATATGAAGAAGCGACAGTAGAAAGTAGAAAAAATGGGAACCCAACAAAAAAAGGGAATCAAACAGGTCGTAAAAATTCAAGAAGAAGCAGAGAAAGTTACAGGTCTCATTCAACCTGTACATGAGAAGGTACGGAAAATCATTAGGGTCGACGGGACTAAAAAATTTGGAACACATCAGTTTTGAACTTATAGAAAAGTTGACGTGAGTAGAAAAAGAAGTGAGACAATAAACTGAATAGATAGTCAAAATATTCTAACATTTTCAAATAAAGGTGGCAATTATAGAATTTTTAGACTGATGTGGCTCGAGACGAGGCACAAGTGAGTGTTGGGGGCCTGTTGGCCCTAGGAAATTTCAGGCAGAATTATGCTCAGAAAGATGAAGATTATGGTTGCAAGATGGAACAAGATACAATGAAAGGAGACACGATGAAAAGAACAACAAAAAAAGAGGAATAAAGAAGTTGAAAAGAAGAGTTCAATTGATTTTGCGAGGAGAGTTAGTTAAACTAAAATATTGATTTTAGTAATAAAGCATGATTTTATTTTGGTCTGATAGTGCCTATTTTTAGAGATAACTGAATGAATTAAAATAGAAAGACATCCTGTCAACTGACAGTTGAGATTTAGTCAACGATTGGTTCAACAATTGTAAAATAATAAAATCTTATAAAAGAACCAACCCAAGTTGTGTGTGGGTTACTCGTTAGAGTGGGTTGGAGACCAGATGAAGGAAAGAAGAGGATTGATCCAAGTTGTGTGTGGATCAACCATTCAGAGAAAGAAAGATAAAAAAACTAGAGATAATGATACGAGAGAAGAATGTATGCATTGTAAAGAAGATATAAAAGAAGAGTCTGCAAGGTGAGTGTTTAAACCGAAGCTTCCAAACCAATTATCATGCCAGATGAAGAGCACCTTTGTGGTTTTTCTCAGATGGTTTTCCATGTTATATCTTTTCTTTGAGTTTTTAATGTGTGTTTTCTATCAAATTCATAATAGATATAGACGATCTTATCTGAATGTGACGCACATACTTAATGGTGAATGAATTTATATATGTGTCGCATTTATACTGAGTAAATATCTGATAATGATTTATGTTATATGTTGTTATCTATGTTGACATAAGGGTAGATAGTTATCTTGAATGAATGAATAGAAAAAATATTTATAATTCCCGAGTTCAGTCGAGTAATCTGATAATATTGTAAGAGTGAAATCCCCGACATAACTACAGAAACTTGGTTTTGGTAGTCCCAATAAGATATCTCGGGTGAGACTTCATCTTCATCACAGGTGTTGCTGATGGAGTCCTTCTCTGTCGAGTTTATATCTTGGGTATTTTTTATAACTAAGGATTTGAACCTGGTTCAACTGAAAGTAAGCCAACACCTCTTAGAAGAATAAATATGCTACTTGTGTCATTGTATAATCCTAGGGAATAGAAAATAAATGAGCAAATTTGGTTAACCTATCTACCACCACATATATGAAACATCTACCTTGCACCTTCGATAACCCTGCAATGAGTTCCATGGAAATACTCTCCCATTTCTGCTCTAGAATTGGTAATGGTTGAAGAAGAATTTTTTAGATGGGTGTTTTATGTTTTGTTCTATTGGAAACACCTGTAATCCTTCACATGTTTTAGTACATTATCCTTAAGGCCCTTCCATGAGAAAATCTCTTGAATCTACATGTAAGATTTTAAGAACCCTTGATGTCCTACCAATGGGAATCATATGAAGTTTGCATGATCTTCATCTTTGATTTTGGAACCAAAAATATCCCACCCTTGGAGTAAATGATATCATCTACTACCATTTACTTGTGATCCTATACCCATCCATCTCGTAACTCACAAGAAAACTTTTCTTTTAGTACTCCACCAAGAGGTGGGACTTACAATATACACAAATCTGTATATTAAGAGAGAGTGTGGTTGATCTTGTAGAGAGGGTATTATATATAATTTCAATTTTACCCTTCATATACGCTATCTCAAATTCATATGCTTGTATCCTACTGACCTACTTTTGTTTCCTCTTATTTAAATCCTTATGTTCTAAGAAGGATCTCATGTTGTTATGATCTATTTTAATTTTAAATTTTCCACCTGCTATGTAATATTTGAATTTTGTCAAGGAATGCATGATTTTCAACATCTCTTTATCAAAAATAGAATAATGATGCCCATACTCCTTGAGCTTCCTTCTCTCAAAGGATATAGGGTGATGGTTCTATGTTAATATTGCTCCTATACCTTCACCTAACGCATCACACTCTAGTACAAACAACCAATTGAACTATGTCGATACTAGAACTGTTCATGTCAAGCTCGTCACTTTTTTAAGTCTCTCAAAGATATTTCGTGCCTCCTTCGACCAACTAAATTCCCATTTATTCATGAGATCCATGAGGGGTGTTGTGAATTGTGAAAATCCCCTAACATACCTCCTGTAGTAAGTATAGAGGCCTAAGAAACTTTTAAATTTTGTCACACTCTGAGGTGTTGGCCATTCTAGTATGGCTTTAATTTTGTCTCGATGAGCCTGCACTCCATTCGCTCCTATAACATTCCCCAAGTGTAACATTTCCTGCATCCTAAATTCACACTTGGAAATTTTCTCAAATAATGACTACTATCCTAAATTTCCAATACCTTATCTAGGTGTTGTAGATGTTCCTCCCAAGTTTTGTTTTAGATGAGGATGTCATAAAAAAATTATGAATAGTAACTTACACAACTATTTGTTGAATGTATGATTCATGCATGACTAAAAGGTGGCAAGTGCATTCGTTAGCCCAAAAGGAATTACGAGGAATTCATAATGTCCATAATGGAAACATAAAGTTGTTTTTGGAACATCATCCTCCATTAATTGCATCTAATGATACCCAGAGTGAAGATCGATTTCTGAAAAGTATTATCCCCCCTATAACTCATCCATAAAATCATCCTTATTTTTCACCAACATTTTTCCCATCCTTCTGTAAAAGTATTATTCCCATCCTTCCTTTTCACCAACACTACAGAGGATGCAAAATGACTAGAAATACGTTGAATATGTCCCATATTAAGTAGTTCCTCAATGGTTTTTTCAATTTCATATTTATATTTATTTGGATGTTGATAGGGAGTGGTATGTATTGCCTATTATCCCTCCTCCAACTCAATAATATACTCAAATCCACAATCAAGAGCGTTACCTAGAGGAATATCTCTCAATAACCACTCATGCTTCTACAACAATGCTTGTATGTCTACTAGGTATTGCAGTGTTCAATATGGAGGCTTCCTAAATATGATCAATCACTATGTTTCCCACTCTATGTCTCCTTTCTGGAGTAAAACATCCATCCTCTATGATGTTACTACCTTGGGGGTGAAGTATGCATGGCCCGCAAGACTACCCTCTTACCATCACATCCCTACTAAAACTCCATCTCCATGGTATGGTAGTTCATACTGTATTTTCCAATGGAATAGAGCCATTGAATTCTCATAAACACATTTGTATCCGACACATTTACCACATAAAAGTGTATGCTAAATTATTGTTAAGGAGTTTTATGTTCAATTTTGGAATCCATCGAGTGTAGTCCATACTCTATTGATCCCATGCTACTACCACCATAAACCCCTCAAAATCCTCAGTGGGAATTCCTCATCTCAACACCCAAGCAACATCAAAAAAATTGTGGGTCACCCCACCATAAATAAAAAATATGACTCTATGGCCCTATATAATCCTCCCACTCTGAGAGTATGAAACCTAGGAACTACCGAAAAAGTGGCAATCACACTCCCCTTTTTATCATCCTAAAGTTGCTCCCTTGCTATAGAAAACTCCTCCGCATGTATCTACTCCTGATCATCCTCATCCTCCCCGATATTTAAATACACCTTGATGTAATGAGCCTTTCCCCTCCCTAAACACCTATGACCTAGTACCCATGGTTCATGGTAGTTAAAAGATAACTTCTTCCTTCTTGACTCTCTCTTGGTGTCATCGTCCATCCTATATATTCTTGTCCAATCCCTCTGGAAAGTTTTTTTAATCCTTATCTTTATTGGGAAAGGTTATTTTTGGAGGAAACTTGTTTTTCAGTAATGCATCTTGCAAGTCCCTGGTCATGCTAATAACATCCTACAAGGTGGTGGGTTTATAGTCCTTTATCCATCCACATAATGGTTTATCCATAGCGTCTATGAGCAACATGACTAGTCGGTTCTACAATATGTCAATCACCATGACAAAGATATTCCTCTAAAACTATGATATGAAGGCCTCTAGGATACTTGTCTACTTGAGCAAGGATAGCTCTATGAAGTGAATATATAGATCCTTGTCAAAGTGATCCATGAGACTTTGCATGAAGTCTGTGTATGATGTGATATTAGTATGGCCTAATGTCACCAACCCATGGCACCACCACTCATGGGATTCCCCCTATAGGTGCAACATGGAAATATTTATCAAATCTATCTCCATCATTGGGTTGAGTTGGAAATAGGTGTCCAACTTTTCTACCCAAATTTTTATTGTGTGACTAGATGACCCATCAAAGTTGGGAAATCTCAGCTTCACCATTGTAGGTTGTATCTAAAAATTCTAGTTGAATGCCTTGTTGATACCTCTAGTCCCGTTACTGCTCTTCATATTATATAAATCTATGAAAAGACATCACTGAATGGAATTCATCTCCTAATTCCATGTAGTCCTAAAAATATGCCACAAATGGATTGTTCTGCTTAGCTTGCACTACCTATCATGTTGCTAGGATATCCATAAATTGTGGCGTGGTGGGTCTAGGTGAACTGATACCTAAGTGGGAATTACACTACATGGTAGTGAGTGCATGAATCCCATTACCACTAGTGGATCCCTCATCACCATTGTTTCTCTGATTGTTTTTATTTCCCCTAGTTTGTCTGCTAATTGATTTATTGTGTTCAACACTTCCTTTTGGACTTTGGCCAAATCATTCAAACCAATAATAAGGATATTGAATGATGCTTTATCATAATCCTCCATGTCTCTTTTTCCTTTGTATGTTTCTATTTTTTCCTTTGTTTCTTCCCTGCCTAAAATCTCATCCCCTAGGTATACTTTCTCTTCGTCTCCCTCTTCTTCTTCTTCCCTACATCCTTCTATATGTGCCAAATATGGTATCCTCTAGCTTCATCTATCTACTTATGATTTCATGTTCATGCCAGTTTTCCCATAGTTGGAGAATAACATGCTCTAATAACATTGTACAATACTAAGCAAGGAAATCTACCCTCTGCATGGTTTCCACTTATTTCATGTAGATGCTAATTTATTTGGATTCTTGGTTGTAAATATTGTTTATATAAGGATCAATGGAATGAAAATTTTAAATAATGCAATATAATAAAATTCAATAACATCAAGATTTAAAACACCCCAAGGAACATACTAGTACTGATTATTTAATTATGAAAACCAATGACACCATATCTCAAAGATGGAATAATTCTGACTTAGAGCAATGGTGATAATGAATGTATTATGACTATAGCAGCTGTAATGATCCCTTGGAAATTTTATAGAGGTGGATAAGAGTGGAATCAATGCCCAAAAAGAACAGTATAGGCTCTAGTGAACATATCACACCTTTATTTAATGCATGCAACTCCTATAATGGAAATACAAATTCTATATTGATCCAAACAACCTATAGGAATGATGTCGTGTTCCCTCCAATGAAATACAACCTTCAAATTATGGCATTCCTTCCTCACATATGAATTGAGCCTCTCAATCAATGGATTGCTGCTAAAATTATGAGTTGCTTCCCATAGGAGTGGAATGCTTCCATAATCAAGAGATTGCTTCCTTCTTATCTTGGAATGTAGCTTTCAAAAGAGATCCATGAATTCAATGAACTCTCACTATTGTAATTTATGGGATTACATGAAGTTACCAATAGTATCTATCTCATAAAATCATATAGATAAGAAAATCACATACAGTTGAAAGGAATGAAGCATAGTAATGGAGACAACAACAACAAAAAGTTTCTATTAAAAAATAACCAAAGAGTACAAAGATGATATATTCATTTTGGCTCACCATCCTTATGTATACAAGTTACATTTTGTTATTTGGTTACATATTGTTAAATTCTTGTTCAGTTATATAACCTACACAACCAACTACAAAAATAGTTGGTCAGGAGGACCTAGTCAGCTGGCCAACTAGGATCCTCCAACATCTCCCCCGCCCAAAAAGTACTCTTCAACCCGAAGAGAATAGGAAGATGCCATACATTCAAAATTTAGAATTAACTAATACTATTATGGTGATGAAATGTCTCCTAAAGGGATTCATTCAACACAAGCCTCAACAATGGATGGGGCAGAGAGGGCGATATGATCCTGGACGTCATCCCATTCAGAAAGAATGGTCTTGATGTTAGCTGTCAGACTGGTTAGTTATAACAGCTGGATAAGTTTGATTGGCATTGACTGGTTCAAAAAATTTCTCATATCTGTGCCGCACTTTTATATTTGAGTTTCAATTCATCTCATAAGGTTGTAAATTCTAGGAGTGAGTTGGATGAATTTTTTCTACTCTTTCTTTCCTTGTTGGAGCCACGGGTATTCGTTTCACCAGATTTGTTCATATCGCTGATCAAGTCACATGTGGATTTGTTCATTGAAATTTTGTGTTGTATCTAGGTCAACTGACTATTTCTATTCATCTAGATTAGATAGATTGGTTTGGTGGTTCTATATTTCTACACATACTTTTCCATATTATGAGTTCCAATTGTTTGAAACAAGGAATTCTCTAGATGCATGAGAGTCACACTCTTTCAATTTGTTACTCATTTTCTATAAATGCTTTAAAATAATCTTCCATTAAGAGACCTACTTCATCCTATTATTTCTTGAGAATTTGTTCATGAGTTCTTCCATATTTTTCTATTACAAAATTAAAGAGAGATTTGATCTTAACGAGAGGCTTGTTTGGTAAATTTTCTGGTATCTTCCCAATCTATAGCTGAACTTTCTTTGTACACTTGGTCAAGAGTTTCTCTTCTTCTTTCCTGACTACTTTGAATTTCTTAGAGTTTTCTACTCATCTCTTACTTCATTCTTGGTGGCGAATTTGATTATTTCATTAAGGTCATCTTTGGTTATTTTCTAAGGTGAGTGTATGGTTTTGCTTGCTAGTTGTCCTAGCACTAGATTAATCGCAAAATATATAGAAAACTTATTCTTATTATTTTTATTTTTATTTTTATTAGATGAATTCTTCGTGCTCTTACTTGGACTTGAATTCCCTTGATCCTTATAAATAGTTGTGGTCAATGTGGGCATATCAATAGATGATGGATGGGTAGGAGAAGTATGGGGGGATAAGGATGAGGATTGGGGTAGTGACGGTGATATAAGATATGATGAAAATTATTTTCTTAGCTCAGACAAAGGCGGAGTGGACAATGATGGTATCCATGTGAAAGAAGGAAACACTAATGATGTTGGTCTTGGTAGGGGGGACGACAAGGCATCAAAAATGATGGAGGTAAAGCTGATGGTGTTACCAATGAAGGCGCAGTTGACATGTGTGCACTGAATATTATTGGGATACTTGAATGTTCTAGTGACTAAAGAGGGTTCACTTGAGTGCTTGTAGAAGAAAGGGGCAGTATACTGGTAAAGAAATCATTGAGCTTATACACTGAAGAAGGTGTCGCGGGTTTTGAAGTTGTCAATGATGGTGAGGTGGTAAGGAAAGTTGAATAAATATATGTGATATGAATGTTGGTATTTACTTCAGGAAGGGAATAAGGTGTAGGTATTGATGAAAGGGGAAAAAATGAAGTAGTAGTAGTAATAGATTATGGTTGGTTCGAATGCATTACTGAAAAAAGAGATGGTAACTTTATTTTACTTGGGATTTATTTATTTATTTTGGACCTAATACAACTAGTATATGGTTACTAGATGACTGGAGATGCTGGTGCACTTTTGTGAGAACTGTCAGTAATAACGTGTAAAGACTTCATGGAATTTAGGTGATTTTTCAAATTTTTCAAAGTTAAGGTTTACCTTGGGTTGATTTTACTCCTAGGTTCTAGTGGGAGATGGTACTGGGGTTATGTTTGATACTTTTACCTCACCAATGTCTCATGTAATTGTACTTGTGCATGATTTATTTCTTGGTCGACCAGGATTCGTAGTAAGGATGGATGGTGCCAACAACTTCTTTCATTGAAGGTCTTTTTCTATATGCATATCTACTGTGATTTTATTGTTAATTTCTTCTACCAAGATAGTATGAGACTACACTTGGAGTTCTTCAATTCCATCTCAAGTCATTTCGAGCAACAATTTTAGTTTTATCAAAGTTTTTCTAGTTGATTTTCCTTTTAGTACATGCTGGAATGTGAATATTTTTTTAGTGACTTTTGTAACTTCTTCCTCCAATCGCAAGTCATTGAAGTTAGGTTCTTGTCCTTTGCTGATGAGTGCATTATCTTCCTCCTCTTATTCAGTTGCCTCATCTAACAATTCGGTGACTATTTTTTTTCCCTTTTGTGTCAATGATTACAATTACAATAGGGTTTATTGGTTCTCCTTCTATACGAAATGCAGTAAGATATAGTGTGATGTCTCTTTTCTCTAAGAACTGAGCCTTAGCGATATTTGGAATGCGGAAGACCATATTTGAATGTTGTGCAATATCAGGGAAAATATCATGGATATTAGGGTAAAAAACCATCTCTTAAGCATCCCCACCTACGCCCTCTATGTACCATACTTCTGTATAGTTGAGGATAGGCTTAATATCTTCTCTTTGTGGTAGACATTTACAAACTAAATTTGGCACCCTCCATCAAGTTCATTTGTTTTTTATGTCTTGAAACCAATTTTCCAAGTAATTTTTTTCTTTGTTAACCTTAAACGATGACCCTCTTGTTGCAATTGTCTCAAAATTGTGCATGGATGGTTCATTTGTGCTAAAAAACTTTGTTTCGTCGACTAGGTTGATTTTTGTCATTACCATCCAGATTAGAAATGATGGGAATCTAATAGAATGGGAAGAGTCTTGACATTTTGCATAATTTTCCTTGACAATATGAGCTAAGTGGTTAGACCAGTTGAATATCTTTGCGACGTCGACAACTTGTTCTATAGATTCTACCATGTTTAGCCTCAATTCAGAAGCTTGACCTAAAATTGTTAAGTAGAGTGATATAATGAGGGAATCCCATTTGTAGTTTGTGTACTATACTTTGATGATGATTATCCCTTTATAAATTTTTCCAGTGGCTAACACTATGAATTATTCAATTAGGGGTGTTGCATTGCTGGTGAACGGTGTTGCTGGTCCCTTGCTTGACAATCATGTGATTGCTCTGATAAGATCTTTTGTGATAGGGATGGGTTCATCTATACATATTTTTCCATCATGATAGTGGATGATGAATAATTTAGCGTTGGTTTCCTTGAGATTGTTGAATGACGATATTAGGCCTACATTCAAATAGGCTCAAATATTGGCTATGTTAATATTTTGCGTAGATTCTATCCACTTCTTGTCTTGAATTTCCCACTTCCAAAATTTTGTATAATGTTTTCTCCAGTAGGGTTCATCTGTCTTTGCTTTCTGGATTCAATGTATTTGAGTTGTCAGAGGTGTCATTTGGGATTCTTCTTGTAGCTTTCTATATCTTATCTTAGTTGAGTTGGATATGGTTGTTGCAGGGGCTTGTTTTGGAGGAATGGTTGGTTGATCAGTAATGCAAGATATATAATACTCTTCATCTATGAAATTTGCTTGTTCTTGACTGATTGATGATAAGGTTTGGTTTACTTTGAGATCCTTTATAGTTGCATCATGGTGTGGCGATTGAAGTGGAGTAGATGAATACATTAATTGTATTTCATGCAAGCTATAAATTCTTTGCTTGCTTGGGGAAATTTGTAGTGGAATATTTCTTCTTGCATCAGTTGGCATGGTCGCCTGCAACGCTTGGCATTTTGGTTGGTTCCTTAGTCAATATCTCTTGTCACCAGATCTTAGTCATCTAGGAGACATCTTGGATAGTCATTTCAATGGATACATTATTTATTTGGTTTCGTTGTATGCAAGTCGGTTTTGTTAGTACTGATGTCCTCCTCCATTTTCATGTACTACCTCTTATGCCCACTTATCTCCCATATTCTTGTGCCTTGTGTCAACTTTGATAAAGAGTTCCATGTTTTATTGCTTTATATACATTTCTAAGTTATCTATGTAACTACTTTTTTAATTCTAACGTAAGTTTTATTATAATTATAACAAACCTGGTACATGAAATTTGACAAGTGATGATATGGTCACTAGTTGGTGTCATGTTGTTTCTAGAGTCTGTAGTATTTTAATCATGCTCCATTCATGACGTTTTTAAAAATGCTACCTTGTTGAGTCTTTAGTTTCGTTGAGCTATTGTTATTTAATTCTACCATAATACAGGTTGCTAGCCATCTAATTTCTATATTTTTAGGTTTTCCTTTTATCCGATCATTATATAGGAGGACCAAATCATCAATTGATATGTCCTTGCATCGAATGCTTTTGTCATGCCATGCTTTTTGTTGTTGATTTTGGACATCTTAATGGTGTATTGCAATCATACATTGTTCTTCCAATTTTTTTAAGTCAAACACTTTGTTATCGATTCCTTTTACAGTATCTAGATGTAGAACTTGTGATATTGCTAGAGCTTACTACTTAAAGTGTAGTGGTATGACAAATTCTTGTCCATACATTAATTTAAATGGGATTTGGTTCATTGATTTATTATGTGATGTTAAATACACCATAAAATAGATGATATCTTGTTGTCCCAGTTCTCTCTATTGACATTGCATCTTTTTGTTAATCCTCTTATGAGAGTTTTGTTGAAGGATTCGACCACACCATTAGAATAGGGATGATATCATAAGCTATATGATGGTCGATCATGAATTCTTTAAGTAGTATGCCAATTGTTTTGCTGATAAAATGAGTCCCTCAATCACTGATAAGAATAAGTAGACATATGAATCTTATGATGATAGTTTCATAGATAAATACTGTTGTGCCCTCACTTGAACACGTTTCGACTAGTTCATGTTATGCCCATTTTCATGCGTATTCGATAGTAATGATTATGTATATGACCCTTATCTATGACATGGATTTGTAAATGGAATGACAAAATATATTTCCCATATTTTGAATGTGATACTGGGATTTATAGAGATGAGTTTCATTTCGAGTATTTTCAATGTTCGATAAATACAGTGGCATCTCACATCTATTGACATATCTTTTACAATCCTTATTTAGAGTCGGTCACCATAGTCGTAATTGTAATATTTTCCTTATAGTTGTATCATATTGGTAATGTCCTCCTGATGCTCTAGAATGGGATTCTTCAATGATTGCTTATCTTTCATGTTCGAGTACACACCTATGAAGTATATCATTTGGCCCAAATTTATACAAATATTCATTGACTATGGTGTAGGGTGCAACTTTCATTAGAAGTATTTTCTTCTTTTTCTCTGGCATTTCGACTATTACTTGACCTTCTTGTAGAAATTTTGTTATTTTTGTTAGCTCTGACTCTAAATAAGTGTGCATAAGGAAGATCATTGTCTATCCTAGCTGGACATTCATCAGTCTCTATACTTGATAGACTGTCAGGTTTGACATTTGTCTTCCCTGGTCGGAATAATATTTCAAATTGAAATTATTGCAAAAATAAGGGCCACCTACATATTCGACCATGATGCAATGGCTTTTTGACCAAGTATTTCAATGCTTTATTATCTGTGAAAATATAAAAGTATTGGATAACAAGTAGTGTCTATACTATTGTAATGTGAATATCATTCGTAGTTCTTCTCTTTCAGGTATGGAATAATTTTTTTCTACTTTATTTAGCTTCTGACTAGCGTATGCAATGGGGAGATCCATTATGTCATCACATGGTTGCATGAGAACGAATCCGTTAACAATTCCTGATTAATCAATGTGGACATGAAATTTTTGTGACCAGTTTGGAAATCTCACAATTGTGGATTCAACCGATTTCATATTAGGAATCTCAAATGATTGTTGACATTATGGGGTCCACTGAAATTTCAAAATTTAATTTGAGAAGTTTGTCTAGTTGGACGGTCATGTTGGAGTAGTACCAGACAAAATTTCTATAATAGCTTATATGCCCTATCAATATTCTCATTTGTTTAGGGTTTATTGGGAGTTTTAAATCAAGGATTACTTTAATTTTTTCTATATTTACCTTTATACCGTATTTGTAGACCACATGGCCCAACAATATTCCAATAGGTGTGGAAAAGATGCATTTCTTAATATTGAGAGATAGTTCGATCTGTCTACATGTTTCTAGCATCATACAAATCCATTGCACATGTTCTCTCAACATTGTATATATTGTCCAGTCATCGAAGCATACAACTATTTTTTTATATAAGTATTATTGGAAGGCTTTGATGACAATTCTAGAAAATATAGTCAGTGCATTCTTGAGACCAAAGGGCATAACTTTGTTGGTGAATGATCCAAATTCACAAACGAATGTGGTCTTGTGTTGATCTTTGTTTTCTATAGGGACTTGATTATATCCTAAGAATCCATTGGTGAAATAATAACCTTGCAACTTCATTAATGATTTTGTCAGTAAATTGCATTGGGAGGGGATCGGTGAGTGTGACTTTATTTAGACAATGGAAGTAGAAACTAATTCTCATTCACTTTGGGTCATGTTTCTTCGGTTGCACGTCCATTAGACTGGACACTTTAGATTGGTCAATGTGGTATATGATTCATGTGGCTAGCATATTTTCGATTTCCTTGTTGACAATATCCTTGTATTTATGTGCTAATTTATAGGGTCTTTTCTTCACAAGTTTGGCATCAAGCATGATGTCAATTCTCATTTCTCCCATTTCATGAACTAAGGATTTCAATTCTTTGTAGTTGTGGGAAAATACATCTTGATATTCCTTTAGTAGATTCACAATTTCAATTGTATGTTGCTCTGACCAATAATATCCAATTCTATCCATCATAGGTCTGTCGTCGTTTAAAATGTCGAATTATTTCATTTTGATTTGTACGTCCATCCATTATGGTTCCATGGATTCATAAATATTTAATTCTCCCTCTTTAAATTATGTGAAGGCTGGTGGGAAATATTTTTGGTCATATTCATCAATTTTTTCTTTAGGGTTAATTTGTAGTATTAACTTGATTGGACATTGTATGCAGGGATGGTCTCTTTTCTACAAAAATATTTTCCTACAATGGTGTCATTTTCTTCTTTTAGTCGCATCAGTTGTGGGGCTTACTGATTTGTTATCGTCGTGATCAGATTGAATTTTTCCTTGGGCCGGTTGGTGCTATCTGGTTGTGTGATGAATTGTGTGACTTGTTGAACAACTTCTTTCAAACACTCTATTGCAGGTAGGAAGGTGAAATATTTGAAATTTATTTAATAGTTTTTGCAAGTAAATGTTTATTTGCATGCCTCTTCCATTTTATGTCACTTGCTTGGTAGATCATCCAACGTGATGGGAAATAGATGGGGCCCAATTTAATTTATTCCAACAAATATTTTAGTAAAGTATGTAGATGTAGTTGTCCATTTCTATATGCATGACTGGTGTGTATCAGTCCATCTATCCACTTGGCCTATGAAGGTTTCCACCAAGCTTTGTAGTCACTCACGTTCACCAACTTTTCTGGATACTTCTTCTATATTCATTATTGATGATTTTTGTTCTTTATACCATAAAGGTGGGAGCTTGGTCAATTTAGTATTAATTAGTACTAAAGTTGGGTACTCTCTTGTTTTTATTTCAAATATTTTCGCTATGATGCATATTGTAATATTTTTCTTACCAATCGTCGTGGTATAACTTCTACCAAACAACAGTATTTTGCATGTGCTTCATACTTTTGTATCTTCCATTTGTTACACCTATTTCTCCTCAACACCATGTTACGAGATAAGTATCTCATGGTTTTCCTTAAATTCCTCAAATAATGAAATTGAAATTTGAGTTGGAAAGAGTAATATTTTGCTCTGAGCCACCTCCGCACATTCCCTATGTGAAACTAGTGGTACTCATCTCAGCAACTCTATTTCTCCATTTTCAAAGAGTGGTGCCACCGCTTGCTTCCCATTTATAGGAAGCGGTGCTCCCCTAGCACCTTCTATCTTCCTCATGAAAGGTGCGGTGCTCAACTTATGAAGGAAAAAAGAGAGGTTTCGAGAGGCTTCTCGAAGGTGGCCTTTGTGGAGCCTCATCCCTATGAACCAGGGCAGGTGGAACTCGAGCTCCCCTATCCTAGGGATGATCCCTCTACTTCTCCCATAGAATCCTCAATATAATATATCCTTTGAAGCATTTATATACTAGATCACCCCTCATGGGAAAAGGGAAGAAGAATGTGTGATAACATCTAAATTCTGGCCAAATTCTATTAGACTCTTGAGTGATTAGTAGGCAAGTTGGATATTTGAGGCAAGACCCCATTGAGAAGAGTTTTCAACACCAAGGCATTGGTTTTATACTCTCCTTTTTTATATTTTGATGAAAATATAGTTTCTTTCCCATAAACATTGTATGTTTGCTTTTTATGCTTTGTTTATTGTTTAAATCCTTGGTCTTTTACATAGGATTATAAAATATCTTGTTACTCTCACTTGGTTTGTTTCTATTGTGCCTATTCTAGGATCTATGCATAGTTCAATAACATCAAGGGTTCAGACCTTTACATCCTGTGAAAGGTAAAGAGAGAATTCAATTCAAGTAGTTCAGTTAATCCTAGGGAAAGTTTCTTTATTCTGTAGGTGTTTTGTTCTAATTTTGATTCTTTCAATCTAGGGAAACAACCTTTGTAAGCACTGGCTAAGAATTTCCATCGAACAAAAGTGGTGACCATATTGGGGAGAGATTGGATTCTTGGTCTTTTAGTAATATTTTCTTCAATTTGTAATTTCAATTCATAGATCAGATCTACTTGTTAATTTGAGAAATTTAATTTGAAATTAGTAAAGTTTCCTCTATTTTCCTCTAATTGTTCATGTTCATGTCTTCACTTTCTATTTGGATTCAGTATACAGGCTCTAACACACTTCTTGTTTCTCCTTTGATGTGATTTAAAACTCTATTTGTGCCACCACACCCAGGTTGACTAAAAAGAGTGACCACCGAACCTTTCATTGAGGTAATATGCGGTGCCACCACTAGTTCCCTATGTATAAGGAGCAGTGCCACCTCTCTGTACATGTTTGTAAAGCACGATGCTCAGTCGCCAATGCTCTATATTGAGCTATCAAAGCAAGATGCTAGGTATTGTTTTAAACCCTTATTCAAATTTTGAAATACTGCATCAAAATTTTGATTTTTGAGTGTTTCTGGGTTCACTTCTGATAGTTACAGTCACTAAACAAAATATGGAAAGGTTTATAGTCCTGATTTGTTTGTACTTTCAAGAAGGTTGATTGAGTTTGGCCTTTGAGGATTCTTCTTCATGTGTCTTTGATTTGAAAGTTATTACTTTGAAAGGAAATCATTTCATTTAGATCTATGAGTGTTGCTATAATCAACAAAATAGTAAAGTTGTCTCTCTTTTGTTTTCTTCATAGATTGTAAAAGATATCTTTTATGCTTTTATTGCAAAATAATTGAGAAAAAAATCATAATTTTTAGTATAGAAAGGACTCTTGATTACATGATTAGTCTAATAAACTTTCAAGTATTCATAGTGTGGTACTTATTGTGTGTTTTCTTCTCATTATAACAAAAGAACAAAAATATTTATGCTTTTGAGTCTTTCTTTTAGTTGAAGAATTGAAAATTTTGTGTGCAAAGTAGTAATATCTTTTCTTTTAAAAAGAGATCTCGTTTTTCTTTTCGAGGATTGCATTAGAAAGTTTTGTTTGCTTGGAATAGGAATGAAAGAAATAGTTCGATATCATTTGCTTGGGATTTATTTGTGTTTTAAGGAAAAGAAACGAACCTCTATCCTTCCTTTAAGTAGGGCATCTTCAAAATTTAAAGTGAAAAACTTGCACTTGGATACCTGCATGGTTTTATATTTGAGTTTTTCAACTCATGCATCCACTTAACCGTATAATATAAAATTAAGCGCTGCTCTAAGTTAAAATTTGTATCAATGTGTGATAGGTTAGAGACGTGTTCCAACGTCTTTAAATGTAGGAAAAGTCATTTATTTCCTGCATTGCATCCAGGGGATTGTGTGGTTCTTCCATGTACTTGTTGGTATATATAATGGACTTTCACATACCCTTGAGGTATATCGAAACGTACTTCACGTACTTAACAGTATATAGGAAGGCCCATTTCAAACAGTTGTCCATTAGACATCACTACTACGGAGTTGAGATCCCACGTACCTTATTTATATCGGGAGACACTTGTAGGGATCCTAAGACCAAATGAGAAAAGAACTTTGACCATCCTATCATGACATTACACTGAGAACAACACTCAGGGATATTTCTACGCATGTACCGTCTAGGTAGCCAACTATTCAGGAAAGGGTATGGCCCCAATCCTCCTTGTCCCATTTTACTATTGGACCCTATGGTATATCACGAGTTGTGGTGATTTGACAATCCTTTGAGGATCCGGACCTTCAATCCACTCCTTTCATAGTTTTGTTTGTTGCTTTAGTTTGAGTAGTGTTTTTTTCTTTCTTTATTAGTTAGAGGTTTCTTTTTTAGATCAGTTTGACCTATCAAGATGGCTAATTTCCCTTGGATACGGTTCCGTCGTATACACGGATTATCACCTGAGTATCCTTTGAATACTATGACTCAATATCATATGGAACGAGGTATGGAGATGAATTCTGAAATAGGAAGTGCATATATTCCTGAATTGGAAGGTGTTCCAGTCACAGAAGAGGGAGGTGATTTCTCTCCTCCTGCTAATGATCTTATTACTGATTATTTAGTACCACCCATAATGGAACAAACTTCATCTTGAGATCCATCATTTGTTGTACAAACACCTACGGGAGCTAGGCTCAATCAATTCCAACCCGATGATACGGTTGCTCCCATATCTGGACAAAATGATTCGTTTTGGGAAACTTAGGAAAAGCTATATTTGAATTTGGTTCTACTAGTTCCACTAATGTTTCCTCGATGGAGATGACCCCCAACCCTAGAATAATTTTACCTTATCTTATTCCAAGTGATATTCTCAGTAGATATTTAAACATCCCTTCTAGTTCAATTCCTTCCAATGCTTCACCTGCTCCAATGGTCACTAGACTCACCACTCTGGCGAGAGTCTCACAATTTGCTCCAAATCCAATGCCAAATTATCCATTGAGGAATGATATTATGCCTTCCATGAGTTTGAAAAATGTTGGAATTCAATCTTTACCATCCACATCCAATGCATCTAGAGGACCTTGTGTACCTATTTTGCATAATATTCCAAGACCTACTCCTCCAGATGTAGGATTTAGTGGACCGGCTGGTTATGGTCCTATTTCACAACCACCTGCATCTACTTGGGCTCAACCACAACATCCTAATCCTGGAAACACATACTATAATGGAGCACAATATAATAATCCTTTATATGTGCCTTATCCAGGAGGTGTTACTAATCAGTATACCCAAACAACTTATGGACCTCAAGATGGACCTAACCCAAGTCAACCATTTCTAGGGAAAAACACTCCCAATTACCAACAGCTCGTAGGTATATATGGTCAACCTTAGACAACCTATGGTCCTACTGGGGTGCCATTACCTTATCAATATTATAATTACCCGAAACCTAATCGACAGCTCTCATTTTTTGAAAACTTGGATTTTCTAGATTTATCCAAATTGATTAATGATCCCATTCCACATGACCCTTTTTGGCCAACAATTCCAGTAAAGTTACTATCAAATATTCTGAAATTTGATGGAAAACTAGGGGAAGATCTAAAAATCCATGTCATGACCTTCCATATGTGGTGTTCTTCGAACTCCTTGATGGATGATTCTATTCATTTGCACCTCTTCCAACGAAATTTAACCGGTATGTTCACTAAGTGGTATATCGAACTTCCACAACATTCGTTTGTGGATTTTAATTCATTGGAAACATCATTCCATACCCATTTCCATCTACTGATCCATTATGAGACTTGCACAGATCTATTGACTTCTCTTTGGAGAACTACCTCCACCCACATATCTGATCACAATCATGAATGGAGAAGATGTCAAAGGTTGATCAAGGCTCCTATTCTAGATCAATTTCTAGGTTACTGGTTTACAAAGTCATTGTTTTTCCCTATTTCTCGAGATGTGGATATGGGAGGTGTTGTTAATGAGGAAAAAGATATTAGCCATGATCAATATTTGGACTTGGTTTATTCCCAGTCCGTAAGATTATATGATTGTATCCCTAATTCTCCTCATCCCAGCACTGGTCCTACTAAGCTGCTTGTTGAACCTCTTGTGGATGGTGTCATAGGTACAATCCAACCCCCATCCACGGTGAAACCTCCCAAGCAGAAGAATTCTTCTCCTACTACATCATCAACTCCTATTGTTTTCATCGAGGTGAATGTAGTTCAATATTCAGTCACCTAGTAAAAAGGAATAAATGCAAAGTTAAGTCCAAAAAATATGGAAACCAGTAGGATACTCCAAGGACTATGGCTCCAAAGAATAAGTCAAAACCAAAAAGGAAAGCTAAGTACCCCTACCTATTGTGTGGAGATGATCACTTCACTAAGGAATGTCCTAGGCGTAAAGGGATAAACAATTTTTTGGAAAATAATCCTACACCAGCAGTTCTAACCAACCCTTTCCCATATCAACAACAATTGATTGATCACACATATTTGTATGGTGCCTCTTCCTCCATGGAGGAAATCAAAATGATGTTCGCCAAAACCATTGGACTGACCACACAAACTCAAACATATGATAAACCTCTAGAGAAAAATGATGAAGGTACTTCTTTCAAGAAGACTCCTACTAATCCTTGTTCTCCACCTCCTTCTAATGGCCCTCTTACCATTGATAAAATTATCCTTGACGTGATTTTATGTGCTCCTAAGAGTACGATCTAGAAAACAGTATTTAATCCTAGCGCTCGAGCTGCCCAATTCTATAATATCGTTGAATATTTATCTCAAGAACCTTGTGTTATGTCTACTCTAGAAGTACTCCAAAGTTTCCCTATTCAGCGTAAAAACTTATTGTCATCCTTAGGGGTTCTACATACGGAGAATTATAATACAATTAATTTTAATGTGGAGAATTATAAATCAAGACTATCTCAACATATTGCGTTTCAAATTGTGACTAAGGTGATCGATAGGAAAGTTCATGTCACATGCCCCAATTTTGCAAAAATAATTTTATATTATTTGATTTTATTTGAGAACAATATGTTAAATTTTATGCTAAGTTGTAATTGATGACTCAGCAGACTCAAGGATATTTAATGTAATTCTGAATATTTTAATTATAAATAAATAAAGGAGGAGACAACAGCTTAGGAGAGCTGTTAAAAGAGTGTTTATTGGTCAAATTGGTGGAGGAGACTAGGTGGACAGAAAATTGACATGTGGCAGCATCCTCAAACCACTTCCAACTGTTGCAAGTTGAAACCTCCCTACATTTGGGGTCATGATTCCCCAAGAAAGTGGAAGCAGAGCAGGTGGCTCAATTAATGAAAATTGACGCAAAAGACCTAGGAAATCTTTATAAAAATTCCCATTGAAGAGAGTTGAGGTTGCTCATTCTATAGGAGTGATCATTCAGGTTGAATGAATATACTTCAGAGAAATTCAATGGAAGGGAGTCTGGAAAATGTTTGAGGGGTTAACTGCTGATTGATCTAGTGCAGCTTTTAAGCTGAAAGATCTTACTACTGAGAGCAGAGTGTTACTAAGATATTGGGACTAAGATTATTGTTTGCATTCTCCACCAGTTCTCAATGAAGAAGACCAGGAACAGGCTCGGGGGTCCTGAGGAAGCATTGTTTGAGCGCTCTCCAGGAGATTGGTAGGGAGGAACGACCTCCTAACGCTATTGTCATTTGTCCTAATCAGGTTTTACATTATTTTGTTTTACTGTGTTATATAGATAATCTGAGTCTGACTGTTATATGAATGTTAAATATTCAATTTGTAAATGTTAGAATTTAGTAGTCTTTTTATAATATTGAAGAAATGAATAATTTAGCGTTGATTTCCTTGAGATTGTTGAGTGACAATATTAGGCTTGCATTCAAATCGGCTCAAATATTGGCTATGTTAATATTTTTCATAGATTCTATCCACTTCTTGTCTTGAATTTCCCACTTCCAAAATTTTGTATAATGTTTTCTCCAGTAGGGTTCATCCGTCTTTGCTTTCTGGATTCAATGTATTTGAGTTGTCAGAGGTGTCATTTGGGATTCTTCTTGTAGAATTCTATATTTTATCTTAGTTGAGTTGGATATGGTTGTTGTAGGGGCTTGTTTTGGAGGAATGGTTGGTTGATCAATAATGCAAGATATATAATACTCTTCATCTATGAAAGTTGCTTGTTCCTGACTGACTAATGATAAGGTTTGGTTTCCTTTGATATCCTTTATAGCTGCATCATGGTGTGGCGATTGAATTGGAGTAGATGAATACATTAATTGTAGTTCATGCAAGCTATAACTTCTTTACTTGCTTGGGGAAATTTGTAGTGGAATATTTCTTCTTACATCAGTTGGCATGGTCGCCTGCAATGCTTGGAATTTTGGTTGGTGCCTTAGTCAATATCTCTTGTCATCAGATCTTAGTCATCTAGGCGACATCTTGGATAGTCATTTCAATGGATACATTATTTATTTGGGTTCGTTGTACGCAAGTCGGTTGTGTTAGTACTGATGTCCTCTTCCATTTTCATGTACTACCTCTTATGCCCACTTATCTCCCATATTCTTGTGCCTTGTGTCAACTTTGATAAGGAGTTCCATGTTTTATTGCTTTATATACATTTCTAAGTTAGTTATGTAACTACTTTTTTAATTCTAATGTAAGTTTTATTATAATTATAACAAACCCGGTACACGAAATTTGACTAGTGATGATATGGTCACTAGTTGGTGTCATGTTGTTTCTAGAGTCTGTAGTATTTTAATCATGCTCCATTCATGACATTTTTAAAAATGCTAACTTGTTGAGACTTTAGTCTCGTTGACCTATTGTTATTTAATTCTTCCATAATACAGGTTCCTAGCCATCTAGTTTCTATATTTTTAGGTTTTCCTTTTATCTGATATTTATATAGGAGGACCAAATCATCAATTGATATGTCCTTGCATTGAATGCTTTTGTCATGCCATGCTTTTTGTTGTTGATTTTGGACATCTTGATGGTGTATTGCAATCGTACATTGTTCTTCCAATTTTTTTAAGTCAAGCACTTTGTCATCGATTCCTTTTACAGTATCTAGATGTAGAACTTGTGATATTGCTAGAGCTTACTACTTAAAGTGTAGTGGTATGACAAATTCTTGTCCGTACATTAATTTAAATGGGATTTGGTTCATTGATTTATTATGTGATGTTAAATACACCATAAAATAGATGATATCTTGTTGTCCTAGTTCTCTCTATTGACATTGCATCTTTTTGTTAATCCTCCTATGAGAGTTTTGTTGAAAAATTTGACCACACCATTAGAAGAGGGATGATATCATAAGCTATATGATGGTCGATCATGAATTCTATGCCAATTGTTTTGTTGATAAAATGAGTTCCTCAATCACTGATAAGAATAAGTAGACATATGAACCTTATGATGATAGTTTCATAGATAAATATTGTTGCTCCCCCACTTGAACATGTTTCGACTAGTTCATCTTATGCCCATTTGCTTTCGTATTCGATAGTAATGATTATGTATCTGACCCTTATCTATGACATGGATTTGTAAATGGAATGACAAAATATATTTCCCATATTTTGAATGTGATACTGGGATTTATAGAGATGAGTTTCATTTCGTGTATTTTCAATGTTCAATAAATACAGTGGCATCTCACATCTATTGACATATCTTTTACAATCCTTATTTAGAGTCGGTGACCATAGTCGTAATTGTAATATTTTCCTTATAGTTGTATCAGATTGGTAATGTCCTCCTGCTGTTCTAGAATGGGATTCTTCAATCATTGCTTATCTTTCATGTTCGAGTACACATCTATGAAGTATATCATTTGGCCCCAATTTATACAAATATCCATTGATTATGGTGTAGGGTGCAACTTTCATTGGAAGTATTTTCTTCTTTTTCTCTGGCATTTCGACTGTTACTTGACCTTCTTGTAGAAATTTTGTTATTTTTGTTAGCTCTTTCGGTATAGCTTTGACTCTAAATAAGTGCGCATCGGGGAGATCATTGTCTATCCTAGCTGGATATTCATCAGTCTCTATCCTTGATAGATGGTCAAGTTCGGCAGTTGTCTTCCCTGGTTGGAATAATATTTCAAATTGAAATTATTGCAAAAATAAGGGCCACCTACATATTCGACCATGATGCAATGGATTTTTGACCAAGTATTTCAATGCTTTATTATCTGTGAAAATATAAAAATATTGGATAACAAGTAGTGCCTGTACTTTTGTAATGTGAATATCATTCCTAGTTCTTCTCATTTAGTCATGGAATAATTTTGTTCTACTTTATTTAGCTTCTGACTAGTGTATGCAATGGGGATATCCATTATGTCATCACATGGTTGCATGAGAACGATTCCGTTAACAATTCCTGATGCATCAATGTGGACATGAATTTTTTGTGACCAGTCTAGAAATCTCACAATTGTGGATTCAACCAATTTCATCTTAGGAATCTCAAATGATTGTTGACATTATGGGGTCCACTGAAATTTCAAAATTTAATTTGAGAAGTTTTTCTAGTTGGAAAGTCATGTTGTAGTACCAGACAAACTTTCTATAATAGCTTATATGCCCTATCAATATTCTCACTTGTTTAGGGTTTATTGGAGGTTTTAAATCACTGATTACTTTAATTTTTTCTATATTGACCTTTATACCCTATTTGTAGACCACATGGCCCAACAATATTCCAATAGGTGTGGAAAAGATTCATTTCTTAATATTGAGAGATAGTTGGATCTGTCTACATATTTCTAGCATCATACAGATCCATTGCACATGTTCTCTCAACATTGTATATATTGTCCAGTCATTGAAGCATGCAACTATTTTTTTATATAAGTATTCTTGGAAGGCTTTGATGACAATTCTAGAAAATATAGTCAGTGCATTCTTGAGACCAAAGGGCATAACTTTGTTGGTGAATGATCCAAATTCACAAATGAATGTGGTCTTGTGTTGATCTTTGTTTTCTATAGGGACTTGATTATATCCTAAGAATCCATTGGTGAAATAATAACCCTGTGACTTCATTAATTATTTTTTTAGCAAATTGCGTTGGGAGGGGATCAGTGAGTGTGACTTTATTCAGACCATGGAAGTAGAAACTAATTCTTAGTAACTTTGGGTCATGTTTCTTCGGTTGCACATCCATTATACTGGACACTTCAGATTGGTCAAACATGGTATATGATTCTTGCGGCTATCATATTTTCGATTTCCTTGTTGACAATATCCTTGTATTTATGTGCTAATTTATAGGGTCCTTTCTTCACAAGTTTGGCATCAAGCATGATGTCAATTCTCATTTATCCCATTTCATGAACAAAGGATTTAAATTATTTGTAGTTGTGGGAAAATACATCTTGATATTGGTTTAGTAGATTCACAATTTCAATTGTATGTTGCTCTGACCAATAATATCCAATTCTATCCATCATAGGTTTGTCGCCGTTTGAAATGTTGAATTATTTCATTTTGATTTGTACGTCCATCCATTATGGTTCTATGGATTCATAAATATTTAATTCTCCCTCTTTAAATTATGTGAAGGCTGGTGGGAAATCTTTTTGATCATATTCATCAATTTTTTCTTTAGGGTTAATTTGTAGTATTAACTTGATTGGACATTGTATGCAGGGATGGTCTCTTTTCTACAAAAATATTTTCCTACAATTGTGTCATTTTCTTCTTTTAGTCGCATCAGTTGCGGGGCTTACTGATTTGTTATCCTCGTGATCATATTGAATTATTCCTTCGGCCGGTTGGTGCTATCTGGTTATGTGATAAATTGTGTGACTTGTTGAACAACTTCTTTCAAACACTCTGTTGCAGGTGAGAAGGTGAAATATTTGAAATTTATTTAATAGTTTTTGCAATTAAATGTTTATTTGCATGCCTCTTCCATTTTATGTCACTTGCTTGGTAGATCATCCAACATGATGGGAAATAGATGCGGCCCTATTCATTCATCTCTATAATTAATTATTTCCACTCTTTTTTACACCTTTCAATGTGCTCTTCCGGATCTAATCCTTGTACAAACTTAGGTATTTGTGCTTGGGAAGTTAAATTTATTCCATCAAATATTTCAGTAAAGTATGTAGATGCAGTTGTCCATTTCTATATGCATGACTGGTGTGTATCAGTCCATCTATCCACTTGGCCTATGAAGGTTTCCACCAAGCTTTGTAGTCACTCACGTTCACCAACTTTTCTGGATACTTATTCTATATTCATTATTGGTGATTTTTGTTCTTTATACCGTAAAGGTGGGAGCTTGGTCGATTCAGTATTAATCGGTACTAAATTCGGGTACTCTCTTGTTTTTATTTCAAATATTTTCAGTATTATGCATATTGTAATATTTTTGTTACCAATCGTCATGGTATAACTTCTACCAAACAACAGTATTTTTCATGTGCTTCATACTTTTCTATCTTCAATTTGTTACACCTATTTCTCGTCAACACCATGTTACGAGATAAGTATCTCATGGTTTTCCTTAAATTCCTCAAATAATGAAATTGAAATTTGAGTTAGAAAGAGTAATCTTTTGCTCTGAGCCACCACTGAAATTTCCCTATGTCAAACCAGTGGTACTCATCTTAGCAACGTTATTTATCCATTTTCAAAGAGCGGATCCACAGCTTTTTTCCCATTTAGAGGAGGCAATGCTCCCCTAACACTTCCTATCTTCCTCATGAAAGGTGCGGTGCTCGACTTATGAAGGAAAAAAAGAGAGGTTTCGAGAGGCTTCTCGAAGGTGGCCTTTGTGGAGCCTCATCCCTATGAACCAAGGCGGGTGGAACTCGAGCTCCCCTATCCTAGGGATGATCCCTCTACTTATCCCATAGAATCCTCAATATAATATATCCTTTGAATCATTTATATACTAGATCACCCCTCATGGGAAAAGGGAAGAAGAATGTGTGATAACATCTAAATTCTGGCCAAATTCTATCAGACTCTTGAGTGATTAGTAGGAAAGTTGGATATTTGAGGCAAGACCCCATTGAGAAGAGTTTTCAACACCAAGGCATTGGTTTTATACTCTCCTTTTTTACATTTTAATGAAAATATAGTTTCTTTCCCATAAACATTGTGTGTTTGGTTTTTATGCTTTGTTTATTGTTTAACTACTTGGTCTTTTACATAGGATTATAAACTATCTTGTTACTCTCACTTGGTTTGTTTCTGTTGTGCCTATTCTAGGATCTATGCATAGTTCAATAACATCAAGGGTTCATACCTTTATAACCTGTGAAAGGTAAGGAGAGAATTCAATTCAAGTAATTTAGTTAGTCCTAGGGAAAGTTTCTTTATTCTATAGGTGTTTTGTTCTAATTTTGATTCTTTCAATCTAGGGAAACAACCTTTGTCAGCACTGGATAAGAATTTCCATCAAACAAAAGTGGTGAACCATATTGGGGAGAGATCGGATTCTTGGTCTTTTAGTAATATTTTCTTCAATTTTTAATTTCAAGTCATAGATCAGATCTACTTGTTAATTTGAGAAATTTAATTTGAAATTAGTAAATTTTCCTCTATTTTCCTCTAATTGTTCATGTTCATGTCTTCATTTTCTATTTGGATTTAGTATACAGGCTCTAACACACTTCTTGTTTCACCTTTGATGTGATTTAAAACTCTATTTGTGCCACCACACCTAGGTTGACTAAAAAGAGTGACCACTGAACCTTTCATTGATGTAATCTACGGTGCCACCACTAGTTCCCTATGTACAAGGAGCAGTGCCACATTTCTGTACCTGTTTGCAAAGCACGATGCTCAGTTTCCAACACTCTGTACTGAGCTGTCAAAGAACGATGCTAGGTATTGTTTTAAACCCTTATTCAAATTTTGAAATATTGCATCAAAATTTTGATTTTTGAGTGTTTTTGAGCTCACTTCTGATAGTTACAGTCACTAAACAAAATATGGAAAGGTTTATAGTCCTGATTTGTTTGTACTTTCAAGAAGGTTGATTGAGTTTGGCCTTTGAGGATTCTTCTTCATGTGTTTTTAATTTTAAAGTTATTACTTTGAAAAGAAATCATTTGATTTAGATCTATGACTGTTGTTATAATCAACAAAAAAGTAAAATTCTCTCTCTTTTGTTTTCTTCATAGATTGTAAAAGATTTATTTTATGCTTTTTATTGCAAAATAATTGAGAAAAAAATCATAATTTTTAGTATAGAAAGGAATCTTGATTACATGATTAGTCTGATAAACTTTCAAGTATTCATAGTGTGGTACTTATTGTGCATTTTCTTCTCATTATAACAAAAGAACAAAAATATTTCTGCTTTCGAGTCTTTTTTTTAGTTGAAGAATTGAAAATTTTGTGTGCAAAGTAGTAATATCTTTTCTTTTAAAAAGAGATCTCATTTTTCTTTTCAAGGATTTCATTAGAAATTTTTGTTTGCTTGGAATAGGAATGAAAGAAATAGTTTGATATCATTTGCTTGGGATTTATTTGTGTTTTAAGGAAAAGAACCAAACCTCTATCCTTCCTTTAAGTAGGGCATCTTCAAAAGTTAAAGTGAAAAACTTGCATTTGCATACCTGCATGGTTTTATATTTGAGTTTTTCACCTCATGCATCCACTTAACCGTATAAGATAGAATTAAGCGCTACTCTAAGTTAAAATCTGTATCAATGTGTGATAGGTTAGAGATGTGTTTCGTTGTCTTTAAATGTAGGAGAAGTCGTTTATTTTCTGCACTGCATCCAGGGGATCGTGCGGTTCTTCCATGTACTTGCTGGTATATAGAATGGACTCTCACATACCCTTGAGGTATATCGAAACGTACTTCACGTACTCAATAGTATATAGGAAGGCCCATTTCAAACAGTTGTCCATTAGACATCACTACTATGGAGTTGAGATCCCAGGTACCTTATGTATATCATGAGACACTTGTAGGGATCCTAATACCAACTGACAAAATACCTTTGACCATCCTATGATCACATTACACTGAGAACAACACTCAGGGATATTTCTACGCATGTATCGTCCAGGTAGCCGGGTATTCAGGCAAGGGTATGGTCCCAATCCTCCTTGTCCCATTTTATTGTTGGACCCTATGGTATATCACGAGTTGTGGTGATTTGACAATCCTTTGAGGATACAGACCTTCAATACACTCCTTTCATAGTTTTGTTTGTTGCTTTAGCTTGAGTAGTGTTTGTTTTTCTTTATTAGCTAGAGGTTTATTTTTTAGATCAATTTGACCTATCAAGATGGATGATTTCCCTTGGATACGGTTCCATCGTATACAAGGATCATCACTTGAGTATCCTTTGAATCCTATGACTCAATATCATATGGAACGAGGTATGGAGATGAATTCTAAAATAGGAAGTGCATATATTCCTGAATTGGAAGGTGTTCCAGTCACAGAAGAGGGAGGTGATTTCTCTCCTCCTGCTAATGATCCTATTACTAATTATTCAATACCACCCATAATGGAACAACCCTCATATTGAGATCCATCATTTGTTGTACAAACCCCTACGGGAGCTAGGCTCAATCAATTCCAACCCGATGATACGGTTGCCCCCATATCTAGACCAAATGACTCATTTTGGGAAACTTCCTTAGGAAAATCTATCTCTGAATTTGGTTCTACTAGTGCCACTAATGTTTCCTCGATGGAGATGACCCCTAACCCTAGAATAATTTTACCTTATATATTCTCGGTAGATATTTAAACATCCCTTCTAGGTCAATTCCTTCCAATGCTTCACCTGCTCCAATGGTCACTAGACACACCACTCTGGCGAGAGTCTCATAATCTGCTCCAAATCCAATGCCAAATTCTCTATTGAGGAATGATCTTATGCCTTCCATGATTTTGAAAAATGTTGGAATTCAATCTTTACCATCCACATCCAATGCATCTAGAGGACCTTGTGTAACTGTTTTGCATAATATTCCAAGACCTACTCCTCCAGATGTAGGATTTAGTGGACCTGCTGGTTATGGTCCTATTTCACAACCACCTACATCTACTTGGGCTCAACCATAACATCCTAATCCTGGAAACACATACTATAATGGAGCACAATATAATAATTCTTTATACGTACCTTATCTAGGAGGTGTTACTAATCAATATACCCAAACAACTTATGGACCTCAAGACAGACCTAACCCAAGTCAACCATTTCTAGGGAAAAACACTCCCAATTACCAACAGCTCGTAGGTATATATGGTCAACCTTAGCCAACCTATGGTCCTACTGGGGTGCCATTACCTTATCAATATTATAATTACCCGGAACCTAATTGACAGCTCTCAATTTTGGAAAACTTGGATTTTCCAGATTTATCCAAATTGATTAATGATCCCATTTCACATGACCCTTTTTGGCCAATAATTCTAGTAAAGTTACCATCAGATATTCTGAAATTTGATGGAAAACCAGGGGAATATCTAAAAATCCATGCCATTACCTTTCATATGCGGTGTTCTTCGAACTCCTTGATGGATGATTCTATTCGTTTGTGCCTCTTCCAACGAAATTTAACCGGTATGTCCGCTAAGTGGTATATCGAACTTCCACAACATTCATTTGAGGATTTTAATTCATTAGAAACATCATTCCATACCCATTTCCATCTACTGATCTGTTATGGTACTGGTACATATCTATTGACTTCGCTTTGGAGAACTACCCCCACACACATATCTAATCACAATCATGAATGGAGAAGATGTCAAAGGTTGATCAAGGCTTCTATCCTAGATCAATTTCTAGGTTATCGGTTTACAAAGTCATTGTTTCGCCCTATTTCTTGAGATGTGGATATGGGAGGTGTTGTTAATGAGGAACAGGCTATTAGCCATGATCAATATTTGGACTTGGTTTATTCCCAATCCATAAGATTATATGATTGTATCCCTAATTCTCCTCATCCCAGCACTGGTCCTACTAAGCCGCTTATTGAACCTCTTGTAGATGGTGCCGTAGGTACAATCCAACCCCCATCCATAGCGAAACCTCCCAAGCAGAAGAATTCTTCTCCTGCTTCATCCTCAACTCCTATTGTTTTCGTTGAGGTGAATGCAGTTCAATATTCAAAGTCACCTAGTAATAAGAATAAAGGCAAAGTTAAGTCCAAAAAATCTGGAAACCAATAGGATACTCCAAGGACTATGGCTTCAAAGAGTGAGTCAAAACCAAAAAGGAAAGCTACGTACCCCTGCCTATTGTGTGGAGATGATCACTTCACTAAGGAATGTCCTAGGCATGAAGAGATAAATAATTTTTTGGAAAATAATCCTACACCAGCAATTCTAACGGACCCTTGCCCATATATATCAACAACAATTGATTGATCACACATATTTGCATGGTGCCTCTTCCTCCATGTAGGAAATCAAAATGACGTTCATCGAAACCATTGGACTGACCACACAAACTCAAACATATGATAAACCTCCAGAGAAAAATGATTGAGTTACTTCTTTCAAGAATAATCCTTCTACTAATCCTTGTTCTCCACCTCCTTCTAATGGCCCTCTTACCATTGATAAAATTATCCTTGACGTGATTTTACGTGCTCCTAAGAGTACGATCCAGAAAACAGTATTTAATCCTAGTGCTCGAGTTGCCCAATTCTATAATATCGTTGAATATTTAGCTCAAGCACCTTATGTTATGTCTACTCTAGGAGTACTCCAAAGTTTCCCTATGCAGCGTAAAAACTTATTGTCATCCTTAGGGGCTCTAGATATGAAGAATTCTAATACAATTAATTTTAATGTGGAGAATTAGAAATCAAGACTATCTCAACATCTTGTGTTTCAAATTGTGACTAAGGTGATCGATAAGAAAATTCATGTCACATGCCCCAATTTTGCAAAAATAATTTTATATTAATTGATTTTATTTGAGAACAATATGTTAAATTTTATGCTAAGTTGTAATTGATGACTTAGCAGAGTTAAGGATATTTAATGTAATTCTTAATATTTTAATTATAAATAAATAAAGGAGGAGACTACCGCTTAGGAGAGCTATTAAAAGAGTGTTTATTGGTCAAATTGGTGGAGGAGATTGGGTGGAGAGAAAACTGACATGTGGCAGCATCCTCAAACCACCGCCAACTGTTGCAGGTGGAAACCTCCCTACATTTTGGGTCATGATTCCCCCAAAAACTGGAATCAGAGTAGGTGGCTCAATTAATGAAAACTGACCCAAAAGACCTTGGCAATCTTATAAAAATTCCTATTGAAGAGAGCTGAGGCTGCTCATTCTAGAGGAGTGATCATTCTGGTTGAAAGAATATACTTCAGATAAATTCAATAGAAGGGAGTCTGGAAAATGTTTGAGGGGTTAACTGCTAATTGATCTAGTGTAGCTTTTAAGCTGAAAGATATTACTGTTGAGAGTAGAGTGTTACTGAGATATTGGGACTAAATCTATTGTTTGCATTCTCCACCAGTTCTCAACCAAGAAGACTAAGAAAAATATTGGGGGTCCTGAGGAAGCGTTGTTTGAGCGATATCTAGGAGATTGGTAGGGAGGAATGACCTCCTAACGCTATTGTCATCTGTCCTAATCAGGTTTTACATTATTTTGTTTTACTATGTTAGATAGATAATCTGAGTCTGACTATTATATGAATGTTAAATATTCAGTTTGTAAATGTTATAATTTAGTAGCATTTTTAGAATATTGAAGAAATGAGTTTGAAAAGTAATGTGTTAGAATAGAAAATAATTTATACTCTGTGTTTTTCCACACCTGGAAAACACCAGGCCGTACTCTAGCACAGATAGAACATTTACAGTAGATGAAAGAAAATGATAAGAGATTGAATATAATATATATGGTTCTGCATTTTGTAGAGAGTAGAGTAATTTAATACCGTGTGTAAGTTATTATTAAAGAGAATAGTATTCTAGTTAGTTATGTTCACTGTTTTTATAAGCATATCTATGTTAGAAAAGAAATAGTAGCGCTAAAGTAGAATTATAGCAAAGAAATAAACTGTTACAATAAAAGAAATTATAGGAGATACAGTAAGTATCTAAACAAGGTTTCAACCACCCTTATATCATTCAGCTTAAACTATTATTTTACATATACTAGAATAGGATTATGTTATAAATACTATTAAGGAAGAAATAATCCAAGAACAGAGTTAATGTTTAAAAAATTACATAACCCTGAATCTTTACTAATTAACAGAGCAAGAAACAAATGAAAGTTTAAATGTAAACAATAATTAGAATGTAGCTAAGAATAAATTATTTTTCCCAAAAAGCTCTAAATTTGTTTAGGTTTAACGTGAGGGTCAAACCCTAACTCTATTTTCATTCTTTTTATAAAATTATTTCTTTAAAAAGAACAAACAAATTAGAATTTAAAAACTAGAATACTAAAGTATGCACTAGGCTATGTACAGTCTTATATTAAGAACTTACAGTATTTGTATAAACTATTTATTTAAAGAAAAGAAAATATTTAAACAGGATAAACATTACTAATACTATTGTAATGATATAATATAGGTAAAGAGAAACCAACATAGTTGATAAATTTAAGAATATATTTATCTAAGGGTTCTTTTACAGTAACTCTAGGGTTTTATCCGAATTTAATAAGTATAAGCATATAAATTTTATTTTAAGATTGAACTTACAGTCTTCACAATTAGATATTTAATTACAAAATAAATCCTTAATAAATATTTATCTATAATAATAGTCGAAGAAGGAAAGACTTTAATTCCTCAGAGCCATAATTTATAAGTTATAAAACCATTTCATAATCGAGACAGAGCTTGAAGCTAAAAAGAAACCTTTTAAACCAAGTGTATTACTCTATTAGGCCAAAAAGATTAAACATAACAAATTTACAACACCCAGCTCATGGCTGGTGTACCCAGCATCATGGCATGGGTTTGGAAACAAAACTAACAGTCAAGTTATTAAAACCCTCTTTTGTTGTATATATTTTTTTAAGACAAGAAAAAGGTGATACAATTCACGGCATCGAGGCCAGAGCCACCCTGCGATAGGCAAGGGTGTAATAATGAAAAAATAAATTTAAAAATTGAATACCAAACATCCAAAGACTGGAGGAACCGAGCTCGTATTTTTCTTCCCAACTGAAAACCCTTTCCCCTAACCATTGCCAAGAAGGGAGTTGCCACAGTGTAACCAGGGCTTACCCGTAGGTCTGGTTGTCAATCCAAACTTGGAGAGGATTCTTCCAAACGTAAGGGTGAGCTATAGCCTATAGGTGAATATCAAAACCTTAATTAGAAGCTGGATTGTATAATTGTAACTATAACTTAAAAACTTACAAACATTTGTAAAACATATTATTACCCGGAAGCGAGGAAATCTGAAGCCATGAAGGAGATGAACCAGTACAATGAATAGTACACCCTCGTGCTCACCTATGTCAGAGGAAATAGGGTTCAAAACATATACTACACTGACGACTGGAGCGGGATTGAAGCCTTGGAAATGGCCATACAAGAAATCGACACTACAAATTACTGACAGAGAACAACTACATGCACAACAACGCAATGCATGCAGAGAGAAATCAAATGCAAATTGTGAGTCTTGAAATCCACACACTAGAGTGGCCACACCTCTCTACACACAGACAATGGAGTTGGAGACGAGCACCAGCGAGCCCTCATGGCCGTAGTAAACAAGACAAAGCAAATACCAAAACCCTCGACGAAGAATGAGGAGTTAGGGTTGCGTTGGAGGTTTTCAAATCAAGCATTGCACGGTGGTGGATGTTCCATGTACTCACAACTTTATGCATATCACGGTGGGTCGAATGATATAGTTGTCACTGCATTGTCACAACAACAAATTATTATCAATAATTTCAACAATGACTATAATGATAATATATTCCCAAAGTAAAAAACGTATCATTGCATGGATAAACCATAAGGTCAAGTTATGTTTAAGAACGAGACTTATGTTGCATCATTAATCCTTGTTTATTAAACCTTGGAATCATCGTTAGTATTGAACCAAAGCTTATTGCATCGATATCATTGTTTTACAATGATCTTATAATATTCCTTAGCAAAACATTTTATGAAGAGTTCAATAGTATAGTAAAAGTCGATGACATGAGTTGATAGTATCACTATTGACCTATTCTTTTTATAACCATAAACGATGCATGTTTAAGCTGTTAGAACTAGTTTATGCAAACACTAGTAGGTAAGAACTAGTTTACAAATCAACAAGGTGTGTATAAAAATAATTAGTAATTACACCCTAGCATAACTCTTACTTTTGAATGTAGTCTATGGTACTAAGAGTAAGATAAACTTCTGGGAAGTATATGACCATTTGGTCTTCATAAGATACTAAGGATCTAAGATGAATCAAACCAAAATTAACTTAGTCTAGGTAGTAAATGATAGTAAAACTATTCAAGAATAATTATAGTAGCATTTGTATTATAAATAAATAATATATTTTTTTGTCACATTACTTATGTCATGAAGAAATTTGGAGATAGAAACCACAACCTAACGACATTTAAGCAAATGATCATTCATAGATATAACACAATAATAAGCTGATAAATTTCCTCTACTGAAGCTAAATTAAAAGTAGAGATGAGGGTACGTTTGTAAGCTTGTTCTTATAAGGGTTAGTTTATTTCCATACTGATACGCAGTGTTTTAAATTTTAGAAATATTAACAGCAATAAACTCTTATGTCAGTAAAGGAGTTGCTATACAAAATCGTGAGCTCTATAAATAACTTGGCTAGTAACTAGAAAGAAGGATTGTCCAAAATAAAAGTCATACTAATGAAAAACATGGAGAATGGAATGGTTATTGGTCCTTACAGCATGAATTTAAAATACTGTCATAGTTTCAAAACAAGTAAAGAAAAGATAGTTTACCTCATAGTACCCTTGAATTCTATTAAGCAAAATTTTACTCTAGCAGTATATTTATGCTAAAAGAAGTATATCTGGATTAACGCCTTAATAAACTCTTATTGGTTCAAAATTTACCTATCAAGCCTATAAGATCCAGAAATCCAGGTAAGTTAGCAATCTCAAAGTAAGCCCCAGTTAAAAAGTAACTTCTCACCTACTTGACAAAATCAAATCATCAGTACAGCTAGAAACAACTGAATGCAGATTATTTACATCACATATCAAAATTAAATTAGTATTAATTTATACGTGTTAAAGTTAATCATTAGTTTGTTAACTGTTTTATTTATCCGTTAACCGCTAGCAGATAACAAACTGCAGCTATAAACAATTTATGTTACATCAAAAAAATTTATTTTTTGTGCAAATTTGGGGTTATGACATTTGGTATCAAAGCACAAGATTCAAACACTAGGCCTTGATGAAGCCCAACTAGCTTTTATGAAACAGTGAATTTAAATTATTTTGCTGATGTTATTTTTTTTTAAATGTTATTCAACAGAGAAATTGTTTCTAAAGTTTAACAACAGGTATGGAAAGGTTGGAGGAATATGTGGAAGAGGAATCTCAATTTACTGAACAAGAAAACTTACCAAGAGACCCTATACAAGAATACCTAACTACTAATTCCTCAGAATTGTTACAAATAGTAAAAGACTTAAAATCTAAAATGAAATTTGTTAAACGAGAGAATGAAAGGATTCTGAGGGCTCAGGAGGAGCTGAATGGAATTCTAACAGAAAGATTTCAAACTGAGGGCAAGGGTAAAAGAGATGATTTAGAAGACACAAGTCATCAACATAAATATAAAAAGATTAAACAGACTAAAAATGAAAGCAACTCATCTTCAGAGGTATTTGGTGATCAACGTAATTTTCATTCCACCAGTGATAGTGGTGATGACAACCATTATACTAAAAAGAGAAAATATAAACCCTATGAGGAAATTTCTGGGGAGTTTAAAAATATTAAACCACCAACATTCAATGGAGATACTGAGAAGGGGGGGGAAGTAAAACCCTAGTTATCTGGGATGAAGAAGTACTTCTAGATTTATAACTATTCTAACCAATTAAAGGCTAGAATGGCTATTTACAATCTCTCAGGGAAGGCTGATATTTCGTGGCAGGACTTGAAGAGAGTGAAGGGAATAAAAGAGAAGAACGTAAATTGGAGTACCTTCAAGAGGTACTTTAAAAATAAATTTATGTCTGAGCAGTACTATGAAGAGAGAGCAAAAGAATTTTATGAGCTTAAATTAGGATCAATGACTATGAAAAATCTGAACAGCAAGCTTTTAAGTCTGCTTAGGTATGTGCCATACCTTGTAGATAAAAAACCAAAGGTACAATGATTCCTCAGCGGTCTACCTTATCATATTAAGGACAGGATTGAGTATGACAATCCAAAAACTCTGGAAGAAGCTATGAGGAAAGATAATTTCTGTTATGAACAAAATCAGAAGAAGGAGAGCATGGCGCCCAACTGGAAGTCCAAGAAGAATAACAACCATTATGATCAAAAGAAGAAAGAATTTGTGCCCAAACAAAATTCTAAAAACAATAAGGCCAGAAATTTTCCTAACAAGAATTTCCAAGGGAATAAAAATAATTTACCCAGCAATCAAAACAATCCAAAGGGTAAAGAGTCTGCCAATAATCATGGTAATTACACAAAGAACCTATAAACTGTTGGGAGTGTAATGGCCCAAATTATGCCTCAGTCTGTCCTAATCGAAAAAAGACTGTCAAAAATATTCATACCATATAGGAGGAAATGATTGTCGAAGATATAGTGAGGACTATGCCCAGAATCAATGCAGCTTTGGATAATCGACAAGCAAAATATCAAACTTCCATGGTGGAAGTAGAAGGTACGATAAACCAAACCCCTATAGCTATTTTAATTGATCAAGGAGCTAGTCTCAGTTATATTTCACCTAAAATGGTAGAAAAATGCAAGTTTCCTGTTGAAAAATTTGAAAATTCTTGGTTGGTTTAGCTAGCCACTGGTGCAAAAAGGAAGGTAACTTGTTTTGTAAAAGAATGTGCAGTAGTTATGGATCAATTGGAAACTATTGTAAATCTTAATGTATTACCTCTTGGTTCTTATGACTTACTAATTGGTATGGATTGGTTAGAACAACATAGGGTGATTTTAAATTGTTATGATAAAACCTTTACGTGTATAAATAATGATGGAAAACCAATAAATGTAAAGGGAATCCCTAGAAAAACTACCATAAGGCAAATTTCTGCCTTACAGCTTAAGAGGGTTGTTAGGAAGGGATGTAAATCTTATGCAGTAACAATAACTGATGAGGAAAATCTAAATAAGATAGATAAATTAAAATTGGAAGACATACCAGTCTTAAGAGAATATGTTGATGTATTTTCGGAGGAAATTTCGGGACTACCTACGAAAAGGGAACTAGATTTTACCATTGAGCTGGTAACTAGTGCAGTACCCAGCTCAAAGGCCCCTTATCGAATGAACATATTGGAACTGAATGAACTAAATTCATAATTAAAAGAACTTATTGACAAAAAGTATATTCGACCTAGTGTGTCTCCCTGGGGGGCACCTGTCATATTTGTTAAGAAAAAGGACGGAACCATGCGACTTTGCATAGATTACCATCAATTGAATAAGATGGCTATAAAAAATAGATACCCGTTGCCTCGCATAGATGATCTTTTTGATCAACTACGTGGAGCCACGGTGTTTTCAAAAATTGATTTAAGGTATGGATATCATCAAGTTAGGATTAAAGATGAAGACATCTTTAAAACAACTTTTAGAACTCGATATGGTCATTACGAGTTTGTCATCATGCCATTCGGGCTTACTAATGCCCCAGATGTTTTTATGTGTTTAATGAACAACGTTATGCATAAGTATCTAGATAAGTTTGCGGTCGTGTTTATCGATGACATATTAATCTATTCAAAAACTGAAGAAGAACATAAAGAACATTTAAAAATTCTTTTGCAAGAGCTACGAGATCATCAACTCTTTGCAAAGTTTAGCAAATGCGATTTCTTCAAAGATAAGATCTAGTACTTAGGTCATGTGGTGACTAAGGAAGGGATTTCGGTAGATCCCGAAAAGATAAAGGCGATCGAAGATTGGCCGGTTCCTAAGGATGTAACTGATGTTCGATCCTTCATGGGAATTACTGGTTATTATCGGAGGTTCATTGAAGGTTTTTTGAGAATCACAAATCCGATGACTTCTTTGCAGAAGAAAGGAAAGAAATTTGATTGGAACCAAAAATGCGAGGAAAGCTTTAAAAAGTTAAAAAATTTATTAACCAGCGCACCTATTTTAAGAATAGCTGATCCAAATAAAGAATTTGTAGTGTGCACTGACGCCTGCAATGATGGTTTAGGCGGCGTTCTGACTCAAGAAGGGCATGTTATTTCCTATGAGTCTAGGAAATTAAAAATTCATGAAAATAATTATGCAACTTATGATCTGGAATTAGCTGTTGTTATACATGCTCTAAAGATGTGGCGTCATCACCTATTGGCAGAAAATTTATTTTAATAACAAATAATAAAGGATTAAATTATCTGTTAGATCAGCCTAATCTAAATGCCAGACAAAGGTGGCTAGCTTTTCTAAGTGAGTATGATTTCGAAATTCAACACATTAAAGGTAAAGAAAATAAAGTTGTTGATGCATTAAGTAGGAATGCAAGGCTGAACTTCACAGCAATTGTCAGCACTTAAACAACAGATCTGGACGAATAGCTTAAAGCAGGGATAGAACAAGATAAAATTTACCAAAACTTACAAGCTAAAACGAAAGAAAATCCAACAGAAAGCTTAAGTAAAGGGTACAGTTTGAATGCAAAAGAATTTTTACTGTATAAAGACAAAATGTATGTACCTAAAGTACCTAAAGTTAAGTTATTAATTTTGGATGAAATCCATAAAACTCCATACTTAGGTCATCCAGGTTATCAAAAGACTATAACTCTGTTAAGAAAAGAATATTTTTGGCCAAACATGAAGACTAAACTGGCAGAGTATATCGCTAGGTGTTTTGAATGTCAGCAGGTGAAAACTGAACATCAACACCCAGTTGGATTACTTCAGCCATTACCCATTCCTAGCTGGAAATGGGAGATAATTAGTCTTGATTTTGTTACTGAATTGCCTAAAAATCACAATTTAAATGATTTTATCATGGTAGTAGTCGATAAATTAAGTAAATCAATTCACTTTATACCTATTAAAACTACGTATAAAGCTGCAAACATAGCTGATATCTTTCTAAAGAAAATTTTTCAATTGCATGGAATACCGAAAGTTATAATCTCAGATAGAGATCATAAATTTACAAGTAATTTTTGGAAATATCTGTTTAAAGGATTAAACACTACATTAAATTTTAGCACTTCGTTCCATCCCCAAACCGATGGATAGACTAAAAGAGTAAACCAAGTACTAGAAGATTTACTAAGAATGTATGTGTAGCCAGGTAAATGGGAGGATTATTTGCATCTGGTAGAATTTGCTTATAATAATAATCATCAAGTGTCAGCCAGATTTAGTCCTTTCGAAATCTTGTATGGAAGGAAATGTAATACTCCTATCTCTTGGACTAATCCGATGGATAGGCTAGTATTAGGTCCTGAACTATTAAAAGAAATGGAATAAATTGTAAAGCAGGTACAAGGGAATTTGAAAATTGTGCAGGATCGATAGAAAAGTCAAGCAGACCTTAAAAGAACTCCAAAGGAGTTCCAGGTCGGTGAACATGTGTTCATCAAGGTGAGGCCCAAAAAGATCTCTCTGAGATTGGGTAGTTGTGCAAAACTAGCACCTCGTTATTGTGGTCCATTTGAAATACTGTCTAGGATTGGACACATTAGAGAGAATTTGAGGTAAAAAATGGGCCTTAAAAGGACCAAAATGTACTATAAAAATCAATCAATTACATTCTAGTAGATGACATCATTCCCCATGGTTGAGGTGGCATTGCATGAGTTAAGAATGCTTATTTGTCACATTTTCTATGGTGGATGAAAATACATAGTTAACCAAGGTAGTGGTACAAGTACTTTTAAGTCATAAAGTGAAGTACTCACAATAAAAGTCATTTCACACTTTCTCATAAAATAATATTATTGTTATTTTCAAGTAAAGTACTCACAATTCACTTTCTCATAAAATAATATTATTGTCATTTTCAAGTAAAGTACTCATAATTCATAAAAATGTCTTTTCACATTTTTTTATAAAATAATATATTGTCATTTTCATGTTTTTAAATTTTAAATTATATATTCAATCAATTGTATTTAATATCATAATGTCAAACTAATATATATATAATCTTGTACTTTTAAAATAAATTAAATTCATGAATGATATTTATATGAAAAAAATATGTTAGTTATGCATATAAATTAAATTCATTTTTGTTTAATTTTATTTACAAGTTCAAGACAAATAAATGTTAAAGGGCAATAAATTTTTGGGAATTTACAATGAATCTTAGTCACATCATTCTAGAGTTATTTTATTAATTTTATTTATAGCCAATTTAGAAAAGTAACTCAACCATGGTTATTTATATTGTGCATAAAAAGTAGTGTAGGAGGTGAGTTGTCATATATACCTACCCCATAAAACCCCTAACTCATAATATTTTAATATATCTTATATTTTTGTAGTACATCTCTTAGGAGGCCCATTTTTGACCTCAAATTCTCTCTAATGAGTAGCTTATCAATTAGCACTACCACCAAATTTAAGAGTACATAATGTTTTTCACATTTTTGTATTAAAGAAATATGTTCATGATGCTACTCATGTTGTTAACTAGAATGATGTACAGGTGGAACCAGAAGGAGATTTTCTGGTGGAACTGAACTGTATCCTCGGGCGGAGGGAAATCACACTTTGAAACTGCACCATTGGTCAGGTGAAGGTGCAATGGAAGCACCTTAGTCCGGAGGAAGCCACCTGGGAATTGGAAAGTAATATGCGGGATGCATATCCAATTCTATTCTAGGGGAATTCTGAGGATAAAGAATAAATAACATCTTGGACGATATTATACTTTAAGGGGGTGTGTATGTCACATGACCCAATTTTGCAAAAATAATTTTATATTATTTGATTTTATTTGAGAAAAATATGTTAAATTTTATGCTAAGTTGTAATTGATGACTCAGCTGAGTCAAGGATATTTAATGTAATTCTGAATATTTTAATTATAAATAAATAAAGGAAGAGACAATAGCTTAAGAGAGCTGTTAAAAGAGTGTTTACTGGTCAAATTGGTGGAGGAGACTGGGTGGAGAGCAAACTGACATGTGGCAGCATCCTCAAACCACTTCCAACTGTTGCAGGTGGCAACCTCCCTACATTTGGGTTCATGATTCCCCAAGAAAGTGGAATCAAAGCAAGTGGCTCAATTAATGAAAACTAACCCAAAAGACCTAGGCAATATTTATAAAAATTCCTATTGAAGAGAGTTGAGGCTGCTCATTCTAGAGGAGTGATCATTTAGGTTGAATGAATATACTTCAAATAAATTCAATGGAAGGGAGTCTTGAAAATGTTTCAGGGGTTAACTGCTGATTGATCTAGTGCAACTTTTAAGCTGAAAGATCTTACTGTTGAGAGCAGAGTGTTACTAAGATATTGGGACTAAGTATATTGTTTGCATTCTCCACCAGTTCTTAGCCAAGAAGACTAGGAATAGGCTCGGGGGTCCTGAGGAAGCGTTGTTTGAGCGCTCTCCAGGAGATTAGTAGGGAGGAACGGTCTCCTAACGCTGTTGCCGTCTATCCTAATCAAGTTTTACAGTATTTTGTTTTACTGTGTTTTGTTTTAAATATTCAGTTTGTAAATGTTAGAATTTAGTAGTCTTTTTAGAATATTGAAGAAATGAGTTTGAAAAGTAATGTGTTAGAACAAAAAATAATTTCTAGTTTGTGTTTTTCCACACCTGGAAAACACCAGGCTGTAATCCAGCACAGATAGAACATTTACAGTAGATAAAATAAAATGATAAGAGATTGAATATAATAGATATGGTTCTGCATTTTGTAGACAATAAAGTAATTTAATAGTATGTGTAATTTATTATTAAAGAGAATAGTATTCTGGTTAGTTCTGTTCACTGTTTTTATAAGCATATCTATGTTAGAAAAGAAACAGTAGTGCTAAAGTAGAATTATAGTAAAGAAATAAACTGTTACAATAAATTTTTTATAGGAAATACAGTAAGTATCTAAACAAGGTTTCAACCACCCTTATATCATTCAGCTTAAACTATTATTTTACATATACTAGAATAGGATTATGTTATAAATACTATTGAGGAAGAAATAATCCAAGAACAGAGTTAATGTTTAAATCATTACATAACCCTGAATCTTTACTAATTAACAGAGCAGTAAACAAATGAAATTTTAAATGCAAACAGTAATTTGAATGTAGCTAAGAGTTTGTCTATTCCAAGAATAAATTATTTTTCCCAACAAGCCCTAAATCTATTTAGGTTTAACCTGAGGGTTAAACCCTAACTCAATTTTCATTTTTTTATTATAAAAGTATTTCTTTAAAAAGAATAAACAAATTAGAATTTAAAAACTAGAATACTAAAGTATGCACTAGGCTGAGTATAGTCTTATATTAAGAACTTACAGTATTTGTATAAACTCCTTATTTAAAGAAAAGAAAATATTTAAACAGGATAAACATTACTAATACTATTGTAACAATATAATATAGGTAAAAAAAAACCAACACAATTGATAAATTTAAGAATATATTTATCTAAGGGTTCTTTTACAGTAACTCTAGGGTTTTATCCGAATTTATTAAGTATAAGCATATAAATTTCATTTTAAGACTGAACTTACAGTCTTCACAATTACATATTTAATTACAAAATAAAGCCTTAATAAATCTTTATCTATAATAACAGTCGAAGAAGGAAAGACTTTAATTCCTCAGAGCCATAATTTACAAGTTATAAAACCATTTCATAATCGAGACAGAGCTCGAAGCTAAAAAGAAACCTGTTAAACCAAGTGTATTACTCTGTTAGGCCGAAAGGCTTAAACATAACAAATTTACAACACCCAACTCATGGTCGGTGTACCCAGCATCATGGCGTGGGTTTGGAAACAAAACTAACAGTCAAGTTATTAAACCCCTCTTTTGTTGTATATCTTTTTTTAAGACAAGAAAAAGATGATACAAGTCACGACATCGAGGCCGGAGCCACCCTGCGATAGGCAAGGGTGTAATAACAAAAATCTAAATTTAAAAACTGAAGACCAAACATTGGAGGATTTTAAATAAAGCATTGCACGGTGGTGGATTTTCCACGTACCCACAAATTTATCCAGCTCATGGTGGGTCGAATGACATAGTTGTCACTGCATTGTCGGGACAACAAATCATTATCAATAATTTCAACAATGACTATATTGATAATATATTCCCATAGTCAAAACCGTATCATTGCATGGATAAACCATAAGGTCAAGTTATGTTTAAGAATAGGACTTATGTTGCATCATTAATCCTTGTTTTATTAAACATTGTGTTAGCACCGGTATTTTGAGCCCCCAAGGTCGAGCGAGGGGAGGCCACTCCCGGGTAACAACAGAACTGGTTTAGACTGCGCCTCTAGCCCTGCGTAGTCAGAGAGGGATCTCTCATTTGTCACCGAAGTATGCTCCACATAAGGTTGTTAGACTTGTGTGTCACCTAATTCTACCCCGTATAGGATTTTCAATCAGCGTAATCAGGGGGCTAGGATCCTCAATGGGGCAAAGCATGTTGAGGAAGGTGCATGGTAGGATTATCGGGGGCAAGGGACCATGGGAAAATGGAGTCGAAACCTACGTAAGAAATGATTAGAAATGGAAAGAATGACGTAAAATTGTAAACAGAGGCAAGATAGTTGCTGATTTCCCAATCAGGAGATATTTAGCGGGTGATTTAGAGGACAAGAAGGGATAGTCCATCGCATGGAGCACCGGCGAGATGAATTCCATGCAACTTTAGAAGAACCATTGATGAATTCCTGGAATAGCGGCCGTAGTATAACGAGTATGAATTCCGAACCACTATACCCTCAGTTGCAGACATGAAAAGGAATTAACAAAATGGAGTGGAAACAGGAAACACATTTACACGTAAAAGAAAGTACGTATTGGGAAAAACAACAACACAAAAATCTCTGCTGTGAGTAACAATATTTCACTGCAATTTATTCATACACAGGTATCAAGCTTTACAAATGGGAGCCTCAACCCGGGATTGTTTCCCAATCCAATTCACTAACTCCTTTCTCCCTCTATCAGGAGCGTTTTTATACAATCCTAATGCTGAGACTACCGAATTAAAAGCTGTTACAAGTTGCCATCGGGCGTTAACAGTGCAAAGAGTGTACTGTCACCACATTTTTACAATTATAAACAAACATCATGGAGATGATGTGCGTGATAATGCGGGTTGACAGCACAGAGCCCCATATCATCCTTCTTCATGAAAATGACTCCCACGCGGCGTGCTGACAGTCAATCATCCACATAGGCTTCCCTGAAAATATTTTGGGTCTCCTTTCCATCTCACTCATGTTGCTCAAAAGATGACAAGAAGACCTGAATCCCCTCCACTACTATTCTCCTGACCCCATTCTCCATCAGGTAAAAATGTTATAGGAGGAGGTCGGAGAAAAGGTGGCCCAACGCTTGGTGATGATAAGTGACTTAAAAATATTATCATCCGTGTACTATCTTCTTCCTCTTACGAGGAGGATTCTTCTACGAGCCATGCATTTAGGTGTGTGTTTGACCTTCTCCTCGCCCACGACCAAGCAGCCAAGTGGAGCCTCTAGGAATGGCGTCGAAGGCTCTGGACCCACCTAGTCCTAGTACAAGCATTTGCTCCAATAGTTCTGCCACCACTATGATCTGAGACTTTGGAGGTCGTGACTGTATCCGGGAGTGCCCAAGGGATTTCGTAGGGATGTCAAAACCCATGCACTACTCATCCAAAGACTGGGTTGTGTAGAAGCAGGTGAATCCCCCTTGGTATTTCACATTTGTGCCCCGGTGGTTGGTGGTTTTCTAGTGTGGATAACTAGAACACAGATTTCATGCCTGCCTACCAAGAGTACCCCTTGTCAAACCAATTTCTCGAACCACATAGTCATGGTTTTCTATGAAAGCCTTTGACACTTCTCGAAATTCAACCCTATATCTCTTATCATCTACACAGTTCCATGTCTCAAAGAGCTTCGGAGGATGGTGTTATATAGTGCGAGCAGGAATGGCTTCGGGAAGGGCTATACCCTTAAAGTGGTTGTGATGGCGGCATGTGTGGTGCCAGGGTGGGAATTTTCCCTCCTGATGTTCAATCATATTATCCGGCATGGCTAAGATTCTGAACCATTTCCACATGGTTGCCAGGATGGTTCCAAGGGTTGCGGATTTGACCATCTCCTTCCCTTTCAATTACCTTGATGGTGGGGTCGTGCTGTTTGAGTTTGTTTCATCCCTTGGTCTTGTGTAAATGCCAGGTCTGTCACCTCAGTGAATCAAACCTCTATCTCTCTCACGGATTCCTCCGAAACTAACCACGTGCCCAACTTGCAAACCGGGAAAACTGTGCCACTGGACGAGACTTCACCTCAAGCATATCTCGAATGGCGTCAGAGGAATTGGCCAATCTGCAATGGGGCAGATTACACATGTGAACACCTCCTCCATGGTCATCTCCACACTGGATGGGAAATCTGTATCTCAGGAGTCTTCTCAACCGTCCGATCAAGATCGACCCTTCATGTAGCCATCAATCTGAGTGGGCCCCACCATTTTTGCAATGGGAAACTCAAATATTCATCCATGTTAGTTTGCCTTACTAAATGAACCGTAGCCATAGATATATCTCCTTCTTCATCACAGCCATTGATCTTTGCGACCTCTACACCCTTTCGCGATTTGAGATTGCGGTTTTACCTACACAAGTATGGATCATGAAATTACTTTAGGCCGTAGATCTGCCCCAGACTTCATATCAACCGTAAAAATCCTCCGGTCTTTAACACGTTTCGCGATCTGGGAAGGAAGCTTTGATCGCGCATGTTTTCTCACACGAAGCGGCTCGAAACCATGGATCTTCCCCTAATCAATCGTAGCCCTTGATTATGAATCCTGCCCAATGTTACAACACACCTGCCACTTTCCTCATTGAAGGGTGGTCACATGAAATTTGATGGGCTGGGACCCTTACCAAACTTTCGTCAAGCCCTTAAATCAACTGTTAAAACGAAGTGTTAACAATTGGATCCACGAGGGATGCTATCCTCCCAGCGAGGTAGCAAATAACCCCTGTAGACCAAGTGCCGAAACCATTGGGCCGCTTTCCATCTTTCTTTGACATCTCCATTCTGCTCCATGCTACTATTTCAGCGAATTCGTGCCACTCTTGCAAATCATGCTGGTGACTGTAAACTTGTGTTGGTAACTGAAAATAAAAACAAACTGAAAACAGTAATGAAGGAAATTCTCGATAACAGCTGAGATTATTTTCTCCTACCTACTCTACCTAACTTTGTACACAAGTCCAACTATGTGAAATCAGACTTCCAATGAAGCCAATAAAGCAACTTGCCTAATATTCTTGTTCTTGTATGGTGCTTGATGGAAAAAAATGAGACAGATAATGGGAGAAGGAAATGATAAACAAACCGATCTTTAAGGCAGAGATGTGACCAATCATTGCCTTCACCCAGACCCTCCATGTTTTCATCCACAGGGTCATATAAATCATGACAACCTCCAACACGCTCTATTACCTGCTCATGGGAAAGCTGCCCGAAGCTTCCTGCTTCTAGGGAGTCATCAGGCTAACACTTGGAATATTGCAGACGAGGACCCACAAAATCTTTCTCTAACGAAATATCCCTCTCTCCGCCCAAAATTTCTATAACAAGGGCCTAATGTGCTTCGAGAGGGAGGTCCTCATCTTCTCCAGTGGAACTGAGTAGGCATACTCCTTCCATGTGAGGCGGTGTTCCTGAAGGTGGAGTATCAGAAAAAGTGTTTATATGTAAGCTGCTACATCCGTCTTCATTTTTGTACAAGTTTCTGGCCTGCACCACCTCTATTTATTTCCGCTTTTGCTTGGAGGCCTTAATCATATGTCGTATCAACTCAAAAGAGGCATAACATAAGGGTAAGCTATCACCTCCAGGGCCCTCATCATCTTTTCTTGTTCTGACCTCCTAATTTTGCATTGCACTTTGATTCCTTTCATCAGAAGGCATCGTTTCAACAGCTGGCTCATCAGGTATATTCTGCAGGTACTCTTCTTCATATTCTTCGTACACACAGGCGCACCAAACTCCTTCTTAAAATCGACCCTAGTTTACCAGGAGCGGAGCAAGTCGCCATCTTCAAAGAATAAGCCTGCAGGACCATTTATTTCAATCTCAGGCCGATCATCTTTCTGCATACCATGAGAGATATTTGACAGGCCATAGGATTCCTTCTTCTACTTGTAGGGCCCAACCAATTTGTATGTACCTTTTATTTCACCACCATTTTCCTGATCTGACAATTTCTTGGACATCTTAAGGTTTTCCTCAACCTCCAAACAATCAGTGAACATATGCTACAGGGTGGTTTATTTTCTCTCCAAAATAAGTAAGGGTAGGTCAGGAGGAAAGGCGGCTGCATAATAGATATTAGCAGTGTTCTCAAGAGGTTGAACTTCCTTAGGCATGTTATAATAAAATCTTGCGAATCTTTTGTTAAAACTAGATATGGCCTCACCTTCATGTCTCCTCAAAGAATAAAACTCTGAAAGTATTTGCTCCAGTGGCCAGATCCTACCCCAAAACCTCAAGAATATGCAAGAAATCTCTTCCCAAGTGTTGATGGACTTAGGCTGCAAATGTTTAAACCAGACTTTGGCATCTCCTTGTAAGGATAGAGCGAAAGCCTACAGGCAGACATATTCATGTTCTATCTCGAAAAGGTTAGAGAAATGCTCAAAGGCTTGTACATGTTTCTTAACAGACAAGTTTTTGGATTCTCCATCGAACTTGGGGAGGTACTTGTAATATTTCGTGGGAAAATCATGGAGGATAGGAGGCAATTGCAGCTGTTTATATCGGCTTGGAGAAATGGGGGAGACATGGTTAGGTACGATAGCTAAACTATCGTCTGAGGTTTCATGAATTTCACAAGGGTGTCCTTTGACATCGGGCGCCCCCGGATAAATATCTAGGTTGAAATTAGATGTACAAGATGACACAACCCTTTTGGTTCGTAGAGAAGGATAAATAAGAACATATTCATGGCTCTGCTTGGGATGAGCTGGGTCATAGAAGGATGTTTTGATAAATCTAAGAAAAGATAAAATCAAACTTACAAGATAGGATAAGGCATCCTAGAAGAAACGTGGACTCGAGTGCTTGGACCTTTTGTCGTGCATTTCTGAGCTTTATGAGGGGTCCATTTTCTAGGTGGGATTGGCCAGCCTTCCTTGGTCATTAGATTTTTGGATCACATCACCAGCGGAGTCACTGAAGTCTGAATCCTTCAAGAGTGGAGTCGCTAGGTGAAAAGTGCTCAACCTTCTTGATGTCTAACTGGTTGTTCACCATCAACAGCCAGATCTAAATATTCGTCGTTCTTCCTAGGGAGGATATTCAAGTTCATCCCCAGCAACAGCGCCAGTTTGTTGGCACTGAGATTTTTAGCCCCCAAGGTCGAGCGAGGGGAGGTCACTCCCGAGCAACAACAAAACTGCTTTAGACTACACCTCCGGCCCTACGCTGTTAGAGAGGGATCTCTCATTTGTCACCGGAGTATGCTCCACATACGTTTGTCAGTCTTGTGTGTCACCAGAGTCTACTCCACATAGGATTTTCATTCAGCGTAATCAGGGGGCTAGGATCTTGAATGGGGAAAAGTATGTTGAGGAAGGTGCATGGTGGGATTATTGGGGGCAAGGGACCATGGGATAATGGAGTCAAAACCTGCACAAGAAATGATTAGAAATGGAAATAATGATGTAAAATTGCAAACAAAGGCAAGATAGATACTGATTTCCCAATCAGGAGATATTTAGCGGGCGATTTAGAGGACAAGAAGGGACAGTCCATCGCATGGAGCACCGACGAGATGAATTCCATACAAATTTAGAAGAACCATTGATGAATGCCTGGAACAGCGGTCGGAGCATAACGAGTATCAATTCCAAACCACTATACCCTAAGTTGTAGACATGAAAAGCAATTAACAAAATGGAGTGGAAATAGGAAACACATTTACACATAAAAGAAAGTATGTATTGGGAAAAACAACAACACAGGAATCTCTGCTGTGAGTAATAGTATTTCACTGCAATTTATTCATACACAGGTATCAAGATTTACAAATGGGAGCCTCAGCCTGGGATTGTTTCCCAATCCAATTCACTAACTCCTTTCTCCCTCTATCAGGAGCATTTTTATACAATCCTAATGCTGAGACTGCCAAATTAAAAGCTGTTACAAGTCGCCATCAAGCATTAACAATGCAAAGAGTGGACTATCTCCACATTTTTACAATTATAAACAAACATCATGGATATGAGTCACGTGATAACGCGGGTTGACAGCGCAGAGCCCCATACCATCCTGCTTCGTGAAAATGACTCCCACGCGGCTTGCTAACGGTCAATCGTCCACACAGGCTGCCCTGGACCTATTTTGGGTCTCCTTGTCTAGCTGCTGCATGTTGCTCAAAGGTTGACAAGTAGACCTGAATCTTCTCCGCTACTATTCTCCTAACCCCATCCTCCGTCAGGTAAAAATGTTATAGGAGGAGGCCGGAGAAAAGGTGGCCCAACACTTGGTGATGATAAGTGACTTAAGAATCTTATCATACTTGTACTGTATTATTCCTCTTATGAGGAGGATTCTTCTGCAAGCCATGCAGCTAGGTGTGCATTTGACCTTCTCCTCTCCCATGACCAAGTAGCCAAGTGGAGCCTCTAGGAATGGCGTTGAAGGCTCTGGACCCACCTAGTATCAGTACGAGCATTTGCTCCAACATTTCTACCACCACTGTGAGCTGAGACTTCAGAGTTCGTGACTGCAGCCAGGAGTTCCAGAGGGACATCGCAGGGATGTCAAAACCCATGCACTGCTCATCCAGAGACTGGGTTGTGTAGAAGTGAATGAATCCCCCTTAGTATTTCACATTTGTGCCCCGATGGTTGCTGGTTTTCTGGTGTGGACAACCAAAACACAGATTTCATGCCTTCCTACCAAGAGTACTCCTTGTCGAATTAATTTCTCGAACCACACAGTCATGGTTGTCTATGAACAACTTTGACACTTCTTGGAATTCAACCCTATATCTCTTATCATCTACACAGTTCCATGTCTCAAAGATCTTCGAAGGACGGTGTTTTATAGTGCGAGCAGGAATGGCTTCGGGAAGGGAATGTGTGGTGCTAGGGCAGGGATTTTCCCTCCTGATGTTCAATCATATTATCCAACATGGCTAAGATTCTGAACCATTTCTGCGTGGTTTCCAGGCTGGTTCCAAGGGTTGCGGATTTGACCATCTCCCGCCCTTTCAATTACCTTGATGGTGGGGTTGGGCTGTTTTAGTTCGTCGCGTCCCTTGGTCTCGTGTAAATTCCAAGTCTATCGCCTCAGCAAATCAAACCTCTATCTCTCTCATGGATTCCTATGAAATGAACCACATGTCACACTTGCAAACTGGGAAAATTGTGCCACTGGACGAGACTTCCACCTCATGCATATCCCGAATGGCGTTGGAGGAATCAGCCAATCTGCAATGGGGAAGATTACACGTGTGAATGCCTCCTCCGCGGTCATCTCCACACTGGATGGGAAATTTATATCTCGGGAGTCTTCTCAGTCGTTCGATCAAGATCAACCTTTCATGTAGCCGTTGATTTGAGTGGGCCCCACCATTTTCACAACGAGAAACTCAGATATTCATCTGTGCTAGTTCACCTTGCGAAATGAAATGTAGCCATAGATTTATCTCCTTCTTCATCGCGACCATTGATCTTTGCGACCTCTACACCCTTTCGCGATTTGAGATTGCGGTTTTACCTGCACAAGTATGGATCGCGAAATTACTTTAGGACGTAGATCTGCCCTAGACTTCATCTCAACTGTCGAAAGCCTCCGGTATTTAACACATTTCACGATCTGTGAAGGAAGCTTTGATTGTGCATATTTGCTCGTGCGAAGCGGCTCGGGACCTTGGATCTTCCCCTGATCAATCGCAGCCCTTGATTATGAATCATGCCCAATTTTACAGCACACTTGCCACTTTCCTCGTTGAAGGGTGGTCACATGAAATTCGAGGGGCTTGGACCCTTACCGAACTTCCGTCAGGCCCTTAAATCAACTATTAAAATAGAGTGTTAAGACCTTGGAATCATTGTTAGTATTGAACCAAAACTTATTGCATCAATATCATTGTTTTACAATGATCTTATAATCTTCCTTAGCAAAACATTTTATGAAGAGTTCAATAGTATAGTAAAATTTGATGACATGAGTTGATAGTATCACTATTGACCTATTCTTTTTATAACCATAAACGATGCATGTTTAAGCTATTAGAACTAGTTTATGCAAACACTAATAGGTAAGAACTAGTTTACAAATCAACAAGGTGTGTATAAAAATAATTAGTAATTACACCCTAGCATAACTCTTACTTTTGAATGTATTCTATGGTACTAAGAGTAAGATAAACTTATGGGAAGTATATGACCATTTTGTCTTCATAAGATACTAAAGCTCTAAGATGAATCAAAGCAAGATTAACTTAGTCTTGGTAGTAAAGGATAGTAAAACTATTCAAGAATAATTATAGTAGCATTTGTATTATAAATAAATAATATAATTTTTTTGTCACATTACTTATGTCATGAAGAAATTTGGAGATAGAAACCACAACCTGATGACATTTGAGAAAATGATCATTTATAGATATAACACAATAATAAGCAGATAAATTTCCTCTACTGAAGCTAAATTGAAAGTAGAGCTAAGGGTACGATTGTAAGCTTGTTCTTATAAGGCTTAGTTTATTTCCATACTGATAAAAAGTGTTTTAAATTTTAGAAATAATAACAGCAGTAAACTCTTATGTCAGTAAAGGAGTTGTTATACAAAATCGTGAGCTCTATAAATAACTTGGCTAGTAACTAGAAAGAAGGATTGTCTGAAATAAAAGTCATACTAATGAAAAACATTGAGAATGGAAGGGTTATTGGTCCTTACAGCATGAATTTAAAATACTGTCATAGTTGCAAAATAAGTAAAGAAAATATACTTTACCTCATAGTACCATTGAATTCTATTAAGCAAACTTTTACTCTAGCAGTATATTTATGCTAAAAGAAGTATATTTGGATTAACACCTTAATAAACTCTTACTAGTTCAAAATTTCCTTGTCAAGCCTGTAAGATCCAGAAATCCAGGTAAGTTAGCAATTGCTAAGTAAGCCCCAGTTAAAAAGTAACTTCTCACCTACTTGACAAAATCAAATCATCAGTACAACTAGAAACAACTGAATGCATATTATTTACATCACATATCGAAATTAAATTAGTATTAATTTATACGTGTTTAAGTTAATCATTAGTTTTTTAACTGTTTCATTTATCCGTTAACCGTTAGCAGATAACAAACTGCAGCTATAAACAATTTATGTTACATCAAAAAAAATTAATTTTTGTGCAAATTTGGGGTTATGACAGTTCATCATACTGTACTAGACGAAGGAAATTCCACCTCGATTTTATATATGTCTTGTTGGAGAGTCAACTATTCTCCTGATCTCAACCAGTCACTAACCACTTTGGAAGCTTTTGATGGATAAGGTTCCCATCCCTATGGCTTGTTATCGGATTTATCTATTGAACTTAGGGGAAAGACTGTTTCTATTCAGGTAGAGGTGGTCGACACACCATTGGATTACAACTTTTTATTGGGAAGGAATTGGTTTTACACTATGATGAAAGTTGCTTCATCTGTATTTCATATTATCCAATTTTTTCACCAAGGAAAAATTGTAACCATTGATCAACTCGATTATCACTACCACCACAACAAATAATGTTCCTATCCTGGGGAAATGCATCCTCCTTATCAATCTGTAGGGGTCAGAATTTTGAAATATTCATCCCTTATGGGAGTCTTTCCATCTCCTAGTCCCCCTCCTAGTACTCAAACTTCTATGGTTAAGATTATATCCTCCACTATTGGTGACATGTCCAAAGGAAAAGATATTGTTGAAACAGCTTCTCTAATTTCTCCCGAAGCCTTATCTCATGTCGTTCAATCTGCTTCTGATGCATACTTCGATGACCAACATTTAGTAGCATCATATCCTTACCATCTGCCTTATTCACTAGATTCCCCTCTCCCTACTCTTAATTATCTATGGCATACTTTTCCATTAAATGAGTCTATTATGGATATTATGAGTCCAGATGAATCTTTATGGGATATCATCATCATAGATCCTCTTTCCTTCCTAATGCCAATTCGATAGAATCTGGTTTTGTGTCTGTTATTATTTTTGATATTGTCGAACATCCTCAAACACTTGTATTGTTCCAAGGTGTTTATTTTAAAGGGAATTTGTGTCACATTACTCAAACCATCCCCATCGACATATCGATCAAACACGAAGTTGTTGAACATGTTCATGTAGGACATAACTGTTTAGCAGCAGAAATTGAAATTTATCAAGTTCTTTTGAAAGAATTTCAAGATGTTTTTTAACCGGAGTTATGAACAAATTCCTGGGATTGATCCATCAATAATTGTACATGAGATCAAGACTTATCCAATGAAAAAACCTGTTAGGTAGAAACTCCGCCAAGTCCACCCTAGGAAAGTTGCAGCGATAAAAACTGAAGTCAAAAATCTTTTGAAAGTTGGTTTCATTTATCCTGTGCCACTGATAGAATGGGTAACTATTATTGTTCCTATTGCAAATAAGCAGGGCACTAATAAGGTTTGTATTGACTTTATGGATTTAAATAAGGCTTGTCTGAAAGACAATTACCCTACTCCCTACATTGATCAAATCATCGACAACTGTGATGGAAGTGACATTTTCTCCTTTATGGATGGATTTTCTGCTATAATCAGATTGAAATATTACTCACTGATCATCATAAAATTACATTCATTTTCCCATGGGGAACCTTTTCTTATTGTAAGTTACCTTCTGGCATGAAATTTTTTTGATCTGTGTTCCAACGAACCATGTCCTATGCCTTTCATGATATCAAGAACATAGTGGAAACCTACCTGGATGACCTACCTTCCCATTCATAACGGAGGGAGGATCATTCGGGGCATCTCAGGGATATTTGCCTTAGATTTCGTCATTATCATATTCAACTCAATCCACATAAATTTATCTTTTCTGTAGATACTATATGTCTACTCGGCTTTGTTTTTTCCAAGGATGGTATCCGTTATCGATCCTTTGAAAATTGTTGCCATTGTGGCCTTAACCCCCCCCCCCCCCAACTGACATTACAAAACTCCAAAGTTTGCAAAGGAAGGAAAACTTTCTTCATCATTTCGTGTGCAATTTTGCGGAAAATATGCATGGCTATATGCGTTTGTTGAAAAAGAACACTCCCTTCATCTGGGATGATCTGGCTCAACGGGATTTTGAAAATCTGAAACATGAAATCAAACACTCACCTATGTTTCACCTCCCAAATAATTTGAAATACTTTTTGTTGTATATCGTCGCTTCCACTACTACCATTGGTATGGTTTTAGTGCAGGAATATTCAAATAGCCAAGAGCATGTGATTGACTATCTCAGTAAGAGTCTATTGGACTCTGAAAATATATACTCACATGCGGAGAAGTTAGATTTGGCTATGATCATTGTTGTACAACATTTTTGTCCCTACATCCTACTTCTCGCCACTACTATTCTCACGGATAAAAACCCCATGCATCACATCCTGACCCGTCATGTACTGGGGGGAAATACTCTTGTTGGATTGTTATCCTGCAATAATTTGACCTTGAGTTCGCTAAGGCTACTTCCAAGAATCCTTTAGTATTTGCGGAATTGATGTGTGATATTCCCCGTGCTATGATGGAAACTGATCCCAATGACTCATTTCTTGATGAGTTTTTGTTCCTGATTAGCAGGACTGACCCCTGGTATGGATATTTGATTATATATCTCCAGACTCAATGATTTCATCCTGATCTATCTCATGATGATCGTCACCGCATTCGAAATCACAACAAATATTATCTAATAAGCAATGATACCTTATATCACTGTGGTATTATTATATTCTATGGTGATGTTTAACACATGACGAGTTTGAACAAGTATTGAATGATTTACACTATTGAGAATGTGGCAGTCATCTTTCTGGGATGGCTACAGCCCAGAAAATTCTTCGCGCTGGTTTTTTTTGGCACTCAATATTTAAATATTGCCATGAAGCAATTAAAAAATTCCCACCCTATCACCTCTTTTATCCAAATAAGTGCACCCATCCTAGTCCGCTATACCCCGTCATTGTAGTTGTCCCTTTTTCCAAATGGGGGATTGAATTTATGCATTGTAATCCTAACTCAAACAAGGGGCATGGTTACATCATTATATCTATGGATTATTTTAAGAAATGGGATGAGGCAATGCCTAAGTATGCAGAGGATAGTAAAATTGCCGCCCTCTTTCTTTTGGGATTCCTCAAGCCATAATTACTGATCACGGATCTCATTTCCATAATCAAATGATGAAATATTTGAGTGCTAAATTGGGTTTTTGACATGACAAATCAAATCCCTACTACCCGTAGGCTAATGTCCAAGTTGAATCCATTAACAAAGTTCTGAAGACTATGCTTCGCAGGATGGTAGGGGAACATAAATCGAATTAGAAATTAACTTTGTTATCAACACTCTGTGCCTATAGAACCTCTATAAAAACATAAACCATTTTCACACCGTTTTAGTTAGTCTATCGGCCGGAAGTTGTTTTACCAATTGAATGTGAAGTTCTATCATTGAAACTAGTCATCAAGCTTTTACCTAATACCTCAATAGAGGAAGAGCATTTCCTTTTTCTTACCAACCTTTATGAAATGTGACGAGATGTTCCTTTAGCTAACAAGTCACCTAAAATATGTATCAAGGCCCAATACAATAAATCGGTTCAACCTCATGTATTCAATGAAGGAGACCTTGTTCTCACATATGATAAAAACCATGATAAATTGGGGAAAGGGAAACTCGAATCAATGTGGTACAGTCCCTATGTCGTAAGTAAAGTATTAGATAAAGGGGCATATGAACTAGTGGATTATGACTGAATACCTTTCAGGAAGCCTCATCATGGGCTTTACCTGAAAACTTACTGTGCTTAAGAGATCTTGCATTAGTACCTTGTACATTTGTGTATATTTGAATTTTGGTGTGGTTTTATGATTTTGGTGTGGTTTTGGAATCTTATATGTCACTGCTTATTTTATGTTATGTTTTCACTCTACAAATGACTCATTACTATGGTTTTGTGGATGGCGCCAGCTTCCATACCATGAATCTCACTTCACCATCCTGGGTACTTTATTCCCAAGCCCATGACTTAGTTAGTTTAGGGGAAGTTTTCCTAGGTCCTGCTACCAACAATATCGTCGAGTATCATGCAGTGATAGGGTTGCTTATTGAAGCTTCCTCTCGTGATATTGATCACATGGTTGTTTATTTGGACTCTTAATTAGTGGTCTCTCAGTTGAACCACGACTACGCCATCCAAAACCCTGTACTTCTTCATCTATTTCAAAGAGTACACCTACTTGAATGATCATTTGAGTCTATTACTTATCAACATGTTTTGACATCCTCTAATTCAATTGTTGACTCGCTTGCCAACTACATGCTAGATTGGCATATTGCTCACTCTTGACATTTTGATGTGTGAAAATAACATGATAAATTGTAAATAACAATGTAAAAGATAAAATCCATGTAAATTACATTCCATTACAAAATTTCCATAGGCCGTAAAAATAAGTTTGTATATATATATATATATAAAGTTTTTAGTACAAAAAATGTAGTCCCAAGACCTAATATGAAACGTGCTAGTTTTCAGTACAATAAGATAACAAAAAATTGAAGCTCGTGTCTTTCAATGTACTTATCCCATTGAGCCCTAGTGATGCTCATGGTAGCACATAATGGTCCTTTCTACTCTGCACAACAAATGAACAAAACTTCCTGACACACCAGTCCTATGTTGTTGATACCTCCTCGGGAGGTCATCTACTTAAATGTCACGAATGCCCAATGTCATCATATTTAGGTTCTATTGATCACATGGTTGTTTATTTGGAATCTCAATTAGTGGTATATCAGTTGAACCACATCTACACCATCCAAAACCTTGTACATATTCATATCTTTCGAAGAGTACGCCTACTTGAATGGTCATTTGAGTCTATCACTTATTAACATGTTCTGAGATCCTCTAATTCAATTGCTGACTCACTTCCCAACTACATGCTAGATTGGCATATTTCTCACTCTTGACATTTTGATGTGTGAAAATAACATGAGAATTTGTAAATAAATAGTGTAAACGATAAAATCCATGTAAATTACATTCCATTACAAAATTTTCATAGGCCGAAAAAGAAGTATGTATATATATATATAAAGTTTTCAGTACAAAATTGTGTTCCCCAGACCTAATCTGAATCGTGCTAGATTTAAATAGAATAATTTAACAAAAAAATGAAGCTCGTGTCTTTAAGTGTACATATCCCGTTGATCCCTATTGATGCTCATGGTAGCACATAATTCCCCTTTCTACTCTGCACAACAAACGACCAAAACGGCCTGACACACCAATCATGTGTCGTTGATACCTCCTCGGTAGGTCATCTACTTAAATGTCAACATGTTTAGGTTCTCCTTGAGCTCTTGCATCTCCTCATAAACCTCCCGGTGTACAAATTGATATCCTACTCACCTATCAATCAATGAATACCCTCCTGGCCTATCCATCCCACCATATGTACAGTAGGAAACATGTCTCAATACCATGTATAAAAGCTAAAAAATCATAAAACATAAAAACATGTATTTTAGTATTTTTTCCTTACCGAAATCACCCCACTACTCGTCCTTGGACAGAGCTAAGTCTGGATCTCCATGAAATTTGTTGCCTACATAGGAATATTCCTCAATCATCAGAAGTTTTTCATCTAACTAGTGGAAAAAGGATGCTCCATAATTGACTCTGGGACCCCCGCCACCATGGCGGGCCTTAACCTCAACCCACTGGAGCATGCATGGATCTCGTGCTCTGATTTCATTGAAGGCTACCTAAGGCCTCAATATTGGTACTCTCTATAATAAAAATGATACTAAAATAGTCCCATATCCAATTTTTTTCATTTCACCATGACGACACTTGGTAAGATAGTACTTTAAGACCACCAACAAGGCTTCTACCCAGTTAAACATAGTTTGTTCCATTTCCTCTAGGGCATACAACATGTGGGACCTAGAAGCCTGATGTGCTCCTTGGATCCCAGATACTCACTACATATTAAAGAGGACCATCCTTAAAGGCAAGTCCATCACACCTTTGATTGGGATTTTCTTCCCACTCATTTGGGTGTCTGGGAAACAATATTGATCGATAAATCCTTGGGTAATCACATCCTCACCTCATGGACCACTTAGTGATATGGGTGATCCCATCTTGGAAAGACCTATAAGGAAGTAGATGTCTTCTACTTCCACTGTGAATATGTGTGCCCTCACCTCAAAGTACTATTGCTTAGGATTCCACATCCTGAGTATGTACCCTAGTAATCTGATATGAGCCCTCATGTTGGGAGCTTGAAAAAAACTTAGAATCCCACACTCCCAAAGTGCACTAACTATGCCATGCTCGTTTTCCCCATGGATATCGTCTAACTCATGTTTTCTTTCCTTCCACATGACCATTTTTGCTTGTTCAACCTTCCAAACAATCAAATTGAACGATTACACACCATTTAGGAGCATTTTCAAACTCTAAAAATAATTTGTTTGGCCCCATTTTTTAGCAATATAGATATATTTGTGCCATCACACTCTCTTCTTTCGGACAGAGCGGTGGCATCGCACTTTCCCTTAGGGAAATGTGCAACGTCGCGCAGCACTGCAGTTAGCGGAAGAGAAAAGAGCGGTGTTAGGGAGGCTCATTTTCCCCTTCGATAATGACCCTAAAAATACAAAAAAAAACATTAAAACAAAAATGGAAACCATAGAAATGAAGCATAAGATATTAAGGATTGTCTGGTCCAAATGATTTTTCAAATGATCAACTTTAGTCTTCACAAATTGCACTCCAATTTTGATCTCGAAAGGGCCTTTTATCTCCAAAGATGGGTAAAAACAAAATGGTAACTCCTTTTTACTTTTCACCTCTTTTATTTACCATTTTGACCTTTTACTGAAATAAATTTATCACTTTTATCCTTAATATGGTCATTTATGGTCTAATTTTTTTATCAATTTGAAGTCTAATGATCTTTTTGAGAAGTGCAGGTCATGAAGAGATGATATTTTGGATATGGATGAGTTTTATTTTCACCTTTTTCATTCTCGGTCAAAACAAAAAAGATTCTAAGCACATTTTTAAAACTTTAGTCTTGCGTGTTAAACCCTAGAACTAAGTTTTTTATTCTGCTTGTATTGCTTTTCTGGACTCGTTAAATCTGTTTACGAAAAATAAATCTTTACAGAGTTATATTTAAGCTCTTTTATAACTCTTGAAATGTGAAAATATTTCTAAGTGAACTTGTCACCTTCAGGCTCGTAAAAGTACTTGAAGGATCGTCTTTTCGATGATAGTTTACCCCTTTTTCGGTTCAGATTGACTATTTACGAAAAATGTATACTCTAGTCGTTGACTAGAAGAGTTCTCCAGGGTATTATTTTATACTTTTTTGAGCCTCAAATACTAAATTTTATGAAAAAGGAACTTTCAGAGTCTTCTTTAGTCCCATTCAGAATCTCTAAACATGAACAATGTCGAGTTTCAATTCATTGGACTCATTAAACTAAACAATGAAATACCTTTTTTGGGAACGAACCCCTGCTTTCTCAGGTTCGGAAAACATATGAGAATAGACTTATCTAATGATAATATACAACGATTGTTTGTTACCCTATTTTAACTCATTAAAAAGGTAAAGAGGAACTCATCAATCATGATGGGTAGATTAATGGAAGGGACCTATATTTTGATTTGTAATAATTGCAATTTTCTAGTCACCTTTGAACATGGCACCTGTCTGCATTTCATTCAAACAATTGGGTATCCATCTTGTCTCTGAGTTGATCCACTTTCATGAGCCATGTTACTCATTTGATTATTTTCAAAGAATGCATCATCCAGCATCACATTATGTTCTGGTATCCACTTCGTCAAGTCAATGCTACCAAGTCTTCGGTTGTGCCTCCCAATGTTAAGAAAAAAATTTGTATATTGAGAGTTACCCTATGCACTCAAACTTACCTCTTTATTGTGTCATTTACCTTTGAGTCAGTCCTATGGTTACTTCATACTCAAATTCCATAACTTTGTTTCGAGTTCCATGTCGTTGATGAGGGATTCATCATGGCCCTCCTTCGATGAGACTATTCCTATCGACTTTAGCACATATTCCAAGAATTAGTATTAGAAACAAGTCAGTACCTTGATATATATATACCTCAATGACAGATTTTCACACTTTTGAAAATAGGTTTACATCATTTACCTTTGATCAAAATATTCATCCGAGTGTTCAATGGCAGTCCATCTAATCACACTCGGAGGAATGTACTAGGGTACCTTGGGAATAATTAACATTAATGGTGATGTCCCTCGCACTTGTTAACGATTTTCATCATTGACCAGTAATCAAGTGGTTTCTACCTTGTTTGACTTCAAGACATTTATTCACATGGATATAATCATACATTGTTGAAAATGAGGCGAAGACCCTGGGTGTCTGTTGAGCATTCATTGCTTTCCCTAGTTTGCGATGGAGTATTTGTATGAGTCATAGCATGGATCCACATTTGTATGGTCGTGGTTGTGCTTATATTTTTGTTTGTATGACATAGATCTACATTGTATGTTTGGTAGCTATGTCCAAATTTGAACCTTCTTTGCATGGGTCTACGTTGTATTTTAGTAGCCATGACTATTTACATATCACATGGATCTGCATTGTATTGGTTGGAAACCATGTTGTGAGTCATTTAGATATGCACCAAACTGTAAATGTACTACAGAATCACCTTGGTTGTTGATGAGTTCTGACCTTTGGAATTTTTCCTCGAAGTGATAACTTGTTCCTACAAAGAATTTTGTCTATCCTTTCCCTCTAGCCTCATGCTTTGGGGGTAATTCTGTTACACCTAATTCTCATCAACACCATGTTACGATATAAGTGTCTCATTATTTTCCTTAAATTCCTCAAAGACTGAAGTTGAAATTTGAGTTGGAAAGAGAAATCCATTGCTTTGAGCCACCATGACACTTTCCCTATGTGCAACCAGTGGTACTCATTCAACAACTATCTTTCTCCATTTACAAATAGAGGTACCACCGCCTACTGCCAATTTACAAGATGCGGTGCTCCCCTAGCACCGCTTGTATTCCTCATGAAAGGTGCAGTGCTCAACTTATAAAGGAAAAAAAGAGAGGTTTCGATATGCTTCTCGAAAGTGACCTTCGTGGAGCCTCATCCCTATGAACCAAGATAGGTGGAACTAGAGATCCCCTATCCTATGGATGATCTCTCCACCTCTCCCATAAAATCTTCAACCTACTCTATCATTTGAATCCTTTATATACTATCTCATCCTTCATGGGAAAAGCGAGGAAGAATGTGTGATAGCATCTAAATTCTGGCCAAAATCTATCAGACTCTTGAGTTATTAGTAGGCAAGTTAGATCTTTGAGGCAAGACCCCATTGAGAAGAGTTTTCAACACCAAGGCATTGGTTGTATACTCTCATTCTTTATATTTTAATGCAAATATAGCATTAGAGGAAATTTCAACTAAAAATGGGCCTTTTAACACTAATTCAAATTCCATGTCATCATTTGTTAGCCAATGAAATTGATTTAAATTTGAAATACCGTATAGGTCTTAAACACCTTTTTAATATAAATTTGGGGATAGTTATCATAAAAAGAAACTACTTTTTTGTTCGTATTTTCGACATATCTCCCTGTGATTCGACATATCGGGAGAGCTCATTGGATGGGAAATTAAATTCTGCATCCAACGAGTACCCACTTGGAATACTTTTAACGGAACCCACTACCCCAAAAACAAGAAATACCTGAAAAAATATGATGATGATGTCATCATCACATTTTTTCAGGTATTTCTTGTTTTCGGGGTAGCGGGGTCTGTCAAAAGTATGCCGAGTAGGTACTCGTTGGATGCGGAATTTAATTTTGCATCCAACGAGCTCTCCCAATCAAAATTTGAGTAAAATCACAGGGAGATATGTCGAAAAATATGAACAAAAAAGTAGTTTTTTCTTTTCTTCCTGCAAAATTAATAAATATTATTTTATTATTTTAACTATTATTTTATAATTTTTCTTAGGAGGCTCATTTTGAGTTGAAATTTCCTCTAATGTTTATTTCCCATAAACATTGTATGTCTGTTTTTTATGCTTTGTTTATTGTTTAACTCCTTGGTATTTTACATAGGATTATAAACTATCTTGTTACTCTCACTTGGTTTGTTTCTTTTGTGTCTATTGCAGGATCTCCGCATAGTTCAAGCACATCAAGGGTTCAAACCTTTACAACCTGTTAAAGGTAAGGAGAGAAGTCAATTCAAGTAGTTCAGTTAATCCTAGGGAAAGTTCCTTTATTCTGTAGGTGTTTTGTTGTAGTTTTGTCTTTCAATCTAGGGAAACAACCTTTGTCAGCACTGGCTGAGAATTTCCATCAAACACCGTTCATATAGTTTTGAGTTGGAATTTTGTCCAAAAGTTCAATTGAGTTTTCATTATTTCCCATTATTTGATACATTCTTCTTATGTCTCCTTCATTGTCATTCGGTTCTACCCATGGTTTCTTCTGAGATGGGTATATTGGAATAATAACTTATTTCCATATCCCTTGAGTTTTATTCTTTATTTTTCCAATAAAATAGATGCTTTGATTTTTCGTCCCCACGGTCGTCCAACCAATGAAGGGAAGGATTTTTATCCTTCCTTTGGATCAATTATTTCAAAGTTGATTTGAGTTTGGATTCCCATGATTCCAGTGTTAGCATTCTTCCAAACTCTTATAGGTTCGATCAACCCTTGATTGAGAAGTTTAAGATATATGCCTAATTCTTGTAGTTGTTCAAGTCATTATGTTTGTTTGAGACTGAAATTCGAGAATGACCTGCATTATGCGGTATCCATCGACGTCAAAATCAACAAACGGATCAATATCCATTTTTTCTTTATGTCTAAGACTACATAGGTTTTTAGGAACCATTCCAATGTTTGTGTCAGCTTTTACTACATACATTAGATCTATTAATCGTGTGACAACTTCCACTTTTATTAATAGCTGGTGTAACTCATTTAAAGTTTTATTTTTGCACTTTTGTTCATCTTTAGATATAGATAATTCTTCAAAGATATTTGAATCATTTTTAAAAATGTATTTATGTTGGTGGGGTTGGGGGTAATCCGTTTCTTTATTTTGGATCTTTTCAACTTAGGGTGGATGTTTTCAATGGAGATCCTGCAATAGACACAAAATAAACAAACCAAGTGAGAGTAACAAGATATTTTATAATCCTATGTAAAATATCAAGGAGTTAAACAATAAACAAAGCATAAAATCCAGACATACAATGTTTATGGGAAATAAACTATATTTTCATTAATATATAAAGAATGAGAGTATACAACCAATGCCTTGGTGTTGAAAAATCTTCTCAATGGGGTCTTTCCTCAAAGCTCGAACTTGCCTACTAAGCACATCAAGGGTTCAAACCTTTACATCCTATGAAAGGTAAGGAGAGAAGTCAATTCAAGTAGTTCAGTTAATCCTAGGGAAAGTTTCTTTATTATGTAGGTGTTTTGTTTTAGTTTTGAGTCTTTCAATCTAGGGAAATAACCTTTGTCAGCACCAGCTGAGAATTTCCATCAAACACCATTCATATAGTTTTGAGTCAGAATTTTTTCCAAAAGTTCAATTGAGTTTTCATTATTTCCCATTATTTGATACCACTTTGATACATTCTTCTTACATCTCCTTCATTTTCATTCGGTTCTTTCCATAGTTTCTTCTAAGATGGGTATATTGGAACAATAACTTATTTCCATATCCCTTAAGTTTTATTTTTTTATTTTTTCGATAAAATAGATGCTTTGATTTTCTGTCCCCATGGTCGTCCAACCAATGAAGGGAAGTATTTTTATCCTTCCTTTGGATCAATTATTTCAAAGTTGATTTGAGTTTGGATTCCCATGATTCCAGGGTTAGCATTCTTCCAAAATCTTATAGGTTCAATCAACCCTTGATTGACAAGTTTAAGATATATGCCTGATTATTGTTGTTGTGCTCGACCTAGTCATTCTTATGTAGTTCTAGTCACTATGTTTGTTTCAGACCGAAATTCGAGAACGACCTACATTATGCGGTATCCATCGACGTCTAAATCAACAAAGGGATCAATATCCATTTTTTCTTTACGTTTAAGACTACATAGGTTCTTAGGAACCTTTCCAATGTTTGTGTCAGCTTTTACTACATACATTAGATCTAATAATCGTGTGACAACTTCCACTTTTATTAATATCTAGTGTAACGCATTTAAAGTTTTATTTTTGCACTTTTTTTCATCTTTAGATATAGATAATTCTTCAAAGACATTTGAATCATTTTTAAAAATGTATTTCTGTTGGTGGGGTTGGGGGTAATCGGTGTCTTTATTTTGGATCTTTTCAACGTAGGGTTTATCTTGACAAATATTTGTTTCTTGTCTTATAATAATTTATAGATTCTTACGATTCAAAACTTCACGTTTTGGTACACCAAATAAAATATTAAGATTATTTTTATTAATGAGTTTATCGAGCATGATGGGGAAGTCTTCAAGAGAGTGCTTCTCAACCCCACATTTTGTATAGAATTTGAGATCTATTATGTCCTTCCAAGGGAAGGTGGGACTCAAATGTTCTTCGCTGAAAAAAAAATGAAGCATATTGATTTAGAAAGACTGTTATTGAATTTCCCACGATTGTTGTAGAGACCACGACCTCAATATATTCCATGTTGATTGTATCCATTTTTGCAGTGGTTGTTACTTATGTTATTCTCCTGGCCTCTTTGATTGTTCTAATTGATAGTTTTATTATGATAGACTATGTTATAATTATTTTCATTCTTCAAGTTTTTTATACATTCAATTGTGGTGTTCTAGGTCATTCAACATATTTCACACCATATTGGCTTAGCAACATCGAAATTTGATGGGAATTTAGTTGTTGTGTCTGGATCAAACCTTTCACATATGCCACATAAATACATTGTTTGAGTTGTCTTAAAAAATTTAGGTCATCTTTCTTCTGGGAAAACTCTTGGGTATTCCTGCAAGTAACGTAATTATTCTGGGAACAACCACCTATCATCCTGATATTGTATGCAGTCATCAAGATGACATGAGTATTTTGTGTTTCCTTCATATGAACATGTCATGCACCATAGGTTTTTATGCCATAATGCAAGATGTTATAGCAACGTTTTCATAATTTCCAGTTTTTCTTCTAGTCTACAATCGGTGTGGTCGTAAAAAAAATATGCATTCAACTAGACTTTCTATGCTTTTTTCAGGGGGTCCTCATAAGTTGTGAATTCATATAAGATTAAAGGCGTTTGATTTGTGGTAGTAAACTTGTGATAAACCATTGAGTGAGAACAACTTACTCCAATTTTGATGGCATCTAGATTAGCAAGTTTTTAAATCTTTTGTCATATTCTCATACAGGTTCGCCTAGTCTTTGTGTAATTTCTTTGATATTTTGAGCAACCAAGTGCTTAATATCTTGGTTTTTTTTTGTCCATTTTTTATAAAACTCATATACTAGGCGAGTGCTCTTTTACAAAGACTACCTGCAAACATTTCTCTATCTATTTTCATCATTAATAATATTATCCTCCCATACAGTTTGACACACAGACCAATGTTTTATAAGGTATTCATCCCCTTCATAAATATGGCATTGTACTTGAGAAGTAGGCATACTAAAATAATTATTGTTGGTATTACCTAAACTAGTATTATTTGTGATACTTATTGACAACGACCTACCAACTAAAGGATGACTTTGCACTAAATGATGACCTTCTTCCCACAATAACTTAACCTCTTCTTTAGACTCTCCATTGACAAGTCAGGGATCTAATTGATATCTTTCTTCAATAGATATATTACATGTTCTGAGTAGAGGATATGAAAACAATTCCTTGAATATTCTACAGTAAAAATGATCCCATTCCCGTGTATAGGTCTTGAAATCATTATTCGATCGATAATGCATTTCTAAGGATATAACCGACTATATATAATGTTTCCATAAGGTCCCAAGCCCAATTCATGATCAATAATTTATCTAACACTAGGGTGAGTCATCATAATCATTGGTACAATGTCGACAGAGGTCAAAACATCATGTATTGCAATATGAAAAGGTTGTGGGGTCAACTCCATTGGATGTGGACCTTCTCCTGGTGTCAACTTCTCACCCTCTCTCTCTATTGGTTGACTTTCCCTTAACTTTGGTGGTTCTTTTGGTAGCTCAACTCTTACTCCCGATTTCTTCATATTTCTTTTCCCCCATAATGGACTGGAAATCTTTTGTAATTCCTCCCATTTTTTGAATCTATTTTCTCTTTCAATATTTTGAATGTATATTGTTTGTTTAAAGATGGCAACATGTTTGTTTTGTAGAGGTGGAATTTTCTTCTTGGTGGCCTTCATTGTTGGTCTCGCACGATGGATAGTATCATCTCTTATATACTCATTTTCATATGGTAGGTGATCCCCCCATTATCGATATGACTATTGTGAGGTGATTGTTGTAATTTCAAAGAGTATGCTCATTTGCTTAGAAAAAATTCTCGCTATCATTATTTGACAAAACACTCCCATATTTTCTCATTTTTCTTCCAATTTGAACTTGCACCAGGGCCCAAGGATGGTCATGCTTCTACTATGTGGCATGATCCTTTTTTGATAAAAAAAATTAAATAACAGTGTCAAAATGGTAACAAAAAAAGATTCATGGATTTCGTTATAAATCTTTTCTGGATTTTGTCGAGCAATGTCCTTTCCTCGATCACTAGCCTATTTCAAGAGAGACATAATTATAACATTTGGATTAGTTAATGAGTTATGTCATGATTATTATGATATTCCTATGTGGGATGATATTCTTATGTTTGGGTTTTCTCCTACAATTGCTTAGCCTTTTACTCAAAAGGATAAGTTGATTCAACCCTCAATGGATTATCAGATTGAGAAGTGGATTAGACAAGAAACCCATTTCAATAATTTGATGGATTGTAAATAAGAAAATATATGTTATTATTATGTTATTATCATGGGATATCTATATCCCATGAATTTCTTTTGTAGGCATTTATTGAAGAAAATTATGCATTCCTGGGAAAGTCATGACATAATGTATTGATTGGATAACTTAACTTCACGTAATTAAAGGAATTAGACTCAATTGCATATATTTGAAGACACACCTCCATAAACTATCCAAAATGCTATGGATACATGGAGTTAACATAGTTCCTAATGGGGATAAGGCTTTATTCTGTGAAACAATTCAAACTGACAAATAGAAGGAACTTGGTCAAGGTTCAACCACACCAAATCTATAGTCTGACCTTGAAGAGATAATATAAATGATACTTGCATTCTCCATTCAAGACAATCAAAAGACTGTATATATGAAATAAGAGCCTACATTTTCACCATTAAGAATAGGAGGATGTAACATTGTTGGATACTATCCCCGTGTTTGATCATAATATCTCCATCCCAAAAGAGGTGCTAATAAGAAATTTATTTTTGGATGATCTTGTTCATCTTGAAAAACATTGAAACTCAAATAACATTGGCTTCGTAATATAGATACATGTATAGTTTTCTTGTGAATATTGTAACATATTCAATAAGATTTCATAATCTCAAGAGGAAGATCTAACATCTGAAAATTGATTACCATGTACAACAGAGGATATACTACCTTGAGAAAAGAATAATGTTTAGTAAGCATCAAACTATAAAAAAATAAATGATCATCATAATCATATACATTCATTCTTTTTAGATTTTTTCTCGACATTCTTGATTACTGCAACGACTTTCTCGATGTCATTGGTACTTGGCTAGAATCATTTTATGCTCAATGTTTTTTGCAAATTTGTAACTCTCATAGATATCTTGTTACGAATTGTTTCCAAAATGATTTAATACTACTTACATTTCATTACACAACATCCTAGCCACCAAGACCTACACCAAGTTAGGAAATTATTTTAGGCCTTAAATCCTTAAATGGTTGTGTTGGCACTATGATTTATTTTAGGTTAGGGCATGATAGCGTAGTTGATTTTAATACTTTTCTCCATTCCAGAATAGATATTTTGATTTGGTTTTAATAAATTTTTACCTTTATTAGTCTTTAATACCATTAGATTATAAGGTTAAATGGTTGATTTTTTATTTGTTTATTTCACATCTTTTCTAGATAGTGGTTTTAGTTGCTTGATAAAAATAATCTAAATTTGATTTAGATTAAATCAATTTCCTTTATATCAAATCCTAGAATTTGGATTTGATATGCATTTCCCCTTATTTGTAAGTTGATTCTCATGTAGAATAAAATCCAAGGTAGTTTCCTCTCAAGTTTTATATTATGATATTGGCAACATGAATTGATAAGATGCAATATTACATTCTCCAAACTGACACCAATAGGTTAATATTTTTCATACCTAATAAAAGGAGAACAAAACTTGATGAAGAGATGTAGTTTATCTCTAGAAATTTTGATATACACTTGGAGCCTAGCATTTGTAAATCTTGTTTACTAATCTATTTCAAATCATACATTAATCTTTTTGGTCTAAGTGTTTCCATTTATTTTGTAAAATTAACATGTGCCTTATGTTCTACATGATTTTCTTATGCATGTATAGATGACCAATTGACATCACATACTTAAGTTGAATTGGCTATTCTAGGATATAAAACATTAACCCAACATGAGTATGATCGTGTTTATTTGATATATGTTGGAGATCTCATACTTATTGAATTCATAGTAGAGACTATTGATGTTATCCATGGTTCCAAAACCGGGGAAACATTTTGTAGATCATTCTCTTAGAGATTCACGACCCATAGATGGAATGGACTCATCATATCCCTGATTAGTCACGTGTTGACTATATGTATAGAGGGCTTGAACTCTTAGCCTCGCCCAAACATGTGTTGACAAGAGTGGTAGTATGCTAGAGGTCACATTCCATACTCACTATGTGGGAGTGCTTTGTAGAAGGACTGATCTATTCTTATAGATTGAGATGAATTGTCTATGTTATAAGGATATCCTATATCCCTGTATATTAGATAAAGTATAATCTAATGTTGAATTTCCAATTGGATATAAGAAGTGACCAATATTTCTTAGAGTATGATCAAATCAACATTAGAGATCTTGGGAAGAATATGACTGCATGTGACAAGATATCAATGAGGAGAAATTTTCTATGATGAATAAATATCCAAAGAATTCAATACAATCCATTGAAGAAGTCCCAAATAAAGCGGAAGATAAGAAAGGGAAAAATACCCCAGTCAAAGGGGGGAATTTGACCTAGAATACAAATCTATAAGTCAGCGCTAAGAGTGAAAATCAAGTCAACTGGAGAATATAAATAGAAGTGTTCTCACACTTCATTTGACACATTCAAGCAAGCTCATATCTCCCAATTGATGCACACTTCTCAAGGAGGACAAGTGAAGATCACTACAAGTAATTTTTGGGTTATCTTGTTATCTCTATCTCTCTCAAGGTTCACTAGGGTTTCTTGTGGATGAAGAGTACACTCTTTTTCTAGGTATTAATCTTTAGGTTTTGTATTGTACTTGAAATTTGGATTGATTTATCCAAATAAAAGTTTGTTGGTTTTTCTCATGTTTGGGTTTCCTAGGATAAAGTATTTGTGTCTCTTGTACATTGTTATCTTTTCAGTGATCCTTTCTTTTATTTCTATTGCAAATGAATGATGCTATAATTGTGGGATAAAATTAAGAATGAAATAAAGTTTAAAGAGATAAAATTTATACTTCTAACATATAATACACTAACATGATATATGTTATCACGAAAAAATCGCACACCTATGACAATTTCACGATTCACATGGTAAATTATTATAAACATACAACATCCACTCAGTAGAAGAGATCTTAAGAAGGTCCAAAGAGCAGATTCAACCCAAAATGGCCCTAAAATAGTCAACATCAACAAACAACGCATCTTAAATTCTGGCTACTCATGCTATAGCGCGCTCATCCAAAACAACATCCATGTTGTAACTCGAAAATTCCCTTGAGATTCATGCTACTGACATATACGATGAGATCTCACCCACCAATGGCACATTGATGTCTCATGAAAGCTCCAATTACCCCTTTGAATTCAAATTTGTCCTCTCACACACTTAGTTTCCTTAAATGGACTCTTGTTGTACTTGGGAGACAAAACCATGAATCAATGGGCTCACACTATGATCTTGTCATTTCTTGGCCAAATTTTTACCTATAAAAGAAGGCCATGGGCATGCTAATTGTAATAATATTCAAGAGAAATTTTATGCTACTAGAATTGTGATTGATCTTCCTCTTAGCTCATCTCTCCCCCCTTTTCCAACCATCTCCAAAGCTCCCTTTCCTCATTCCCTCAAGGGGTGAGTGCTCTTCTCATATATATTGGTTCATTAACCACACTTCAAGCATTTGTTGGACAAGATAGACCTACCTTAGGAAGACTGTTTTCATCCATTTGGAGCTCACCTCTCCAAGGTGTTGTATTAGCTTGAACATTGGGAATTATACAAGTAGCTTGTCTCACATTGGTTGTTGGAGTTTTCATCTTCTCCCCCTTTACTATTTGGTTTAAATTTGGTTATCATTTTGTTTGTTTTATTTGTTTCCTTTAACAATATATTTTAGGATCACTTGGGTTCATCCAACCAACCCAAAATGGCTCCATATACTAAGGACTTGGTGCATCCTACAAGGCCTACCCCTATCCCAAAGTGGGAAGGACTCTTGTGTATTGTTTCCCACAACAATATAAATGATGAATCCACTTCATTTATGTTCATTTCTTTGTATTTAGGTTGTTACTTGTTGTGTAGTTAATTTTTGGTACCTTGTGTCTCGCAGGTGAAGAGGATCATACCTTCCATTCTATAAATGTGTCCTCCATTTGGTCGTTGTTGATGTATATGTAACTTCAGAATGTATTCTTCTATGTATTGTAACCCGATGTTTATTCCGAGATGTTTCTATTATGCATTTGAGTCATGTTGTCTTACCCCGATGTTCCGATCGGGAGCATTATTAATGTAAACAAGTCATATCAAGTCATTAGGTAAGTCCCCACAGTTTCGGGGCACTTGGGTTATTATACACTAATTAAGGTGTAGGCTCGAGTAAGTAATTGTAAGTTAAGCCTACATGGTTGAGTGCACTTCAAGTCAACGGAAGAATATAAATAGAGAGTGAGAGTCTCTCTATTTATCACATGTGAAATACATCACTTGCTCTCTCAAGTGTGGCGCACCTTTGGAGAAGGAAATACTTTGGCTTGACAGAAGACAGAAGGCTGCTGTTGTGTTGGGAGGTCATCTTACTGTTTTGGTTTCACATCTTGTGGTGATACTATCTTAGAGGAAGTTGAGGGTTTTTCTCCATTTATGGTTTCCCCTATCAAAACTCTTTGTGTCTCTTGTCTCATGTGATGTGCTTATGTTATTGCTATGCTTGTTATTCTCTCAGTGAAAAGATCCTAACATAATGCTAGCTTAAATGTTGAAAAACTAACATGGTATCAGAGCTAACCTGAGAAGAAGACATTGTGTAGCTACAGGAACTAGGGATTCCTATTTTTTGGATCTTCCTCCACATATTTTCAGCAAAAGTATGCTAGGATGACTCTCCATTGAAGGGTGCATCTTTCTGTCGATGCGGAATTCAATTTCAAGCATTTTCAGTTTCGATGTGGAAATTAGGGCTTTCTACAGAAGATGAATTTTTGAGTGAGACCAGAATAGGGTTATTCTCCTCATCAAAAATGAAGTTTAGAGACCTGGATCAAGAAATTTGGTTGGGTAAATCTCCGGGAAAGTCAAACCCTAGTTTGACCCCTAGCTAAGAGAAACCCTAAATACTAAAACTGCTAAGTTTTGGTACAGTCGCTATATTCCGATATTGGTGAAGTATCAGAAGCTGAAAATTGCAGGCACTGAAGCTAAAATCCTGATGAACACTGTTTCCAAAGTTCAGCCTCTGATTCACTATATTCTGGGAGATATGATCTCTCCAAGTTAGGGTTCCATCCTCTTCCAGAAATCATCTATAAACAGGACACCTGGGGAGATCTGCAATATCTTGGGCTACAGAGGTCCAAATGGAATTCCTGAAGATGTTCCAGAAAGGGAATGGACTTTAATTTCTGTGGTATTAAGGTCAGACTCAGAATATGAACCAATGACACATGGAATTCCGTACAACTTCGTTGTTCTGAACAGTCCAGTATCAGGTCACCTTGGGAAAAGGATCATAAATCCCAAATGGTGAAACCAATTCTGATGTAACCAGCGGTGTTGGATCAGGGACATGAGAGGTTACCTCAGTGAGAAATTTCAGACATAGAGGATCAGTAATTTCGAAGATATCACAGAAACAGTAACAAGGGCTGTTCCGGGAGTTTCCCTCCACTGTTTTCAGAAAAGGAGTACATTGGACAGCTCCATTTGAAGAGATCTATCCGTTCATCCAATCAGATCTGAAAGATTCCAATTTTTGAAAATTAGGGTTTCTGTGACAAACCCTAGATCAGTGAACTCCAGGACAAGGACGGACACCTCAAATCGGTAAGATCTAATCCTTTGCTATTTCCATTTGAGGTTCTCATTTCAAAGTGATCTATCACATCAGCTTGATGATAAGCTTGGTGAAGTTGACAACTTCCAAGCATAGAAGTATTTTATCTCTCTGGATTGGACACCTACATGAGTATAGAAGTTCTAGTTTCAGAGGGAGATGAGGCCAAAGAAGACATCATTCTCATGCTGCAGAGGATGATGAACCATCCAGAAAGAGATCCAGATATGAAAGTGAAGATTCTTCAAGCAAGGATGAATATGTTCTAATATCAGCTCTCATAGGTAACATTACTCATGGAAGTGATGATTGGCTTATAGACAGTGGGGCTTCCAAACATATGATGGGATTCAAGGAATCCTTTGTAAGACTATCAGAACATGAATCACCTCACAAGGTGAAACTTGTAGATGACTACCAATATCCAATAAAAGGTAGTGAGGAATATTCATACAAGCTAGACTCTGGAATGCAGGTTGCATTCATAGATGGTCAAATCATCATGTGGCCAAAAGGAAAGACTATCGATGATGCGGTAGTGATTGGAGAACAAGAAGGAGTCTTGTATAAATTGAAGGGATATCCAGAACAAGCCTTGATCCATGACACAATAGAGCCAAATGAGCTTTGACATTGAAGGCTTGCACATGTGCATTACAGAGCACTACCTATTGCAAGCAAAGCTGTTGAAGGTCTTCCTGAATCTCAAGCTATTTGAAGGGAAGAACAAAATCA